>JAEIGR010000039.1:600000-1152500 GCA_018904305.1 Scaptomyza montana | reverse complement strand
TAGTTTGTGGCTGGGCGCAGGTTAAAGGATAAGCACCTGTGAGATTGGATCCAAACTGAAATGCTGGCTGCCAGAGCCTAATGATTGATGGCATTGTCAGGCTGAGCTAAAGGTTAAATTGTTTGGGCCATACTCCTTAGCTCAGTTTGCGTAATATAATATACACATATTTTATGACTACAACAGGTATGCACTTTTGTACGTATATTTATATATGTATGTATAAAAGTTTGTACATACATATGTGGGTTGTCTAGCTCTCACCTGTCAATTGAATAAATATTGATAAGGACATTTTTTCTTAATATGTGGTTGCATAACTCCGCTGCTTCTCAACCGATTTAGATGAAATTTTTTGTCTATAGTTAAAAAAAAACTTCCACAATTTCCAAATTCATTTTAGGGTTATCGATTCAGTTTGTATATCAGAAACGGAAAGAGTTATCGGTAGTTCAAAACTAACTTGTTTTGCCTATGGTTTAGGGAATCTGATACTTAAATGTGGAGTCTATTGCTCTTTTAGTCCTTTATATCGACCCGTTCATACATCCAAGCGGACACAGAGCTGTTGCTGCTGATTAAGAATATTTATACCCTATGTGATGGAAGATGCTTTGTACAAAACCATTGTACCAATTTTCCCATTGAATGGGTTCAGGGTAATAAAAAAGGGATCACTTTGAACTTACAAATTGTTTCAGTTTAGAAACATCCTTATATATTGTGTAGTGGTTTTTGATAGTACTGAAGCAGAAACAAGCAAAATATTATGACAAACCACTAAGATAAACCATTGACCACCTTTTAAAACTTATATTTTACGATAGTTTTATATTATTTGTCTATAAATGATTATGCAAATTATTATAAGTACACGACTAAAATTTTTCTTATCCGCTTACCATTCGATTAGCCGAAACTAATTTAAAAACAAGTGGAAACGTTGCAGTCGGACGCAACCGACTGCGGCATACTTGATACCAGTATTAAAACCGGTAAAAAGACGCCTGATTGCAGAGGGGTACGGATGCGGCAGGGGTGTACGCTGCCTTAAAGATTTTCCGATGCAGATGGAGATGCCACAAGCTATCTTCCTTACAAATTTGGTGACTCTAGCTCAAAGGATGTAAAAGGTGGGGAAAGGGGGGGCTGGGGGCGTTATAGGTAGTTGTGGCATCCAAAATTTTGATGCAGATCTTTGTGGAATGTCAATTGCTATCTTCATACCAAATTTGATGACTCTAGCTCAAAGTTTGTGAAAGTATGGAAAGAAGGGCTGGGGGCGGTTTGGGTGGGCGTGGCATCCAAATTTGTGATGCAGATCTTTGTGGAATGTCAGTTGCTATATACATACCAAATTTGGTGACTCTAGCTAAAAGTTTGTAAAAGGTGAGGAAAGGGGGTCAAATGGGTGGACGTGGCTCCAAAACTTTGACGCAGTTCTTTGGGGGTCGTTACCAGCTAGCTTCCTACCAAATTTGGAGGCTCTAGCTCCACAACTCTGGAAGATACACGCATTCCCGTTTTTGACGAAGCGTTGTGGTGGATGGGGGCGGCTAGGGCAGTATTGGTGGGCGTGGCACCCAAACTTTTGATGCAGATTCTGGGGGGTCATCATAACCTATTTGGTGGGTATAGCTCAAAAACTGTGGGAGATATAGGCCTTTTTGACTTAAAAATGCGAGGGGGCTGGGGGCGGAATGGGAGGGCGTGGCTCCAAAATAATTGATGCAGTTTTTTGGGGGTTGCTAGTAGCTATCTTCTTACCAAATTTGGTAGTTCTAGCTGTAAGGATGTGCGAAATATGTGGATTTATCGGTTTTGAGTTATCGAATTTATCTATTTGCCAGCCCCCCAGTTATCGTAGAACCCCCATCTTGACACTTTAATTTACTATCCCATAGATAAAGAGAATTGGAAAGTTTCAAGTCTCTAGCTTGAAGGGTGTCGAAAAAAGTTGCGAACATATAGACGGACGGACGGACAGATGGACGGACACCATGACAGACATTGCACAAACTCAATATACTCTTTACCTTCGGTATCGAGTATAACAAGCGGAAACGTTGCAGTCGGACGCAACCGACTGCGGTATACTCGTTACCAGTATTAAAACCAGGGACCGCAAATAATAATTATGACTTAAAAAAAATTGAAGGCCATTAAAGCCTCCACGATGAATGAGATATAGACAAATATGTTATTATACTCGATACCGAAGGTAAAGAGTATATTGAGTTTGTGAAATGTCCGTCATGGTGTCTGTCCGTCTGTCCGTCTGTATGAACGCAACTTTTTTCCACACCCTTCAAGCTAGAGACTTGAAACTTTCCAAATCTCTTTATCTATGGGATAGTAAATTAAAGTGTCAAGATGGGGGTTCTACGATAACTGGGGGGCTGGCAAATCGATAAATTCGAGCCAATTTGGAGCCACGCCCCCCATTCCGCCCCCAGCCCCCCCGAATTTTAAAGTATCTCCCACAGTTTTTGAGCTATTTACACCAAATTTGGTGCCAGGACAGGTGATGATGACCCCTCAAAAACTGCATCAAAAGATTGGATGCCACGCCCACCAATACCGCCCTAGCCACCCCCATGTGCCCCAACGCTTCGTCAAAAACGGGAATGCGTGTATCTTCCAGAGTTGTGGAGCTAGAGCCTCCAAATTTGGTGGGAAGATAGCTGGTAACGACTCCCAAAAAACTGCATCAAAGATTTGGAGCCACGCCCACCCATTCCGCCCCCAGCCCCCCCCCCGCATTTTGAAATCAGAAATGGCTATATCTCCCACAGTTTTTGAGCTACAGCCACCAAATTTGTTGCCAAGATGGGTGATGATGACCCCCTAAAAACTGCATCAAAAGTTTGGATGCCACGCCCACCAATACTGCCCTAGCCGCCCCCATCCACTCCAACGACTCGTCAAAAACGGGAATCCGTGTATCTTCCAGAGTTGTGGAGCTAGAGCCTCCAAATTTGGTGGGAAGATAGCTGGCAACGAGCCCTGAAAATCTGCATCAAAGTTTTGGAGCCACGCCCTCCATTTCACCCCCCTTTCCCCACTTTTTACAATTTTCGAGCTAGAGTCACCAAATTTGGTATGAAGATAGCAATTGACATTTCAGAAAGATCTGCATCAAAAATTTGGATTCCACGCCCACCCATACCGCCCCCAATCCCCCTTTCCCCACTTTTTACAAATTTCGAGCTAGAGTCACAAAATTTGGTATGAAGATAGCAATTGACATTTTACAATAAACTGCATCAAAAATTTGGAAGCCACGCCCACCCTTACCGCCCCCAGCCCCCCCCTTTCCCTACCTTTTATAAACTTCGAGCCAGAGTCACCAAATTTGGTATATAGATAGCAATTTACATTCCACAAAGATCTGCATCAAAATTTTGGATGCCACAACTACCCATACCGCCCCAGGCCCCCCCCTTTCCCCACCTTTTACAAACTTTGAGCTAGAGTCACCAAATTTGGTATGAAGATAGCCGGTGGCATCCCCATCTGCATCGGAGAATCTTTAAGGCAGCGTAAACCCCTGCCGCATCCGTACCCTTTTGCATTAAGGCCTCTTTTTACCGGTTTTAATTCTGGTATCGAGTATGCCGCAGTCGGTTGCGTCCGACTGCAACGTTTCCACTTGTTTTTGTATGGCATATTCGGAAACACGAAAAACTTTTATATCCAATTTTTTATTTTTAAATAATATTTAATTATTAAATTAAATTTTTATAATAAAAATACAAAATAATTATTATGTTTTGATTTTTATATGAAAAATAAATCATAACTTTTATTTATAACTTTTATTTTATAAATTGAAAATAAAAATTGAATTGAAATAACTTTTGAACGGATCAAGCTAGATTATATATCAGCACATATATAATCTATGCATCAATACCTTTCAGTTGGTGTATAATATGTATGTATGTACAAACGCATGTACATATGCATGTTTATACAATAGTCTGCTTAGACACTTGCTTAGACCGCCTTATCAGCGCCTGATGTGTAAGCGCAAAAGTGTTAATGAAGAAGTGTGAACAATTTGAAGATTAGCAAAAGACAATTACAGAAGTATCCAAAGGTATTCTTACAAAAAAATTTCCGATGCAGATGGGGATGCCACCAGCTATCTTCCTATCTGGGGAAAAGGGGGCGGAATGGGTAGGCTTGGCTCCAAAACTTTGATGCAGATTTTTTGGGGTCGTTGCCAGCTATCTTCCCACCAAATTTTGTGGCTTTAGCTCCACAACTCTGGAAGATACACGCATTCCCGTTTTTGACGAAGCGTTGGGGCGGATGGGGGCGGCTAGGGCATAATTTGTGTGCGTGGCATCCAAACTGTTGATGCAGTTTTTGGGGTGGTCATCATCACCTATCTTGGCACCAAATTTGGTGGCTATAGCTCAAAAACTGTGGGAGATATGGCCATTTCTGATTTCAAAATGCGGAGGGGCTGGGGGCGAAATGGGTGGGCGTGGCTCCAAAATGTTTGATGCAGTTTTTTGGGGGTTGCTAGTAGCTATCTTCTTACCTAATTTGGAAGTTTTAGCTGTAAGGATGTGCGAAATATGTGGACTTATCGTTTTTGAGCTATCGAATTTATCGATTTGCCAGCCTCCCAGTTATCGTAGAACCCCCATTTTGACACTTTAATTTACTATCCCATAGATAAAGAGAATTGGAAAGTTTCAAGCCTCTAGCTTGAAGGGTGTGGAAAAAACTTGCACACATACGGACGGACAGACGGACAGACACCATGACGGAGATTGCACAAAACCAATATACTCTTTACCTTCGGTAACAAGTATAATAATGTGCGATGCGAAGCATCTTAGAAGATTGCCAGGACACACAGAAAAAATTTAAATTTTCTTATTTCAATTTATTGAAAATTTTTCTGTAAGCTTTTTGGTTTTATATTCAAACTAACTGCATACGAAATATGCTTGGCAAACAGCGAAATAGCTAAGGCATTCTCCGCTTAGTGAATGAGAGTTTCAAGCTTGAATCCCGTCGCAGGCCATCAGTATTCTCTAAACTAGATTATCTTAAGTATATTTCTATCATTTTAACAATTTGAATTATATTTCTAACATTTCTAATTGACGCATGCTAGTGAACAAAAAATAGTTGGTTTTAAGGTATAATAGATGTTAAAACGAAAATGTTCGATTAAAGTCAGTTTGCACCATATTAAATTCAAATGTTTTCAAGCAAGAATTTTAATTCTTGAATTAATTGTAAGTTATTTTCTTGTTTGTATATATTGAATTATTATTAAAAATTTATATTTATATATAAAAAAAGTATTGGTCGTTATTCTCGCCCATATTCGCGTACGTTAAGAGCAATTTGGCTTATTTTTCTTTCAAATACTTTTATTGGGGAAGTACAGCTCGTAACACGTTTGATGTCAGTACGTACTTATATAAACGAACTAATGCATTTTACCATTTTTATTGTGAATCAAACATTATTTAAGCTCTAGGCTAACTGCACCTTAAGCTTTACGTGGTAAAGTTTTGCATATTTTACATGCTTTTATTTAACTTGACTTGTCTGTTTGTTTGTTTGTATGTCCCGGATTCTTGTAATCAAATTTTCACCAAGTTCCCGACTAGCTAGAGCTCTGAAATTTTCACCAAAGATGTGTTTCAGATGAAAATAAATTTTTTTAAAGTTTTTGGCACGTAAAATATGTTATATCATGTAAAAACCACGAAAAACAGTTTTCCTTTTTGCTTAAATTACTAATTTGACTGTCTTATTTGACAAGCTTTGGTGGCATGAAGGGAAGCCTGCCACTTCGCAGGCCGCAGATCGTGGGATCGAACTGCGACCGAGACATACTTTTTTTTTTATTATTTAAACTTTTTTATCTTTTTTTTAAATAATAAAAACATGTTTGATATTTAGGTATTGCATGGATGATGGTAAAAAATGTATTACAAATGTATGCAAGAAAGCGTATAAAAGCATGTCTTCAAAATTTTTTTTGATTTACTTGTTTAACTTGACTTGTCTGTCTGTTTGTGTGTACTGGATTCTTGTTATAAAATTTTCACCAAGTTCCCGACTAGCTATAGCTCTGAAATTTTCACCAAAGATGTGTTTCAGATGTCAATACACATTTTTTAAAGTTTTTAAAGACACGATAAAATATTTAATATCATGTAAAAACCACGAAAACCAGTTTCCTTTTTGCTTAAATTACTAATTTGACTGGTAGAATTGACGAGCTCTGGTGGCATAGAGAGAAAACTGCTGCTTCACAGGTCGAAGGACGTGGATTCGATCTCCGACCGAGACATACTTTTTATGTTTTTTTATATTATATAAATCTTTTTATCTATCGATTACCTACATATGTATGCAAGAAAGCGTATAAAAGCATGTCTTCAAAAATTTATTTGATTTACTTGTTTAATTTCAGTTGGCAACACAAATTATAGCTTTCGACTAACAGTTCAATTTCTCTTGCGCTGTTAACTGACGCTCTTATCCGATGAGCTTTCGCTGCGTGCTTTCGTACTCACTCTTATTTACGACCTCTCTTGCTCTCTCTTACTCTCAGCATGAAACATAAACAAATACCTGACCGGCTTTTGGCGCCATTTGCACAAACAGATGTTTTTTAAGCCCACCACACCGAGTAGAGGCCTGTGGTGAGTTATGGCCTCATCGGGTGCAATTTCATGAGCCCAAGTTTGTTTTGCTTCAGTCGATATCCCTGTGCCAACGCGTACGAAAGCAACTGCAAAGGACGCGAGCTAGTCCTGTGGCATATTTTCACCAATTGTGAAACGGGTCGCGCAATATTTGTCCACTTTTGGCTGTTTATTTGCGTTTGTGTTTGTGTGTGTGTGTGTGTGTGTGTGTGTGCGAGAGTGTTTGTTCGGTTGTAACAGGTATTTAAGAGAGTTCATTGCGAATGGTATTATTTATCAGATATATAATTGTGAGAAAAAAAAATTATGAATATAAAGATTAACTAACTAATATTACATACTTAACCATAAATAAAGAAGTTAATAAGCAAAGTTAAGACAAAAAGATTGATACATATTTTCGAATTTGATAGTTTGCATTTCCTTAGCATACTTTTAGTATTCCTAAAATCTCTAAAAAAAACGGAGACAATTGGGAGCAGCCTTGTAAAATTTCTATTCGAGAAACATAACAGCTATTTACGTTTTATATATATTTGAATTTAAGGTGCACAAGAAAACTTATGTTGTAAGTCGAGCTATATTTGAATAATCAGTTATTGTTGTTTTTGTGTGGTTTTACCACTTCTCGTCCTCGATAAATACTTTAAGCACGTTAAGTGAAGCAAATACATACTCTGTCACGTTAGTTTTCCTGTCCACGAAGGTGTGAAGACTTAAAAATATGACATTTTAATTTTTCGGCGCATCGTTCACTTATTTGTGTATGCACTAATTCGCTTAGAAGCAGATCACATGCACAACAGTTCTTTGTGATTTTGTGGCCAAGCTTCGAGCTGCATGCGTGTGTGTTTTGTTTTTTCAATAGTCTGCTCGTGCGACTAACTGGCGACAAGAGGCATGTACGCATGGATCAAAATTATTCAAGTGCTGGCTTAAAAAACAAACCAACAACAAATTTCTCTGACGCCGGCTGTCGCAACAACGAATTGTACAAAGGATCAGAGAAGAGACAATAATCAACAATAGAAATAAATTCGCTATAGGGAGGTCGAATCGCATAAGCATTCGAGCTACGGACGAAAAATAAATCGTAATAGAAGAGTAATAATCGCTGTAAGGAATTGGGAAATTCGTTATATGGAGAGCAAACCGCACTAAACATGTATCCAAAAAGCAGTGCACTCGTTTTAGAGAAAAGTTCATTTTATAGAATAAAAGTTCATTTTACAGAATAATTTCAAACACATATTCAAAAAGCAAACACGTTAACACGTTACGAAAATATAGTCTTTTAAATATTAAACAAAACAAAGAAAAAAAAGTTTAAAAAGAAATAACTTTAAAGCGCAGTTATATTCAAAGTTCATTTAAATAATTAAATTCAGTAACGATGTCTGACGCTCTGAAATATAAAATTATAAAGCATCTTTTAAACAAAGTTGTAAGTTGGTTAAGCTGGTTGTTTCAGCTGCAGTTTAAGCGTTTTTCAAAGAAACTGTCTTGTTAAATTAAGTGCCGAGTTCACTGATAAATTGACTTTGCGTGGAATTAAAAGTTGAAAACCTATCCCAAACTTTTGCAAGCCAACTGTTTTAAGGCAACAGCTGACATGTGCCACAAGTTCAACAAAATTTCTTTACAAATTAAAACTACAAATTTCGAAATGTATATATTTGTATGTGCGTACACATTTTTTGTTGCATTATTACTAACTAAGTAAATGTCGAATGGCATGAGCTTTTGGGCTAAATCAACAATGATTAAATATACATGAAACCGAGGCAAATATGTTGAGGGAGAATAGTGAATTTGATGGTTAAGATCAGGCTTATTCCCAGTTTATGTATATAGTCCACATAATTAACTTTTTTCTTACTTATGTTCAGTGATTTTGTTTTTATTATATGGGTGATGTACAACATGCCGAAGCTGTTAATGGCAAGCAATAAAAGCATAATTAAGCTTGTCACATCAAAATCGAAGCATGGCTCTGTGTAAGTGTGTGTGTGTGGGCGCCTAAGCGTAAAAATTATTGTTTTAATGGCTATTTGAACTGAAATTAACTGACAAGAGCAGATAAAAACAAGTGAAAACGTTGCATTTGGCCACAACCGACTGTGGAATACTCTTATACCAGCATAAACACACGTACAGGCGATGCGTCCAAGTATAGTTTTATGAAAACATAGCTGACTATGTTTGAATTTGAATCTAAATTTGGTGGCCGATTTGAAAAGGTGGGCAGTATGGGTGGGCGTGGCATCCAAATTGTTGATGCAAATCTTTGGGGGATGTCACCAGCTAAATTCCTACCAATTTTGATAGTTCTACCTTAAGCATTGTCAAGATATATGGGCGAATGCAATTTTATATGGTGGTGAGGCGGATGGGGGCCGAAGGAAAAATTTTTGATGTTGTTTTTTGGGGGTCGACATCCTAGATCTTGGATACAAATATGGTTGTTCTAGCTCAAAAATTTTGATTTTTGCGTATCCTATTGCAAATGGACGGCTGAATGCGGAATTGGTGGGCGAGGCATCAAAATTTTTGATGCAGTTTTTTTGGGGGACGCCAGAAGCTATCTCCTTACCAAATTTGGTAACTTTATCGATTTGTCAGCCCACTAGTAGGCGTAGCAGCTCAGTATTAAACCTTTACGCGTCTGGCCAGTGAACAAAAATATTTACAATGTTTCACAGGCAGACGGGCAGACACCATGACGGACATTGCAAAAAAACGAATACGCTTTTTACCTTCGTAATCGGCGTATAAAAAAGGGAGTGTATATGGAAGGTGTTATTTAAAGAGCTAGACACACACACAGCTTGAAGCTTTTAGCCCAAAAAAGAAAATGGATATATCATGCTTACCATTCATGCGCACAACACACACACTTTACACTTCATCTTATTTGTGAAAATATTTGCCCAATGAAATGTCAAATAAGCTAATTTCGCACATAATTCTAATCCATACACTCACACACATACTACAGCGACACAAAATTCAGTTGTCGCTTTGCACATTGATGTCAAATAATTTCATATATAGGTAAATATACAAAAGCGCCAACCAAAGAGCACAATTTTGCACATGCAAATTGCTTTTTCGCATTTTGCGTCTCAAAAATAAAAACACAAAATGTTAAGTATGTGCTTATTTGAATTAACATAAAATTTGTTTTGTGAAAAAGAAAGCCTCTAAATATCACAAACGGCTCCATAAGCTCGCTGTAAATGTACCCTGTATGAATTGCCTTAACTAAGCGAATGGATGTTTTACCATAGACTCCTTAGTCAATATCAATATTATGCAATTATTGCTTTTTATACTCGATACCGAAGGTAAAGAGTATATTGGTTTTGTGCAATGTCCGTCATGGTGTCTGTCCGTCTGTCCGTCCGTATGTATGCAAGTTTTTTCCACACCCTTCAAGCTAGAGACTTGAAACTTTCCAATTCTCTTTATCTATGGGATAGTAAATTAAAGTGTCAAGATGGGGGTTCTACGATAACTGGGGGGCTGGCAAATCGATAAATTCGATAACCCAATACCGATAAATCCACATATTTCGCACATCCTTACAGCTAGAAGTACCAAATTTGGTAAGAAGATAGCTATTAGCAACCCCCAAAAAACTGCATCAATAATTTTGGAGCCACGCCCACCCATTACGCCCCCAGCCCCCCGCATTTTGAAATCAGAAATGGCTATATCTCCCACAGTTTTTGAGCTATAGCCACCAAATTTGGTGCCAAGATAGGTGATGATGACTCCCTAAAAACTGCATCAAAAGTTTGGATGCCACGCCCACCAATACTGCCCTAGCCGCCCCCATCCACCCCAACGCTTCGTCAAAAACGGGAATGCGTGTATCTTCCAGAGTTTTGGAGCTAGAGCCACCAAATTTGGTAGGAAGATAGCTGGCAACGTTCCCCAAAAATTTGCATCAAAGTTTTGGAGCCACGCCCTCCATTTCGCCCCCCTTTCCCCACTTATTACAATTTTCGAGCTAGAGTCACCAAATTTGGTATGAAGATAGGAATTGACATTCCACAAAGATCTGCATCACAAATTTGGATGCCACGCCCACCCATACCGTCCCCAGCCCCCCTGTCCCCACTTTTTACAAATTTCGAGCTAAAGTCACTCAGTTTGGTATGAAGATAGCAATTGACATTCCACATAGATCTGCATCAAAAATTTGGATGCCTCGCCCACCCATACCGCCCCCAGCCCCCCTTTCCGCACTTTTTACAAACTTCGAGCTAGAGTCACCAAATTTGGTATGAAGATAGCAATTGACATTTCACAAAGATCTGCAACAAAAATTTTGATGCCACAACTACCCATACCGCCTCCAGCCCCCCCCTTTCCCTACATTTTACAAACTTTGAGCTAGAGTCACCAAATTTGGAAGGAATATAGCTGGTGGCATCCCCATCTGCATTGGGGTACGGAGCGTACACCCCTGCCGCATCCGTACCCCTTTGAAATCAGGCCTCTTTTTACCGGTTTTAATACTGGTATCGAGTATGCCGCAGTCGGTTGCGTCCGACTGCAACGTTTTCACTTGTTTTTCCTTTCATTTGCTCTGTCTTTCAATTTACCTTTAGCTTTAATTTAAGCAGCAAAATCCCTAAAAGGAATTTGCATTTGAATTCAAATCAAAGCAGTTGGCATTTGTTTTCGCTTGTTTAAAAAAGTTTTAATCATTATCAACATAAGTATCTTCAAGATGATTAGTATGTCGTAAGTAATGAATTTTATATAGAGATGCTGCAAGTTGAATCTGAATCGAATGATGAACAAAAACAGTTTTAGTCGAGCTTACCACATTTTCCGACAGACCATTTAAAAAAAAAACTTTTTTGATAATCATTTTGACCTTAAAAATTTAGTTTCCTATTTAAGTGGAAGCTAATCAGTCCGTCAGTCATGTTAAGCTCCTTTAAGTTCATATAGTAATTTTCCAACAAGTTGTCATAACTTAATTTCTTCATATTGCCAAGGAACTTCAAGCGATTTAAGTTTTTTTTTAAGCATATTCAAAAAACATTTTTAACAAGATTTCAGTTCATTTTTAGCATTTTTGTTTTGCACATTTATATATTGTTTAAAATTTGTTTTCTTTTTAGCAAGCAAATATTAGTTAGTTTTCTGTATTTTCGCCATATTCATTAAGAAATCACTGGAATAGGGGCTATGTGGCAAAGCGGAATGGAATTCAAGCGGAATTATTTTCAATAAATGAATAATTGTTTCGTTGACAAATAAATGTCTTAAGATCCTCTTTTTAAACTGTAGAGTGATTTAATTTAATTTTAATGTCTGCCTTAATGAAGTAGACTTGTTCAAAAGATTCTTGTGTTTTCTGATGAACTGCATTGTTTACCTAGCTATGACTTCATTTGGCTCATCTCTCTTGAACTCATTAGCAATCGCTTGAATTTCAGTGCCGCCCACTTCACCTATGTATGAACTAGTATGTATTTGTGTGCAAGTCTGTTGGCCATTTAATTTTTACATATGCATCAAATGCATGCACCACCGCAAAGAATAAATGCCTGACGGTAAAACAAAGGGAAAAGGCAAGGAGAGTCGAATGGGAAAGGAGAAAGACGACTGCTAAACGCTTTGTTATGCGCTTTTGTGGCGTGTTTTTCTTGCCCCGTCGTTGTTTTGTTGTTTGCTAAGTGTCATTAAGCTGCTCAAGTGATAAATTTGCTGCTTAACTAAGTTTGCTGTTCGGGCGCATGTTTGCGACCGCACTTTAAACATTTTGAAATTCCTTGTCACATTATTTCTTCATCTTATAATTCAACAGTCGTTGTTGTTGTTTGAAAAGGTCGCGAGCTATTTTTTTGCTATCCTAAGACAGTGTGGATAGATTTTCCGTACATTGCTCCTCGAATTCGTTTGGCTACAGGGCATTCCTCCTTTAACATTTGTATTATTTTCTCCTTGTTCCTTTCGCTTGCTACAATGACGTCATTTGGGCAAATTGGCCATTAAACGGCCAACGATTGCTTCCGCACGATTTAATAAAGAGCCTCGACCTTCTATTTGGAATATTACTGCAGTGAAAAAAACCGTGGGCTGCAAAAACCAATTCTATAATTTCTGACCAGATATGCTCAAAAGCTAAATTCGAAAATCTAAGATTATGTTTAAAAAAAAAAAAAAAACACTGACAAGACAAGTGGAAGATGAAATAAACTTAAATTGTTGATGTCATAATATGTTGAATATGATATAGCTAACGATAAGTATTATCAAGATTTTACTGTTATCTAGCATTATTCACCGATGAGAAGTACTACCATGACAGCATTGTCCATCCTTGTTTTTCATCGACATGTTTTTATGTTCTGTGTCTTATTGTTTGCCTATGTGCTATCAGATGAATTTTTCTCTTGGTTGTAACACGAGTCGCGCCCCTTTCGTAAACACCTACATTAAACTGTTGCGCATTTTGCCAGCCAAAGCGTGCCGACTGTTGCCTGCCTTCACACTTATGTATACTTTCGTTTCAATGGCTATCTTCCTAAACCCCGTTGCTTAGCTGGCAGCTTGCCAAGCATTCAAGTTGACCAAGTTTTTGCAGCCCGTTTTATTGGTTTGCGAAGGAAATGCCAATGTGCTATATGCCGTTCTGTTCTCGCTAGCTATTTGTTATGCTAATTTGGCCAATGTGAAAATTTTAGCTATGTGTTTGCATGATACGAGAAATTCATTTTAGTTCGATAAACAAAATGCAAAACTAAATATGCATCAATAACGGAAATTATCATACCCATTTAAATGAAAATTTAGAAAGTCAAACTTCGCTACATCATACTCACAAAACGTTCCAGATTTATGTGTTGCACATAAAACAAAGTCATGCAATAAAGCTGAGTACTTGCGCAATACGTCATAAAACAAAAGACCGTAGAACATTTACTGCTAAAAACAAATCAAAACGTTATGGCTTAAAGTGCTTTAATGGGAGTTACCCTTTTACAGTGCAGTAAAATTAAATTTGATAAACATCCATTTTTATCTAAAAACTTTCATTTTATTTTACGAATAATGATTTTCAAACAATATTTTCGATTGAATAGTTTTCACAAGTGAAAAAGTTCAGGAAAAATACCCTAAGGCATTTCGCAAGAAATGCTAACTGCCGCTAAGCCACGAAAATATTGTTTTGAACGGTTTTAAGTCAATTAAAAATCAGTTTTAAAATTGTGAAAAATCAACTTTGAAACATTTTAATGACTAACCAAGGAAATTTTCGTTTAAAAAAATAATTTTTGTTTGAATCAACCACTAAATTAAATGGATAGTTCAGCAAAAAAGAGAGTTAATGTATATATGAATAAAGCACTCAAACACGGGTCCACGAACTGTAACGTCTTTTGAGAATTGGACTTCCGCGCTGTCGGACTTCGTTTTGATCGTTTTCGGTCAACTGGCAACTGACGACTGCAAAGGTCACCGGTACATACAACGCGCCCGAATAAAGTTATTTTATTGTTGGCTATGCTGCTGTTTGGATGTCTATGAGCAGAGTTTGCACAATGGAAATGCGACGGATTGAATTTTAAATTAAATTTTATGCGCAACCAACAAAAGCTAGTCAAATGAATTTGTTTGTTGGTTTACACAATGCGAATGTGCTAATTTATATAAAGAATTCAGAGAATTGTAGCCTGAGTCCTTTCTTCGGTTGAATGCACTGCAAAGGAATGAGCATTTAAATATTTGCACACATTCATAAAAGTTGAGCACTTGTCGTAGTGTCTTTTTAAACACACAGAAAAATATGCAAAGTCAAATTAAAAAATTTTGTGGGTTCAGATTTTAGATTTTCGTTTTCAAATTACATACGAAAGTTTCTGACGCGAAAACGCCTAATAAATTGAGAGATTGATTTTTTGATTTTGTAAGACCCGGCTTCAATAAAATTAAATACCAAAAAATACCAGAAATCGCAAAAAATACCGAATTACGAAAAAATACCAGGATTGCCAAAAGTACAAAATAACATCAAAAAATATCAAAACTATCAGTGATTCCAAATATACCAAAAAATATCGAATTACAAAAACAAAAGTACAGAGCAATACAGGAAAAAATAATGAAAAATTTAGAGAAATACAAAAAATTTAGAGAAATACAGAAACATGCAGAGAAAACAGAAATATACAGAAACCATAAAAAATTAAATTTAATTGTAGATTTGATTTCACTTCTTCTTTGTATCCATACAAAACAGTCATAATTCAATTAAATGATATAATTTTATTTATAAAAGTATGCAATCCTTTCATCAATGTTTTGTTATGACGTTGTTACGTAAGACTATCGGCTGAAACCAAATTTACAGACAACAATCCTTTTTCACTCGTTACCGAAGGCAACCCCCAAAAAACTGCATCAAAAATTTTGGAGCCACGCCCACCCATTCCGCCCCCAGCCCCTCCGCATTTTGAAATCAGAAATGGCTATATCTCCCACAGTTTTTGAGCTATAGGCTCCAAATTTGGTGCCAAGATAGGTGATAATGACCCCCCAGAAAATGCATCAAAAGTTTCGATGCCACGCCCACCAATACTAGCCTAGCCGCCCCCATTCGCCCCAACGCTTCGTCAAAAACGGGAATGCGTGTATCTTCCAGAGTTGTGGAGCTAGAGCTAACAAATTTGGTAGGAAGATAGCTGGCAACGACCCCCAAAAAGCTGCATCAAGGTTTTGGAGCCACGCCCAACCATTTCGCCCCCCTTTCCCCACATTTTACAAACTTTGAGCTAAAGTCACCATTTTTGATATGAAGATAGCAAATGACATTCCACAAAGATCTGCATAAAATTTGGATGCCACGCCCACCCATTCCGCCGCCAGCCTCCCGTTCCCCATTTTGTACAAACTTTGAGCTAGAGTCACCAAACTTGGTATGTAGATAGCGTTTGACATTCAACAAAGATCTGCATCAAAAATTTGGATGCCATGCCCACCCGTACCGCCCGCAGCCACCTTTCCCAACTTTATTTTACAAACTTTGAGCTAGAGTCACCAAATTTGGAAGGAAGATAGCTGGTGGCATCCCCATCTGCATCGGAGAATCTTTAAGGCAGCGTACACCCCTGCCGCATCTGTACCCCTTTGCAATCAGGCCTCTTTTTACCGGGTTTAATACTGGTAACGAGTATACCGCAGTCGGTTGCGTCCGACTGCAACGTTTCTACTTGTTACTTACAAATTATTTGAATAATGCAACTGATTACGGAATCTGCTTGGAAAGGAGGAGTAAGAGGCGGCAGGAGTGGGCGCTGCGCCTAAAAATATTTAACAGCACACCTTTGGGGGACATCGGCAAGTGAAAGTTTGCTGAATCTAGCTTTACAGCTGTAGCAAGTATTAGAATTACCGAATTTAAACGGCAGGCAGGGAATGGTTTGTGCTAAAAATTTTTGATGTACGATTTGTCACGAGCTTGATTGCTATCTGGTATCTCCAACTCAAAGTCTTCAGAAAATATGGGGATATCCGCTTAAAATAGGCAGTCGGGGTTGGTGAGCGTGGCATTCAAACTTTTCATTCAAATCTTTGAGGGATGGCACTAGTTATCTTCTTACTTCTTCTTTTCTGACTCCAGCTGTAAGGATGTGGGAAACATAAGAATTTATTTATTTTCAGTTATCAATGTCATCGATTTCCCAGCCTCCATGTGGGCGTGCTCTTTACTCTTCATCTGACTTGCCCATAGACAAAGATATTTGCAAAGTTTCATGTCTCTAGCTTTAAAGTTTCGAAAAAAAAGCGTTTACGCAGGCGGATAGACAGCATGGCGGGCAATGCATAAAACCAAAATATTCTTACCTGCTATTATCAGCTTCATCACCCGAGTCGATATTGCTATTTCCTTCTGTCTGTCCGTTTGTATGTATGAACGCATCGTCCTCTAAAGTTATAGAAGCTAGAGACTTAAAATTTTCAATATAAGTTCTCGTAAACCCGGCGCAGCACAAATTTGTTTCAAATTATCGATAGCTCTTCCAGTTTCCGACACACGAATGGAATCGGTAACAATAATAATTGCAGATTTGGGAGCTTTGAAAACTTTTTTAGAAACTAAAAACAAAATAATAAAAATGTGTTTTTATTTCTTTATTTCATTGAAATTGAGAAGCACCTAAGATATCGGAAGTTTAAGTTTAGTCAAGCATGCAATAGCGCGCGCATTTTCTCTATACACACACACACACACACACACAAACATGATTGTACACATAAAGTCTAGGGTTCAGGGTATGTCCTTGCTCGACTAGAGTCTCCTTCTTCTCTTTTGAGGGTGTTTTCTTTATGAATGTGGCAATCAATAAACCTAATGAGCTGTGTGCATTACAAGCACACTTACAGCATTGGTTCTAAAATTAGCTGTCGCGTGAAGTTTGCTCCTAAATAACTCATACGCCACGTTATGCAACCAAAACTTTAAGCAGTTAAAATTAAAAAAAAAACTTGCTTCGCTTCTGAATAAAGTAAACTGTTTAGTGCAGCTGCAATTTGGTTAAGTGCCACTCTGGTATGGTTGATATGAACAGCGATAAAAAGCGGAATTTAATGTTCGTGTTGGAGTTGAATGTTGTGTATTAGTGAGTATTAGCCAGCTAGTCGAAAGTGTAAAAAATGTGTCAGTAAGACTTCTCCAGTCAAAATAAGCAGATTATTTTGCTTTTATTCCTAAAATAAATTTTCTTTGAAATATTCCGCTTAAACAATAATAATAAGAAATTTTATACTTTCTTTATAATAATCTTTTTGAAAGTGTTACTTTAGTTGATAAATATAATCCGATGTTCAATATCCAAATAAATACTGATTTCATGAATTTTGAAATACATATACATACATACATATGTATAAATTTGTTAATATATTGTCCTGACTGAACACAGAATGGGAGCGCAGCTTGGAAAGCTAGTGTGTGAGGTGCAGTTGAACGTCTGTCTCAAATAAAAATTAAATAATATTGATTTTTTTGCTTGGTTGTACAAACGATTTGCCATGCTTTAAAATTGGTTTTGTGCAAATTTTCTTAAAGACTGATTAAATTTGTCTGAAAAGGTTCTTTGGGACAAAACGGAAATCGGAAATCGGGGACTGTGTTTGACGAACTACCACATCTATACGGTTATGATTATATCGATTCAGGGCGTATACTCCTTAAAGGTTTAAAGATGATACCGTCAACCTGTTACATACACCGTCATAATAACCTATTAACACATTTTTCTTTTTTTTTAATTAAGTAAGTTGTAATTTATGTAATTGGCACACAGCCATGTGTGCCAGAACAACAACAATAACAACAGTGGCCATAAAGTGTCAACATTTAGTGCCACAAAACAGCAATAGCAACAGCAACAATCTTTTAAAAACACACACATCAAGTATGTTGCAACAGCAAACAACAAAAGCTGCTTAAACTCAACTCAATGGTTTTTGCGGGTTATTCCCGCTCCCTGAACTTGAGAATTAAGGTTGCGCCACTCTTGCTACGCCTGAGTTATCAAAAAAAAAAAAAAAAAAAAATTTGTAATCAATCCTGGGAAATTCGTCAATTACTTATGCAGCACTTGAAAAAAAGGCTCTTTTTGCGATGGCCCGACTTTGAAATTCCCTGATCCCTAGATCCAATTACTGTTTTTGTGCGTGTATATACAATGAACTTTCAAAATCGTCACCGTTTTGTGATATTTTCGACATTTGTAATTCGGATTAGAAAATAGCAAAATTACGAAGCATACCAACTTAATGTTTTTTAAACAATGTGTGGGTTTCTTCAAGTGTAACGTTTTTGTTGCTTAGCTGGCAGCAACAACTCAAATATGCATGAGGCAATTACAAATCAATACACGTCCTTACTGTCAAAAGTCAAAAATAAAAAAGCCAAAACACCACAAAGCGATAACATTTTTTAATTGAAAATGTCGCAGGCCTCTCAAGCTAACTCACCCAAGAAAAGAAACCATAAATTGAAACTGGTTGAGACAGCAGATTTATATTGATTATAAGGTCACAACAGAAGGCACAATTTAAAGCTCTTAGTCTCAAGCTCTTAAGGATTAAACTGGGCTTAAGCAATAAGCCCATAACCATTTTGTACACCCAGAAAAAAACGTATTACAATTAGGCATATTCATGTTTAGTCTTGAGGTCTTTTTGTTTACTAAGCGGATGCTTAAGCCATTAATTTTTGAACTGAAACGAAAAACTTTGGGACGGAAGTCAGATGTCTGCTCTTTAATTTAAATACGGATCATACTACATAGCTCCTAACAGGAATAGTGATAGAATTAATTATGGTGGTATTGATTGGCACATTTAATAATAATTATTAATGTTTATGCGTGTATAGTTAAATCACATATGTTTCAACGTTTAATTGAACTTAGCATGTCATTTTAAAGGATTTTAATATGTTTCGTGTTTATTTTGTTTCAGTTGAATCAACATTTTTTTTA
Organism: Scaptomyza montana; assembly: GCA_018904305.1. Classification (NCBI taxonomy): domain Eukaryota; kingdom Metazoa; phylum Arthropoda; class Insecta; order Diptera; family Drosophilidae; genus Scaptomyza; species Scaptomyza montana. The sequence goes on along the minus strand of JAEIGR010000039.1, from coordinate 1,133,293 downwards.
TAGATAAATTTAATGCGTTTCATAGTAAAATTAATTATTTTCATAGTTGATTTTCTTGTGGTTTTTTTTACTGAGTGTACAACCAAATGTTGTTTAGCCATTAGAGATTGCTGCGCTGGCCTGTTCCAAAAGCGTCTGTGGTATTTGTAGTTTCGGTTTCACTTTTGAGGGCTCTTGTCATTTATCAATATGTCACTTAGTGGCTACTTCTGCTTGAACTGCAAGTGCTGCGCTCTGCTCTACGATCTGGATGACGTCTGATGATTTACACTTAGACATTTGAGCCACATAGTCAAAATTTGTTTAATGGTCGCGTTCTGAAGACTAATCAAATAATTTGCATCAGCGTTTCTCTGGCGGCGCCAAACTGATCGCATTACGTGCCCTATTTATCACATAAAAAAAATTGTAACAACAAAACATGTTAAAAGCTACCTAAATATTTATAGGCAGATATACATTTCCAATCGCCATTGAATAATAATAAAAGGAAAATGTAATTTACAAGTCAGTCAGTCACCTAGGACAAAGGGAATTGTGTGTATAGATATATATTATGTATAGATATATATTACTAAATCCTTACCCCCTTTTTAACACAAAATGATGCTGAGTTTCCCTGGAAATTAAAAATGAAAAGTTGAATTCTTATATAAATGCTTGAAAATAAGTATGGTGCTGATAAAACAGTAATGTTGGTTTTGTTTTAGCATCAAATAGAGGTTTTTGTTAAACTTTTATATCCTGTAAAGAGATAAAAAATCTTCTCAAAGTACTTACACTGATGGAAATTATCAAATATTTTTGATGCTGATATCAAGAATTTAGTTCCAAGCAAGCTCTTCTATTCTTGGTTCACTTTTTGCATGAACACTATTTAAGTTTTTGGTTACTAAAACTGTTATTTCTTAAAATTTGTTAAAAGATTATTTGAATTCATGATGCAAGAATGACAATTCTTGATTTTTTAACTCTCGGGATTATGAGGTACCGAGCGCAATTGTAAATATTCTCACCCTTTAGATATGTATGTTATTTGAAAAAATCAGTACTTAGTTAAAGTGGCAAGTGTCTTAGCTATTGAGTTAGTTCCAAACACAGCAGTTAATGCCAAATAAACCTGATTTGTCTCAGCTTAATTCGCAAAATTTGGCTAATTTATGGTACATATTCAACAAAACGTTAAAAAAAAAAAAACAACATCTTCACATCATATTATTTATAAACAGTCAAAACGAAGAAAAGCAGCTTAGAAAAATACGCTGGTGAGATTAAAACTCCATACTTGAATCAATAATTTTCGAACTGGGTCTCAGTATTTCGGTAGTGATTCTGGCTTAAATTTTACTTATTTTGATTTCAATTCAAGTACATTGAATCTTTATTTTAGTACGGCTTTTTGTTTATCAGCCAGACAGGTTGGCCCGATATCGGCTATTGAAGGCAAAAATTAAATTAAATTAAAATGTATAAAACAAAATTCATGTAATGATAAAAATCAATTATTAAATTTAACGCTTACTGAGTTTTCTAAAAGTTACAACTGCTCTGCAAATAACCCTTAATCAGTAGGTTTACGAAAACATTATTAAAGCAACAAGCATTTTTTCAAAGAAATAAATATATTTTGCGTAAGCACATTTAATGTGTGTGGGGCTAAGTCTTGCCTTAAATACCCAAATTGAGGCAACAGTTAAGAAAAACATCATTAAGATATTGAACTCTAAGTAACGTCGTTTGTTTCTTTTTAATAACGATAAGAGCTTTTGTGGTCTTAAAATCTTGCACTTTCTAAGGACCGAAACATTTATGAGTACAACTTAATGAAACCAATAAATTGATTTGTATCCTACTATCGGAAAAACAGTAATCAACGCACACCCACAACCACAATTTAAGGCTAAATGTGGGGACTAAGAAGCTGTTTTGCAAGCCCGGTTTTGAGCTGTTGAGCTTTTTATACAGCTATCGAATTTCCGCAAAGCTAATAAATATAAATGCAGCAAGATTGCATTAATATAATACTATGATTTATTTGCCTTCGTGGCCGAACTTAAATTATGACACAATTGCTTAACTTAATATGTATATAACAACCAACCCCGATTTGGGCTGTGCAATAATTAGCAATTTCGTTTGTCGCGAAAAAGACAAAGATCGTAGCTGAGATACCGACGAATTTGATAGAACTGAATTGCTGCCGAATTTAGTTTGTCTAATGTCTGCTCGGAAATGAATCAAAAATTTTTTTTTTAAATGCAGTTTTCTTCCATCCCTCGTGTCCATAAGAAATGTGAGTGTTTTGGGAAAAACAGTATTTCGGGTCAATGCGAAAATGCAAAATTAAGTTGTAGTAAAGGCCACGCATGAGCCCCGTACAGCCCCGACAGTATACATGAGTTTTACGGCTGTAACGACAAGGTTGAAAAATCACATGTTGTGGCGGTAGGCTAATTGTTTTTGTAAATAAATCGGAAATGCAACTGTGTTTTGTACACTTGATTTCAAAATAATGATTCGCGCGCTACTTTGTGTTTGAGTACAGCTAACGCCCTGCTTCTAATAATCTATACCCTGCCATAGATCAGTGGCAGTACAATCCAGTTTATATGTTATTTAAATTGTATCTTATTAATTAATAAATATATTTTTATTCATTACTTCTGTGCAGCATTGACTGCCAAAACAATAAGTATGGCCTATTGGAGCCTGAATTAGGTCAACTTTGTTAATATTATCCGAAAAATGTATAAGCCGGCTCTTGCCCGACATGTTGTTGCATTTTACAACCGTAAATAGCTGCTGAAAGCTATTTACTGCCCGTAGCATTTTAACATAACATTTTAACATTTTCATTGTTCAACACTACCGTACCAGCAGTAGCTAACAGAACTGCAGACCTTAAATGTACGTACTGTACTGAAGCTGTACGGGACCATTTTTTTTATATGAAGTTTTTGCTGTACGGGAGCTGTACAGGCGTCTGCGTACAGGCCTTAAGGACAGAGAGCCTAATTGAAGCAGCGAGTACGCTTCTGTGGGCTGTTTTTGGTGCAGATAGCTGCGTAACCAAACACCCGGAAAGCTCAGAAAACCAGTTGTATGTAGTTTTATGAGTTCATAAAAAACTGCACACAAATTTTGTGGAAAAATTAAATGAAATTTCCATAAAGGTTATAACACCTTTTCACAAAACAAGGAAGCTACAAGAAAAAAACAGTTTTATGAGATATTTAAATGTGAAATATTCCAACAATAAGATTTAGGCATCACATGTGGCTAGTGTAATTTTTAGCAAGACAATTGCGTTGTGCCCGTTTTAAGCATTCATTCCAAAGCTGTGGCGCCAATAAATTAAATGAATGACCAAAGTGCAAACAATTGACGATAAACACGCACTTACACACTTACACACTCGCAGAGACAAATCATGAAGATATCTGTGAGAGTGCGAGGGTGAAAACTATATGTGAGTGTGTGTGCGTATTTGGTGTTAGTGTGTGTGCGTGGGCGTTTGAGTTGCGTTCTGAATTGCGTGTTCAAACAACAAATTAATTGCAGGCAGGCAATCAATTTTGATTCAACTTAAACTGTACTCCGGAACTGTCAGCCAACTGTATTAAAGCATATTTGGGCAACATCGAAAATTACATTAAGAGGCTGCAACTAAAGCAATACAAACTATTGCTAATCAATTATTAAACAACGAAATGTATTGGAATGCTTATGGCTGCAAAATAATATGATAATAACTATAATAATATGCTTAATATAATAACAATATTAATCAAAGCTAAAAGACAATCAAACAACTTCCAAACTTTGGACTAATCATTTAAACAGCTTGAACACTGTGTACTATATACATATGTATGTATCCAGTTTCTTTAAAAAGCTATACACTTCTAGTAGTTCTATAGACATTAAGCAGGGTGTATGTTAGTGTGCGTGTGTGTTTATGCGAGTGATAATTAATTAAAAGAACACGACTGGCCAATGGATCATCTATTATGCAATATGACGGGCAACAGTCGCAATTCGTCCTACAATTGTCTATCATCATGGGACTCCTACGATCGTATACCCAGGTATGTATAAGACCATATAAGAGGAATACCTGACTGCCTTGCACACAAAGGCAATAAATGTTACTAGCTCGGTGCTGTTGAACAAAATCGAATTAAGTATAGGCAGGCAGCAGAGAATGTAATTCAATTTTTGTTCTATATTGATTTTTAAAGCGTTCGCCATTCTGCGCATCGCTTTTCGGAGCGCATCAACTAAATTGTAAAAGAAAATATACTAAAATCATTTAAGAAGCAATCATAACTTGATTGCCACAAGCAATGAAATCTAATCAAACTTCAACAAAGCATCACACATCCCACAAAAAAAATAGTGTCTAAAGCGAAAAAGCTTCTAGCTGAACTAAGTTCTTTTAGCTATAGTTTTATTCTAGTTTAAAATGTATCGATGAATAATATTACCATCTGCAAGGGTATTTTAAAGATTTATGTAAATGGTATCCAAATCAAAAAGCGCAGTATAGTGTATAAACACGTTGCTATGTCATCATATTTACGAATCTAAACTCTCTAGCTTCTATAATCTCTGAGATCGTCGCGTGATGAAGTCCCTTAGTTCCTTTTACACATGATCAATACTATGTCGCAAAAGTTGCGTTCACGTGGACAAACAAACATTCAACATGACAGACATTGCACAATACCAATATTAACAAATAACGTCGGTACGTGTGCCTTAAGCTACCTACAATTTTAGCAGTTAAACATGTACTTTAAATTATATACACATTTAATATGTATAATTATTGATGAAACTTGGGGTTAATCCGACTATTTGCGGTAGGATCGGAATCCCTAAGCTGCCATTGGAACAATCCAAGGGAATTTAAATATGTTTTAAAAACTTATTATATTGAATTTACTCTCCGTGTTTGCATCTATAATTGCAATTGACATAATAATATATATACATTTAAAGACTTTGTATCTAAGCATAGTATTTAATTAAGTGCACACAATAGCACTGAATGTGTTTCATCAATCAACAACGTCACTAAATACAAATCCCAAGAATAGAAGGATCCTCTTTAAGGGGCACTCGCTACTGTTTTATGTCCTTTTGAGCTTTTTCGAGCGTCTGTTTATTGGTTCAACTCCCACAGTTTAAGCGTGCCATTTAAGATTCGCATTACGTTTCTTGTCATCTTCTTAGGTCAAGTAACGACATTCCGTTGCCATAAACCTGTGTTGAGACTATGCGAACGTTAACCAATTGGATTCTGAATTTGGAGCCATCGAACCAGCTGCTTGAACAACTCCTGTGAGCTTTTGTTGTTGCATGTTGTTGAACACCGCAGCTTTGTGTCAGGTTTTTCACAGAGCGCTTTGATGAGCTTTGAATTCGGTGGCTAGCAGCCTTCTTAAATGTGTGCCTTAAAAGGTGAAACGATTTCGTTTCAAAGCGAAATTTAATTAAGTTTTGTAATCAAATCGTAGCGCTTGTAAACATCAGGCTGTTGCTAATGGAAATGCCAGCTAGCTTCCAAACTGGTCTACATACCCTTAAAATTAGGAAATCACATTTAAAAATCAATAAAATGAAACCGCACAATATATAGTATGTATGTACGTATGTAAGTAGGTAACGGTATAGAGCTCGGATAAAGAACCCACGAAGGCTAAACTTTATAATGTAAAATCAACATTAAATTTAACGCTTTAATTAAATTAAGCTTAGGCAACAAAAGCGCATTAACGTGCTATTTTTCTGTACAACAAGGCAAACATAATATCAAGTGCTTCAGCTTAGCGAAACAAATAAAAATAAGCTCAGCAGTCCTGCCAAAACACACAAATAATAAATGTATGTTTGTGTGCATAAGAACATAAATCTTTTGAAAAGTAGTTCCACAATTATTTTTATACTCGATACCGAAGGTAAAGAGTATATTGAGTTTGTGAAATGTCCGTCATGGTGTCTGTCCGTCTGTCCGTCTGTATGAACGCAACTTTTTTCCACACCCTTCAAGCTAGAGACTTGAAACTTTCCAAATTTCTTTATCTATGGGATAGTAAATTAAAGTGTCAAGATGGGGGTTCTACGATAACTGGGGGGCTGGCAAATCGATAAATTCGATAACTCAAAACCGATAAATCCACATATTTCGCACATCCTTACAGCTGGAAGTACCAAATTTGGTAAGAAGATAGCTACTAGCAACCCCCAAAAAGCTGCATAAAAAATTTGGAGCCACGCCCCCCATTCCGCCCCCAGCCCCCCCCCCCGCATTTTGAAATCAGAAATGGCTATATCTCCCACAGTTTTTGAGCTACAGCCACCAAATTTGTTGCCAAGATGGGTGATGATGACCCCCTAAAAACTGCATCAAAAGTTTGGATGCCACGCCCACCAATACTGCCCTAGCCGCCCCCATCCACCCCAACGCTTCGTCAAAAACGGGAATGCGTGTATCTTCCAGAGTTTTGGAGCTAGAGCCACCAAATTTGGTAGGAAGATAGCTGGCAACGAGCCCTGAAAATCTGCATCAAAGTTTTGGAGCCACGCCCTCCATTTCACCCCGCTTTTCCCACTTTTTACAATTTTCGAGCTAGAGTCACCAAATTTGGTATGAAGATAGCAATTGACATTTCAGAAAGATCTGCATCAAAAATTTGGATTCCATGCCCACCCATACCGCCCCCAGCCCCCCTTTCCCCAATTTTTACAAATTTCGAGCTAGAGTCACAAAATTTGGTATGAAGATAGCAATTGACATTTTACAAAGATCTGCATCAAAAATTTGGATGCCACGCCCACCCTTACCGCCCCCAGATCCCCCCCCCTTTCCCTACCTTTTATAAACTTCGAGCCAGAGTCACCAAATTTTGTATATAGATAGCAATTTACATTCCACAAAGATCTGCATCAAAATTTTGGATGCCACAACTACCCATACCGCCTTTCCCCACCTTTTACAAACTTTGAGCTAGAGTCACCAAATTTGGTATGAAGATAGCCGGTGGCATCCCCATCTGCATCGGAGAATCTTTAAGGCAGCGTACACCCCTGCCGCATCTGTACCCCTTTGCATTCAGGCCTCTTTTTACCGGTTTTAATTCTGGTATCGAGTATGCCGCAGTCGGTTGCGTCCGACTGCAACGTTTCCACTTGTTTTTTTTTTTAATATGACCCAATAAATTGTCCTTGGTTGTGCAAATATTTGTATTGTATTCAGCCCTAACTGATGTATTTATTTCATTCTAAGTTTTAACTTTAAGCTAAATAAATATTTCTTTACAAAAAATGTATCAATTATGAACGTGTTGTTGTAGTATTTGTTGTGCTTTGTGTTGTTTCTGCATGTCTATAGAGAAGATTTTTCTCACTGACTTTAAACGTTTAAATTGCTGTATATTTTGATTGCTTAAATTAAGTTGAAACAAGCGAAGCTTGATTTAATATCATGATTCGTATTTTATGTTGAATTGATTTTTAAATGTAATTGGAAAATTCTTAAATTATTGTAAAACTTATTGAATTTCTCAAATTAATCAACAGTTTAAGTAAGTTTTTTTTTAGGGTCATTGAACAAACAAGTTGCTTGAGTTAATGCTGCGGTGCCCAAATATCAAAGTCGCCTGGGTTCAATCTCTGTTTGCTGAACTTTGGCATTGAATGTTGGCCCTTAGAAGAACGGTCTTTAAACATTCAAAACGCCTGGTACAAATGTAAGATGAACTTTCTTGTTGGCAATCATTTTTTGGCATTGCAAATGTTTCTAGCTTAAGCTGCCACCAAAAATGCACAACCAACTCAAGTTATTATTGTGCCGCGTTCAATGGCCAAGTCAAATGAACTCTCATCAGAGAAATTTCCTTTTGACGAATTTTGTTTTAGGTTCAGAGTTGATTGTATGCAGTGCCACGTTTTGTGGCATAACTGACACGGACACCAGCGAGAGCAGCTGTTTATACTTGACACGCGTTGCAGTCATTGGCACCATCAACTTGCTACTTTGCCACTTGCTGCCCAAGGGTACCATTTATATAACGGCATGTGGCATGCGGCATGCTTTGTCTATGCGTGCATTAACCTTGACATTAATAATAACAGTACACAACCAGCTCAGCTTTTTTTTTGGTTTAGTTCATAATGTTAATAACTGGAAAAACAAAAGTTTAGGTGGCTTTGTTTTTCGTATTTGAATTGTTTTTTTTGTTCAGGGCAGTCACTTTAAATGCGACGTCTTAATTAACAAACGGCCTAGACAGACAATCAGGACTCGTTAGGGGAAGACAAGTGTTTAAGTTCTATTTGCTTGGCACTCAAAACGCTGCATGATATGGTCAAAGTTCAAACAATTTGCATGCTAATGAAAAGTATTCCCAAGAATCTTGCAAGCTTTATTGTGTCGAGCAGCACCAGTAGCATCTTTTTCTGCTATCGTTTGATGCCTTTAAGTTGTCAGCAGCAGTGCAATTGCAAAAAAATCGTTTCCATTTTGTTGCATAGGCAACGCCACGTTACACGCTCCCTGTTTTTATTGCACTAGCAGCAGATCTGCCTATGACTAAAAAATAAAATAATTTTGCATTCAGAATCTTCAGTGAAGAACTAAAGCACAGCTGTAAAACAACTTAAGCTGCTGTGGCATGAAATGAGACTTGTAAGCCGACTTGATGTAGCCACGACTGTCATACACTCAACAAAAAAAAAAAAAAAAAAAACAACAAGCAGAAACGTTGTACGCAACCGACTACGGTTTACTCGAAGCCTGTTCAAGAAAACAGAACTGAGAAAGATACACGCATTCAAGTTTTAAACGAGGCGGTGGGGCAACATCACCTATCTTGGCACCAAATTTGGTGGCTTTAGCTCAAAAATTGTGGAAGATATAGGCGTTTCTTATTTCAAAATGAGGGCGGGCGTCTATAGTAAAAATATTGTAAAGCTTCAAGTCTCCAGATTTACGGGTGTATGTCATTCAGACAGACAGACGGCAGATATTATGACGGCCATTGAACAAAACCAAATAGATAAATATAGAACTTTTGGCAGCCCTGCTACCTATCAAAGTACACGAAGTTTAAAATTCAGAGTATTGAACACTAAAGTATGATTTTTTCTTAAAATTTGCCATCAAAACTATTGAAATCAGACCAACTTAAGAAAATGAATCACAATGCAAAAAGTGGCTTAAACCGCCATAGTGCCATTGCCAATGCAGGTTGCAAGTAACCTTTTTGCTGTTCGTTCACCGAGGCTGTCTCGTTATGCATCATATAATTTAATGTGATGAGTAAACGCACCTATTGACAAGTGCAGCGGCGCAAATTCAATTGCTATTTTATCGATACTTAATCAAAATGATTTACGGAACACCTTATTGCATTTAAATACCACCTAAGCCACATACGAATGCAATATACATATAACGACATTTGAATCCAATCGAACTAAAAATTGGAAACTTCTATTTTCTTTACTTACTTGCAGAGTGCGTGTGGAGTACTATGTGAATGAAAATACATTCAAAGAAAGACTGCAACTCTATTTCATTAAGAACCAGCGTTCAAGTAAGTATTTAAAATCTAAAAATTTATTTACGCAGGCTTTTGGAAATAACATTTTAACTTCTCAAAAATTAGTGCTAATACTCTGATAGCGAATGTTTAAGAGAATATTGGCCCTGTGAAATTTTTGTCCGTCTACCAGTGACAACGATTCTAAGATTTACACAAAAAATAGTTTACAGCTAGCTCTGAATTATTATATTGACAATCAAAATAGTTCGCTTATGTTTATATATTAAAATGGCTTTTGCAATAAAAACGAGCTTAAACACAATATAATGATTTTTACCACACATGAACTTTGACATTGTTTAAAAAAAAAAAAAACATCATGATATTCTTTACAAAGCGGAGATTCAACACCTAAAGATGCGGATGTGTCAAGTCAGTAAACTGGAAAAATCAATCGATTTAACTGATTGTGTTGACACCATATTTAAAACTTCTTATAAATAGCTTTAACTGCAATATCGCAAATAGGCGTACTGGAATTCATGAACGTACTAACAGATTCAGTAATATTTTCATTAAGATCAAATGAACTCGTAACAGTCGGGTTTCAACTGACTCCGTTGTACTCTGACACCACTATTAAAAAATGTCGTAAATAGTTATTTTGCAATGGGGGGGGGAGTGCGGCGGTTGGTGAAACCATATTATAGAGAGGAGCTAAACTGCCAGTAGAATAAAAAAATGTTAAAGAGTGGAAATGAATTTTTTACAAATGCTTTGCTTAGTAGAATCTCTCTGAAAGTCAATAAGGACAACAGATGCATTTTTTTTCTCTATATTCTTTTGCGTTTTATGACATTATAACAAAAACCATTTCTAGCAGGAAAATCGGCTTTAAGTACATCTTTTCAGATTAAGTCAAAGGCAGTAAAAGAGAAGTTTTCGCTCTCGAACTAGTAACTAATTTTATGTGTGTTAAAATTTAACGGCTTTATTTGTGCATTCAGACATGTTCAGCTAGTATAAGTTAGAGTGTACTAAGATTTTAGTTGTATTAAAAAACTATCGGCTTGTAAGATATGAAGAATTTTACCTGTATAAATGTGTATATAAAATTATATTTGCAAGCGATTAAAGTTTTCTTAGACAGAACAAACAGTCGGCAGCAATTGGAAAGCAGCTGTAATTCAATAAAGGAGAAGCTGAAAAACAATAACACCAACAACAACCAATGTCACTGGCAGAGAAAATAAAAAAAGAACAGACGCAATATACTAAGATAAATATTGATTTCGATACGAAATAGTTGTACAGGCTAATGGGTACATAAAGGTAGGAGGTGAAATAAATAGTGTTGAACTGTCTGTCAATCGATTTTGGGGTGGGTCTTGGGCCAGTTAGTTAGTCGGTCTGTCAGTCAGTCAGTCGGTCAGTCGGTCAGTCGGGCAGTCGGTTAGTCAGGAACTGACCAAAAAGGTTATCTAGATAAAAAGTAAATTAACTAACTCAAGTCATTTAGTTATTTGACCTAAATTTCGTTGTGTTTCTTTTTGTGCTACTTTCTCGTTCAAGGCTTACGCATACGAATAGCCGATTTATTCCTTAAGTTACTGTCGTGTGTTCTCTACATAATACGTGTGATATTGGATAAAAATCCTACATTTATAGCATGGTAAGCCAAATACCCAAGCACACAAATTACTCGCAACAGCCAAATACATATAATATTTATTATACTTTTTCGCCCCTTCTCTGTACTGATTTTGTACTTAGCTATGGCTGCGAAGTGGCCAATAAGACAGAGTTTATCATTTCTGCAGAGCTAACAGAGGAGGAGTTCCAAGAGAATCCAATTATTAACTGGGATGCAATACTCTGGGTAAACCGCCCAACGGTGCTCTGGGTTCTACAATTACTTTTAGCCATGGTGTCGTTATCTCAATCTTTGGTTCTTACATATCTAGGCTATAAGGTGAGTAATCAACCGAAATAAAAGTTTAATTATTTTTACATAATCAGTAAAGCTTTACATAATTATAGTTTTACTATGTTGAGCATGTGTTTATTATTTGAAATAAATGTTTGTAAAGAAATCTAGTAAAGCTCTAACTTTAATATTAACCTAAGCCTAGATTAACGCTTTCTAAAGACAATTGAACTTACATTCATTGAAATATAAAAGCTGCGGTTAGCAATAATGCAAAATTTTAATGTTAAAAGTTTAACATGCTTTAGTAATATCAACTGAAAGCTCAAAACTTGTGAGGTACAATAAAATATGTTAATTTAATTAACAATTATAGCCTAAGCATATTAAAATGCAATGTTTTAACATTGAACTTTTTTGAATGGCAAAGAAAACACTGGTAATTTAAAAAAAATATTAAATAGTACTTCCCAGTTTAGTATTTAAAAATCTTTTGTAGGTGTAAATGTTAGAATTAAGTTCATAAATTATAAACTAAGCTTTATTTATTATTAATAATAAATTGATTTAATAATATTGGATATATATTAAGTGTTTAATTTTTGTATCGTAAAATATCCATACAACCAAACTCTACTTTCTAATTAATCACAGGGCAACATATGGCAGCAAATACTCTCATTTCACTTCATACTAGAGCTAGTAACGACAATACCCTTTGCACTAACTGTAAGTACAATACAAATGCATCTCTTAGGCCCGATTTCTCAATGTCAGATTGGTCAAACTAACCAAAGTTCAGTCAAACTTGAATGACTTACTATTGGGTTTGGGGGTAATCGATAATCAAACTTAGCCAATGCATAAAATTATGGTATAAGTTAAAAGCCCCAGTTAAGCATCGACTGTATTTTCGATAAAATCATCGTTAGGCAAAAGCTGACTTAAGCTAACAGTTAGAAACAGTAAACAAAGCAAGTGAAAACATTGCAGTCAAACGCAATCTTCTGCGGTATACTCTGGTTGGTTGGCAAAGAGTACGGCAGCGGCAGGGTTGTTTTGATGCAGATGTCACTAGCTGTATTGCCACCAAATTTGACTCAAGCTCGTCATCTTTGGAAGATATAAGGATTTGCGATTTAAAAAAGCGGTCGGAATGGGTCACGGCATCAAAATTTTTGTTACAGATCTTTGTGAGATGTCACCAGCTATCTTCTTACCAAATTGTGTGAATCCAGCTCAAAAACATTCCAGTTTTTAAATGTAATGACACATTGTTTAAACAACACATGTACCAAGGTATTAGCCAGTTTCTCCAGTCTCTAGAGTTTAAAGGTGTCCAAGTGTTGACGGACATTGCAATTAAACATTATACTCTTTGCCATCGCTATAAGAATGTAAAAAATCTGATTATTTCGTTAAATTTGACAACATCGGCTCAAATTATTAAGCGATAGCAATTAAAGGTGATTCTGGCTTTGAGAAAAGTTTAGTAAGTTAAGCACTCAAACCCGAGTTAGCTCGAGAAACAAATTTATCCAGGCCTAACTAACTTCAAGTTCAACTTGACTTTGAGAAATTGGGCTAAATGATATAAATTAAACGATAATTAATTTGCCTTTTGCTGTAGATTGTGCATCCGCCGCTGCGCAATCTATTCATACCAATTTTTTTAAACTGCTGGCTGGCCAAACGCTCGCTGGAGAACATGTTTGTAAGTTTCTGTCTATGTGTGTGTTTGTATGTATATATGTGTGTATGTGTGTGTGCGTATGTACAATTGGTCAGTTAAACTAACCAGCTAACTTTATTGCTTAACTTAACGCTGGAACATTGTGAAGAACGATTTACATCGTGCCATGCAAAAATCACAATCGGCTTTATCACAGCAGTTGACAATTTTGTCGGCCACGTTGCTGTGCCTTGTGTTCACCAGGTAAAACTAACTTAAACTAACAAACCTGTTTGCTCTCTCTTACTATCGTACTATCGCTTTCAACGTCTGTTTTTCTAGTGTATGTGGAATACAGCATTTTCAGCGAGCCGGACATAGGCATTTGAACTTGTTCCAGAGCACCTACTATGTGGTTGTGACCTTCTCCACTGTTGGCTATGGCGATTTCGTGCCGGACATTTGGCCATCCCAACTGTATATGGTCATCATGATTTGTGTGGCTCTTATTGTGCTGCCTACGCAGGTGAGTAACTGCATTTAATGCCTGACAGCGTCAGATATTCCACAGAGAGACGCCATCAATGCCAGTGTTACAACGGGGATGAACAGATAAATAAGTCATAGAGAATCAGCCACAACCACTTCAAATCCTTGTGTTCATCGTATACAGTTTTAAGCTGCTTAGCTGTCATTTCTTCAATGTGTTCAGTCCATCAATCAATTTATGAGTCCTCCTCCAATGAGTCCGCATACATACTGGTTGGTCATCAATCTGTTCAATATGACTCAGGGCCAGTTACGACTCGACTTGCACTTGTTTGCCTTTGGGTCAAAACAATTAACGAGCGATTGTTAGAACCAGATAATAAAATTTCTATGGGCCAGCATCTTCTACAAGTATTGGCCAAACAAGAGCGTCAATCAAAAGCTTGTTTTATCGATTTTCGTAGCATACTTTTTGGCGCTGACTGCAGACTTTTCTGTCAAACAAGCGCAAGCTGCATGTCAATTTTTGCGACGCGTTCGCACAATTTATGATCAGCTTTAACAATAATAATGTAGCATAACATTGTGACCAATTTGTTGGTTGTTTGCTTGATTTTTTTTTTTATTATGTATTTGCTTTATGCTGGACGCAAAGCACTTAAATTTAATTAAAATTGTTTGTACTGCAACTCAAACTGCAAGCGAGTTAAAATGCCATCGCTGTCAATATGAGTAATGCAATAAATCTATCAGTCTAATCTAATCTATTGTATAGGAACATTAATATGCATACATGTGCATATGTGTGTATTTTTGGTTTTGAGGTTTCTTAACAAATTGGAATGTACTCTATAAAAAATGTGTTTCACAGCTAATATCTAATTGTGTTATGCAACATATGGAAATCGATAACGATATCGATACATTGTTATGTCATAGCTCAATAGGAGCTGGCTAAACTTTGAATTATCTGCAGATTTTAAAAATATTAAAAAATAAAAAAAAATAAGAATTTTAGGTTGAGTAATATATTAGATGTAAGAAATTTACAATGTTCTTGAATTGAATAATAAAGCTCGATCCATTAATATATAGGTTGGATGGCAATCCAAGCACGCGTCATAAACGCGCTGAGTCAGTTTGATATGTGAACTTTAAAAGAAATTTATTATTATTATTATTATTATAAAAGAGAAGGCCAACAATGAATTCTTAACCTACTACTTAATTTAAAGAGCGCTAGCTTCAAGGCTTTCGGCTCGCTTTTTACATGATTTTTACAAATATATGTGTGTTTATGTATTTATATTTTGTTTGGCAGTCCAAAGTTTTTTATAAATTTTATTATTATAGAGATGTTAGCTGGGGTGGGCGTTTGGAGTATCTCAAGTGGGAGGCGGGGCAGGTTAGCTCTCCACCTGTTGGTTTTTGGGCAGTCCATGATGATGTGTTTTATGGATAGGGGGTGGGAATTGCAAGAAAAATAAATTATAAAGCAACCTAAAATAAATTTACATTCGTTTATTTGGTAATTTTCTTATTTGTGTTTGCAATTCAAATTTTTTAATGCAGTTTGAGCAATTGGCTTTCACGTGGATGGAGCGTCAGAAACTGGGTGGCAGTTACTCGTCACATCGTGCACAAAGCGAGAAGCATGTGGTTGTGTGTTCCACAACGCTGCATGCGGATACAATAATGGACTTTCTGAACGAGTTTTATGCGCATCCGCTGCTGCAGGATTTTTATGTGGTGCTATTGAGTCCAATGGAGCTGGATACGACTATGCGTATGATATTACAGGTGCCCATTTGGGCGCAGCGCGTCATATATATTCAGGTTGGTTGGTTAAATATTTGACAAGATGTGATTCGATTTTTTGAATAGCACATACACATTTATCCCTAACACGACATTTGGGCATGATATTCTCGCATTGCATTTTGGCATTTGACAGGGCTCCTGTTTGAAAGATGGCGACTTGGCTCGGGCGCGCATGAACGAAGCGGAGGCATGTTTCATATTGGCAGCTCGCAACTATGCGGATAAAACAGCTGCCGATGAGCACACTATTCTACGCTCCTGGGCCGTCAAGGACTTTGCCCCAATTGTTCCCCAATATGTGCAGATATTTAGGTGAGTATGTGTGTTTGTGTGTGTCGTGTTTGCTGAGCAGCAGTTTGTCACGGCTCAGTTAATTCGATTTCTTTTATTGCTCACTGTCGATTCGCGTGTGGCCAAACACAGCCAAGTACAAAAATTAATATCTTTACTATCTATATATGTGTATTTCCATGCGCTGCTGCATATCCTGCGGAAATTTGATGTGCCACAGACCCGAGCACAAGCTGCATGTGAAGTTCGCCGAGCACGTGGTCTGCGAAGATGAGTTCAAGTACGCACTGCTGGCCAACAATTGCACCTGCCCCGGCGCTAGCACATTGGTCACCCTGCTCCTGCACACGTCACGCGGACAGTACGTATACATATACTATATATCCCGTCTAATGCCCAGTCAACTGTTAACTAGCCAGCAAAGCACTGAAATAAAAAAAACAAGTAAGAAGGCTCTAGTCGGGAGAGCCCGACTAGTAGATACCCTTAACCCAGTTGCAAAAAATAAATTAAATTTATATAAGACTTTGGTATACTGACTTAACTTCAATCGATTAAGCTCGATATCTCCGGTGTTTCTTAACCGATTTGGACGAAATTTTCAGAAAAGATCTATTGTTACCCATTCTTTCAACCCTCATTTTTACATTTTCCAAATTCGATATTTTTTGTTATCGATCACATGTGTATATCGGAAACCAGAATAGTTATCGATAATTTGAAGCAAACTTGTTCTGCTCATGGTATAGGAGAACTTATATCCCAAATCTGAAGTCTCTAGCTCTTGTAGTCTCTGAGATCCACGCGTTCATACAGACGGACAGACGGACAGACAGACGGACATGGCTAAATCGACTCGGCTATTGATGCTGATCAAGAATATATATACTTTATGGGGTCGGAGATGCTTCCTTCTGCCTGTTACATACTTTTGCACAAAACCATTATACCCTTATTTACCCATTTTATGGGTTAAGGGTATAAAAACATGCGTCAGAACCTTTGCCAGCAAATATGCGTCACAGTTCATATAAATCATTTGGTTATTCGCGTCTAATTTATTATGATGTTACTTACATTTTTTGTTTTTAAATTCAACTTGAATGTGACTCTGTTTTTTGCATGAGAAGCTAAAATATCATAGCTTAATTCTTCATACCATATAAATTAAACTGTATCTAATTCGCGACCTGGTTAGCGTTGAGGAAACAGCTGACTGTCATTTCATGCTGGTTGATTGTAAGCCCTGTACACTCAAGGAAAAATCTATGTAAAAAAAACTAATAACTGCTCACATAATAAAATTGTCAAATGACTCGACCCGCAACTTTAGTGAAAACGTCTCGTACATTTCGTCCTAAATGACAAAGCTACTTTTATGAGGAGCGTATGCAACTTTTCTGTCTTTTTAAAGTTTTGCAACAAAGGAAATGATTGATATGGAAAAATTTTACTTTTTCCGTTCTTATAACATGTTTTATTGCATGAAATGTTTCATTAACCTATTGTAGAATACTGTAGACTTTTGTTGGTTAGTTAAGCATATGTGAAGCAACTGTTCAAACACAAACAAGTAAGAAGGCTCTAGTCGGGAGAGCCCGACTAGAAGATACCCTGAACCCAGTTGCAATAAATAAATTAAATTTATATAAGACTTTGGTATACTGACTTAACTTCAATCGATTAAATTCGATATTTCCGGTGTTTCTTAACCGATTTGGACGAAATTTTCAGAAAAGATCTATCGTTACCCATTCTTTCAACCCTCATTTTTACATTATCCAAATTCGATATTTTTTTGTTATCGATTCCATGTGTATATCGGAAACCAGAATAGTTATCGATAATTTGAAGCAAACTTGTTCTGCTCATGGTGTAGGAGAACTTATATCCAAAATCTGAAGTCTCTAGCTCTTGTAGTCTCTGAGATCCTCCCGTTCATACAGACGGACAGACGGACAGACGGACGGACAGACGGACATGGCTATATCGACTCGGCTGTTGATGCTGATCAAGAATATATATACTTTATGGGGTCGGAGATGCTTCCTTCTGCCTGTTACATACTTTTGCACAAAACCATTATACCCTTATTTACCCATTTTATGGGTTAAGGGTATAAAAAAAAATAAGAAAGCTCGACCAGCAGATTCCCTGAACCTTAGACATTAGACATTTTGTTGTTATCGATTGCATGTGTATTTTAAAAACCGGAAGAGTTATCGATAAATTAAAACTTATGTTCCAAATCTGGAGTCTTCAGCTCTTATAGTTTTTGGGAACAGCGCGTTCATTCAGACAGACAGAGGGAACACAGACACACATGGCCAAATGGAGTTGGCTGTTGGTATTGATTAAAAATGTGTGTACTTTGGGGGGTCGGAGATGCATCCTTCTGTCTTTTACATACACATGCACAAAACCAAAAAATTAACTGCACGTCGGATGTGGAAAGACGATGGCTACACGTCATGTGTAGAAAACGTATGAATGATTTTAACATGCGACATGTATAATAGTAAAATCTAAACGTGTTTCGTTAATTTTCTTCACGAAAATGAAGATTGATTTAAGTTTTAATCCCCAATTCAAACCCGTGATGTGAACTAGCTCAACAGCTAAGGCAACCACCGCATTAGCTAGAGACCGCAGGATCGAACGTGTCGTCGCAGTGAGCTGGAACAGGATATTTTTCTCATATATAGCAAAAGCATGATAATGATTGACAGCCACGCAGGCGTGCAGAAAAGTTAAACGTTAATGTAAAACACAAAATCTACTTTATTATCTAGAAAACCTACGTGTCGCGTTTTCAATTTAAAGTTTCAAAATTGGCGTGCATCTGCACGAATCGTAATGGGAGCAAACTCCCGTTATTTGCTAAGTAAACTGATATTAAGAAAATTTCGTGAATATGTTGAACAATACTGTTCCGTTGAGTTCTGAATAGATACTGATTTATTCGTACAAATCCTAGACCTTATATACAACAGCATATCTTGAATTATGCCTGCTGTGGTACATTATTACCAGCAGACGATTACAATGTTTTGTTTACTTAGGATATTTTTTATACCCTTTGTTGATTATATTTTATTGCGGGTCACTTTACAATCTTGAGTGACCACATGCCACATGTGCGCTATCTATTTTAAGCGATAACTGCATCTAGAGATCCGAGTGACGCTAAGTGTAAGGGTTTTTCATGCGTGAACAGTGTACATATTTAAATGAAATCGCTTGATTTATAAATGGTTAACAGAAGACCTTATCTGTTTCTTTTTGTCGTTATAAAGCTTTTATATCGCGTTCTAAAATTAGAAATACGATTTTCTGTACTTGTTGGCCCAAGTTTTTCTTGTCTCCTTGAGATTCGTTATACGGACGCTCGTTCGACTGCATTAAAATTACTGACAACAAATTGTGTTTTTTGCAAATGCCCCTAGCCGCCGAGTGCGTTACATAAATTTAAAACAAGAGAAAAAAAAACAAATTAAAGTAAATGAATAAAAATGTTCGTGCGTTTTGCTGTGGCTCCAATTAAAAGATTAATCATACGCCGCGTAAAACTTGACGCATTAGTTAAGTAAAGAATTCCAATTAGTGTTTTTAGCGGCGGCGAAAAGGGCGTGTCGGTAGTCGCGCTTAAAATGGTTTTATTTTGTGGCCAGACGAGAATTTCAACAATTCAAACTCAGAACTTTAATTTCGAAACTTAATTTCACTTTTTTGACTTGGTAAATGCTAACCTTGTTTTCCGTTTTCTATGTTCCTTGCAGGGAAGGGCAACAGTCGCCTGAGGAGTGGCATCGTCTCTATGGCAAATGCTCGGGCAACGAAATTTATCATATTGTGCTCGGCGACAGCCGTTTCTTCGGAGAGTACGAGGGCAAAAGTTTTACCTATGCGAGCTTTCATTCGCATCGCAAGTAAGTAAAAGTTAGATGCCCTACCCCAAATGCATTTTAGTTAACAAAACTGCATTCAATGTTACCGATGTATGAATCATAAAGTAGGGCAGGGAATTTTGTAGAGTTTTTTGTTTTGTGTTTGATGGATGGGCATAAATAAATAATTACTAATATTTAATTAGACTTACATACACATTTATGTAAAATGACAAAATAACAATACATTTAAATTTTCCTATAATATTTATTTGCGCGCTGGCACAAATTAAATATTGAAAAAAAGGTATGGTGTGGCTTTGGTGGGTGTGCGACCGGCTGAGCTGCCGGAATTCTACGAGGACACCATACTGCTAAATCCAGGACCTAGGCATATTATGAAAAAGGATGACACGTGCTATTACATGAGCATCACAAAGGAGGAGAATTCTGCATTTGTCGTTAATCAAAATCAATCTACGAACACAACAGCGGCAGCTAGTAAAGATGGTGGCACCACTGTCGGTGGTGCTGGCGCAACCACTCATCCACATTCAGCAACTGGTGGGTACAATGCTGCATATAATCGAGAATACAGATGTGTGTGTGTGTGTGTGGGTGTGTGTGCGTGTCATTGTGTGTGCTGGATTTCATCAAATAAAATTGCAAACAAGAAAAAAAATAAGATCACGTCTGAATGAATTTGAACAAAGTGCGCTTGAAATAAGCCCAAAAATACATGGATAAATTTAAATATGCAACAAGTTTTTAGCTCTTGATTTTTGAGGCTGTTCTTAGAAAGAAACAGACTTTTATTTATTTTATTTGTCTGTCTTCTTATTTGTCTAATTTAATTTGTTGGTTTGTCAATTTGTCTGCAATCAACACAAATTAAACAAAATGCTTTAAATGTGTGTGCGCGTGCTCGTTTCCAGTTGCCATTGTTCATTTTGTCTTGAAACTTGCCAATTTTTAATTTCATTTCTTGATTATCTTGTGTTGAAAAGTCGCTAAAAAAATACAAATTGAAAATAGAAAACAAAACCAAAATACAATGAGAACACACGGCTTTGTTATGTTTGTACAATTCTTATCGTTCTGTCCATAAATTTCTTTCTTAACTATCTATTTTTAGCGATTAAAGTTAGTGAGCTTAAATAAATCACGAGCAAACCAGAATTTTAGCCACTTCCTATTGTTAAAAAGAATAGTTTGAGATTGTTAAAATTTTTCAATCCGAAACTATCAGGAGTGCCTTGGCTTACGGTATCGGTCAAAATTTGCGAATTCGTTTCAAAGAATCTAAAATTGTATATTGACATTCGAAGATCGCAAAATCTTACCGATTTAAATTTGACTGCTGTTGATCTTATTTAAAAGTAAAATCTGTAGTTGGCATACTGATAGCCCTGTGGATCCTGAGTAGACTGATATCCCAAAATAAATAAGTTGAAGCCAACATATTTGTATTAAAACTTTAATAAATCCATTTAATAAATACAAATGGGGGCAAAAACTCCGAACAACATGTTTTCAGAATGATTTTTATCATATTTTATTCATATATTTTTTTTCTTAGTGTGAATAGTTTCTGCCTTCAACAAAAAGAATTTCATATTGCAAAACCTGACTGAAAGCTTGAGCACGCCTGTATGTTATTTTTTTTGACTATCAGAGTGAAATAACAGCTGAAATTTTAAAATATGATGGAATTGGTTTAAATGAAATACATAATGTTACTCGCAATGTGGAATTTTATTAACTATTATAACACTGTACACAGATACAGTTTTCAATTAGATTTAGAACTTACACGATGACATTTAAATGTTGCAAAACTGATTGTCAATTCTATTAACCTTTGATTGGAATAAAGCCCAATTATTTAAAGTATACAACCACTTTGAAACCTTACATAAACACATACATATGCACGCACATGGAGACACAAACACACGCACATACATACATACATACACATACATTTAATAGTAAAATAATATCCATATATCCTATAATGTATTTGTAACCAATACATCAACAAAACCAACAACAATAGCAACAACACAATCAACAAATACTACAAAGTTAATAAGTACAACAACAATAACTACTACAATTAGAACGACTTTCACATCATCACCATTATTATCAGCATCAACAACAACAACAACAACAGCAACCAATTTAAATCAAGCGGGAATCGCACCAGTGCCGTCTGTTTGTGTTCGTGTGCCCCAATGTCCCACATATGACTTTGGTTCTGGCATGATCCAAGTCGAGCGGCATCACTTGCAACCGTATCCGTATTCGCAATCGTCACAGTTATCATCACAGTTACCGTTACCGTCACCGTCACCTTTACCGTCACCGCAACCGTACTCGAAAATGATACAACAAACACGTGACAGTTATTATACAACACTATTCGTGCGTGAGTGTGACTCCAAAATGCAAAAAAAAAAAAAAAAAAAAAAAAAATATTAACATATCCCATTAATGCAATAACCCTAAAATGATAAGGAATGAAATCAACAACTTCAAAGTTTAACATTGAAAAATAAATGAAGCAAAACAAAAATATTAATCACCTTTCAACTATAAAAACACCCTTAAAACCAGGGACCGTAATCATTATAAGTTTTACTTTAAAAATTATTAAAAAATGATTATTTTTTATTTATATTCATTTACTCACAAAATATTGATTAATTTTGAGTTATACTTACAACTCAATCAATAATCATTATTTTTGATCAAAAAAATAAAACTCATGAAATAATGATTATTCTTTGAGTTTTATTTTTTGCTCAAAAATAAAACTCAAGTTGTTATTTCGACCTTTTCTTAGGGAATAATCCTAAACATGATATATATTCCTAGTCAATGTATTTTGTTGTTTTTCTGTAAAAGAGACTGCACTAAAAGAAAATGTTTGTATGGCAATTACTTAACGCACAACACAAAATGAGTACAGGTCATAGTGCAGTGATTAATATTAAAATCGTTAATTTAATATGGATAGGTGGACATAATGGTTCTTTGCACACAACTTTAAGTGCAAACTTCAAATTCAAATGTATATACAAATTTTTTCAGTGATATTTAAGAGCAAATGAGATTTTTTTTTTTAATTTAAAAATGGATTGTTATGGTTTGTCTTGATTTACTGACTAGGAATATATATCATGTTTAGGATTATTCCCTAAGAAAAGGTCGAAATAACAACTTGAGTTTTATTTTTGAGCAAAAAATAAAACTCAAAGAATAATCATTATTTCATGAGTTTTATTTTTTTGATAAAAAATAATGATTATTGATTGAGTTGTAAGTATAACTCAAAAATTAATCAATATTTTGTGAGTAAATCTATAAAAATTGAAAAATTTTAAATCATGGTGAAAATGCATAAATGAGCCTTAAAGATGAATATTTGTACATTTCTCGCTGTCCCAAAGATACCATAAGTGAATGATTTATTTATTCAAAAAAAAAAAAATAATCATTATTTGCAGTCCCTGCTTAAAACATTTATAAATACACCCATATACTCCTATAAAACTTGCGCTCTATATTTAAATTGTGCTATTTCACTTTATGTCTACCTTTTTCTATCTCTGTCTCAGTCTCTCTTTCTCTTATACACATAAAAATGTTTTTGTCTAGTTTTTGGTTAAACCCCTTTAGCCCACGCGCCCTTTGATAACTATTTCCGCTACTCGAAAGCCATTTGCGACAACTGTCACACAAACCCACACATACACATACCATTCCAAAGATACTCATTCTACACACCTTTGCGATAAACATCCAGTTGAGGCCCTCTTTAGTATCTTCCGCATTGCTACTATTTTTGTCTTTGCTTCGTTTTGCTTCTTTCTGCACTTGTTGTTCGATTGTTATTCCTATTTCATCGCATGTCTCATCTGTTGCACCCATTCTGCATTTATTTTCTTTGTCTTTTTTTTTTGCACCTGTATAAATAGTAGTTATGTACTCGATCTGTCCCCCCCCCCCAACTTGGCCCTGTCATTGTAAATAATACACATGCAACAATTTGTTTCACCTACCCCATACTGAATACAAATTGAGTATACGCCGTATGGTGGCAATTGTTGCGTGTTGTACTTGGCCAAACTAAATGTCTAGCAATACACAAGTAAATTGTGGAGGGAACAATTTATTTTGTTGCTGTCGCTTTTCGTCTTAATAAGGCGCTACAAGCGTCAGAAAAACAGGCAAACTCATTAAATAAGTTAACGTTAGTTTTGGTTTGGAGTCGGCTTTGCACAAACGTAATTAAGTTCCAACTACGAAAGCTAAACGCAAGTCAATATTTTTGCGCCAAAACTTGCAGTGCATAAGGCACCAATGACACCAGCCTAAAAAAATGTGTATTGACTTATTTGTATATACTATAATTATTAACTGTGTACAGCAGCAAAAAGCCTTTAAGAAACTTGGTAACATAATTTTAATCACATATGTATGTGTTCAGTTCACCAGTTATTCCAATTTATTAGCTTCACCACAAGGTATTTAATGCAATCAACTAGTCTTGTGTGGTACAGTAAGGAGCTTTGACTAATTCCCATATATCTTTATACTTACTTATATTCCTTATATGTGCTTGAGAGCTGAACTCATTTAGCGATTCTTAAGCTTTTGCACCCAACCGTAAAAATCATAAGAGCCTTAGAGTAAGTTCATTTCAAAGGAGCTTTTAGCAAAATAAAGTGAATGTTCAAATACATTTAAGCTTACTTTTTAACCACTTAAGTTAAAATAAATTTTTAAAACACATTAAAGCTAAATTTTGAGCTAACTTTAGCTTATGTCATTATGTTTGTAAAAGTCTTTAGCTGCTGTTAACTATTTGACAATATGCAACAAATTTGGAAGCTGCACAATTTGCGTCTCAAATTACAAGGACTCTTAATGGGTTTGTCAAGGTTTTATCGTGCTCAGCGATTCTCTCTTAACCTCACTTCTTCTCCTATTTTTGCTGTTGTTATGCGCCTCACTTGCTTTTTATGATGTAATTATTTGTTGTTTCAGCTAAAATGTTAGAAAATTTTTAGTAGAGCAAGCAAAACTTTGTTCAAGTAGCAATACATTTTAAGATTAATTCCTTTGCCTTAATGTACTGTCGTTATTGAGCCGGTTTAATAAAGAATATTTAACGAAAGTGCATTCAACTTTGTTGCATTTACTTGAACAAAACCTACCAGCCAGCGACAACCCAACGGCTGTGATAATATCGGACTCCAGACAGAATCTTAAGGACACAACAGTGAGCACAACGCATTTGCCATTGGCAGCAACAACAACGACCACAATTACATCAACAACGCTGCCACTTACAATGTGTGGGACAAGTTCAGGAGCTGGTGCTCAGCCAGCTTCCAGTGGCAGTGGAGCGGGCGGAGGTGGTCTCGGAGTGGGTCTCAACATGGGCACCTCGCTTAGTATAACACCTGCACATAACACTACGGTAAATCATCTGGAATTGCCGTATGCCAACAATCCCAATCTGCTCAGTCCCGATGTGCTCAATCAGCGTAGAGGTAAGTGTCTACATAAACTGGCAACCACATGTACAAAAGCTCTTGTTTTGTTTCTTTGCGTAAATTTCAATTTCAATCTTCGATATATGTGTTGTTTTTCAACCGAAAACGTTAAAATAATGTACAGATAAACAATATAATGATATTCAAGACTTTATTTGTATCCTTGTGCATCAGGTACAGGTTAGAGCTGCTTATTTTGTGGTGTGTTGCTAGAAGCGTCCATTAGAAGCAGATTAAAATTCATGGATTTCTTTCGCGACACAACAAATTTTATTAATCAAAGTCTCTAACAATCTTAGAGCTAAAGTACCAAAATAAAAAGTTTAACAGCGAGACACACTTCGGCATTAAGTTAATTATTACTTAGCCTTGCTTACTAGGACAGTTTAGACTAAGAGGTCACCTAGCTAAGCTGGAAACAGCCAGTAGCGACATCTGCAAGTTTTGCGACAAAGTAGTAGAATCCTTCTTGCACGTTAAAGCGGAAAACATGTCATCAAAATTAGACATTAAGAATTCATTGACCTTCAAGAATACTTGCTTTCTTGTAAAACCTGCGTCTGAGCAAAAGGCCAAGAAGAGCCTCTTAGGTTGCAGTGCACTCATCCCCAAACCTTATAATAATAACCTCACTAACAAAAGTTTATTTTTTCAAATTTAAAAATAGGCAGTCGTAGACCTTCGATACTGCCCGTGCCGGATATGTTTACCTCCTCCTCGTTCAGCATTACAGGCAACGAAGATGGTGACGAGGGTGATGAAAGCGATGATGAGATCGATGATGAAATGCCCTGGCGTTCACCCTCAGAGAAAATTGCGTAAGTAATTTTCTCAGTTTCTTGTGTGCTGTTTATCTTTGAACCTCTAAGTTTTATTTTGTAAAGTAACCATTGATTGTTGAAGCACTTTTTCAACCCTCCCAGTAGGTTTTCTAGAAATAATACGCATAATTGTATTGTGTACATGCAAAATGTTCCCACAAAGTAATACAACATCCACAAATCACATAGCTATAACATAGCTATAGATTAACCATTAACTGTTTTCC
This sequence comes from Scaptomyza montana, assembly GCA_018904305.1. Lineage (NCBI taxonomy): Eukaryota > Metazoa > Arthropoda > Insecta > Diptera > Drosophilidae > Scaptomyza > Scaptomyza montana. Next base: position 1,107,037 of record JAEIGR010000039.1, on the reverse strand, counting down.
TCTTTCCTTTACCACTTAACTGTATCTCTTACTCTCACTGTATTGTAAATAAGAAAAGTAACAAAATAGTATGTGATATAAACAACTATTAAAACAATCCTAGCATAATGTGTAAATCGTATTTAAATGATCAAAAAAGCAATATTTTCAGCATATGATCTTATGGAAATAATAATTACATAAAAACTAGATTATTTGTTGTCATTGATTAGTTTAGAGCTTTATTAAAACTTAAATGACTATACGAATAGATTACTTTCAATGCATTTTTAATATCAGTGGGCTAGAATCTCTAAGTCAAGTACTCGCAACATTCAATTAATAATCATGAACATTACTTAAAATGCTTGCACTCGAGCAATCGTCCGTGAGCTATATTTTGTTTTCGTAAATGCTTCAACGCTTCTAAATAAATTTTCATAAAAGACAATTGATGCGATTGCAAATGGATGGCATCCCCCAATAAAACAAAAACTCTGCATTTTTATTCACTTGTATTTATTAGCTTGAAATGTGTTAAACATACGACGATGCATCGAATTTACATAGACTTTCGTATACAAAGGTATTTGATTTGATAATTTTTCAAAAACTCTTAAGTTTATGTGTAATATATTCGATTTACAAAGTTCTTTTCTGTGCGTATTGATACTCTTCATTGATGCTCTTTAATATATTTAATGCAACTGGGCTCAGGGTATCTTTTAGTCGGGTTCTCCGGACTAGAGCCTTCTTACTTGTTTGAGATTTGAAGTTGTGACTTCGGGTAGGATCTTCTTTGAACAACTGTAATAAGGTATTAGTATAAATAACAAGGTAGTATAGTATGTTAAGTTTTCAGTTTTCAAGCCCACACAACTCGCAATATGTTTATAATGTTTAAAGAAGTTACCTACAGTGAGCACTCAGTTTGCTGCTTATAAATGCAACTGGATATTAGTGGTTGATTCGAATTTAATATGCCTAGTAATAAATATATGTATGTGCTGAAAATATCGCTATAACCCACACCCATGTATGTTTGTATGCAATCCTATGTTAAATGTCGAACTATTAGATTATAATGCCACAAAGAAAAAATACTCTATGCACATGACTGACACTCCAAGTTGACTTTCCTAGTTGCTTGGGTGGTCATTTTCCACAATCGCGCACTTATTCGCTAATCATGAGCTCTTCGGAGGACTCTTATCAACCGGGCAGCAATGCCGACTCCTGTCAATATTGCAACGCTAATGTGGCGGCAACACTTAATGAATATTCGCCAGCACCGTTGCGCCGGCGCACCATGAAGAAGAGCTTCAGCTGTGACAGTGACTGTGTGCTGCCCACCACCAGTCAAAGGGCAGGTCAGGGCACAAGGATGGGTATGGGCGGTGGAACGCTGGCAATACTTGCGGCACGAAGGCGTCAGTTGCAGAGGTGCTGCTTCTCGCACAGCAGTAGCAGTAGCAGCACCACAACCACAACAACCTCTGCCACAGCTGCGGTGCTGGCTCTAAGCACCACAAAAATGAGCAAGATATCCGGGCAGCAGCAGCTACCGCTAACGTTTGCGCCTCTGCCTCCAGCCATTAAACGCACGTCAAGCAGCTCCGTTGAAACGCGTCGCTTGGCACGCCCGGTTTGGGCATCCGACCTATCCGGGTAAGTTGGGCAGGCAACTTGGCAAAGGAACACAGCTCGGGCTACCATTTTGAAATGTTCGGTTGTTGAAGAGTTGTTATCCAGTTGCAATTGCAGTTTCAGTTGCTTTTGCTATTGTTGTTACTGTTTCTCTGCTCCTGCTCTTTGTTGCTTAAATAAGGTATTTTGCTTGTATCTGCGACAGTTGCTCGTTACTTGCCTCAGGGCAGCTTTTAATGACTTGCAACGTTTATGTTGAACGCGGCGCGTAAACACTTGAGATTTGCTGATGATGCTTTTCTCTGCTGCGTTTACGCTCTTTCTTTACATATACATGCAAACTATAATATACACCCCAGAAGTCTTAGCACAGGTCATCTTTCAAAACACAGTTTACCTTAATCAGTGCCCACAGTTTGTATTTCCAAGTAGTTATATAAAAATTATCCTTAACTCTACATAAATATGTATATATAAATATTTAGTTTGATATGACTCAATGTTGTTCAAAACTTCTTGTAATCAATAAATTGTATTCCCTGTACTTAAAGTTTGATGCACCCTTTTGTTAAACAAATTAAACCAACAATCATTTCGACTTTGTACAATTGCTTTAGTATAATATTTTTTTTGTCTATGTTTTTGTTAGCTTTTTGCTGGCTTGCATTTTTTATTCATAGAAAAATTTGTCAGTTCTTGTTGTTGGCTTGAAGATATTTGTTGCTGTCGTTGGGGTTATTTTTGCGGTTGCTGTTGGTTAAATTTGTGCAGTTAAAAGCAATGTCTTCTATACTTAAACAGAAGACAACCACAGCAGTAGGTTATTTATATAATGTACAATTTGTTATTTGCATGTACTTAATACCAAAAATTAAACCATGTAAACTTTTAAATATAACACATATCCTTAAGCTACAAATGTGTTGTACCTAACCAATTTTAGGGTTTAAGTATCAGTAGCATAAACTGCACTTTTCATTTGGCTAACGGATATGCTCCTACCTATTTGCTTAACATTAATTCAAACATTCGATTGTTGCTTGGGCACATTTTCATACCACCCATAACTGTTTACATATTGTAATTTTCAGCATTGTCAAGGGTTTTCCGCCAGTTTCACCGTTTATCGGCGTCAGTCCGACTTTATGTTATCTGCTTAAAGAGAAGAAACCCCTCTGCTGTCTGCAGCTGGCCCAGGTGAGTGGCACCAATGCACACAATATCTCTTTAAACATGTCTCTTGATATGTTATTTGGTGTGGCAGGTTTGTGAACATTGTAGCTATCGTAATGCCAAAGAGTATCAATGGCAGAACAAGACAATCATTCTGGCCGCTGATTATGCTTCAAATGGCATCTACAATTTCATCATACCGTTGCGTGCACACTTTCGTTCCAAGACCTCACTGAATCCCATCATTTTGCTACTCGAGCGTCGACCGGATGTTGCCTTTCTCGACGCACTCTCCTATTTTCCACTGGTAAGCTGTTTCCAATCTCAACACCTTGCGTTTTGTTCAATGCTTACTGTATGCCGCAGGTTTATTGGATGCTTGGCTCTATTGACTGCCTAGACGATCTACTGCGAGCTGGCATTACGCTTGCGGAGAGCGTTGTTGTTGTCAACAAGGAGCTATCCAATTCCGCCGAGGAGGATTCACTTTCCGACTGCAATACGATTGTCGCTGTCCAAAATATGTTTAAGTAAGTAAATTTATTATTCACCTAAATATATTCAAAGCTTTCAATATCTAAGTGAGATCGCAAGTTAAATATCAGCAGTATAAGGTTAACAAATTAAGCTTTGGGAGCGCTTTATAAGAAATTCTAAACATTTTTGATTTATGTTTTTGTGAAATTTTTGACCCACTTTTTAATGGATATGAATTTTTCACCCGCTGAATGCGAACGTGTAGTCTGTTCGATAAGTGAGTGAGAGAGATGCGGAACAGAGCGGAACTCTTTAATAACAACAAATATGATATTCAAAAACCAACCTAAAATTAATATTTAAAATAAAAATTTTAATTTTTAAACAGAATTATTATTATTATATTTGGGGTGAATACACTGCGACCAAATATATCTATTGTGCCCCCATCTTGGCCTTTAGCTCTTCCACCATGCCCAGGTGCATAAAAGCAAGTACCTTTGTTGGGTCGATAGTTTCTAAATCGCTAAGTTGCACAATATGTTTTTTGCTAGAAAACTACTTCTTTTCCTTACTAACTATTCTGCTATAATGTGCAAGGAGGTTTCTCATTCCATTTCGCAGAATCTGCAATTCTCGCTGCTGACTATACCTTGCTTTGCCAGGTGACCCCGTAGTCTACAATGTCCTGTCAAGAGACCGGTGAGTATTCTTGAGTCTATTTTTACCCATTGAAATTACTTGCTTAAACCGTTTGAGGTTATAGCTACCCAAGAGAAGCTTTGCTTGTCTGAGTCCTGGTGTCCTTGCCCAGCTCGTCCTTCGCAGAAGTCTCTCTTCATTCCTAAGCTCTTGCCGTATTGTGCTTCTTCCTTTACCACAGTACGGCTCGGGTCCTATTAGGGGTGTCGCTGCCCCCAGTCTTGCTTGCTTATCTGCCTCTTCGTTCCCCGCATTGTCAACATGTCTCGGGACCTATCTTAGGGCAAGCCTATTTTATGATCCCAGAGTGTCTAGCTTGATTCGTACATCACGAACAACCTTTGACCTGATTTCGGTCTTACTAAGTGCCATTATTGCTGCTTGGCTATCGGATAAGATGTATAACTATTCCGATAGTTACGCTTTAGATTAAAGTCCACACACCTCCCGATTGCACATACTTACCTCAGCTTGGAATATGCTGGTGTGCATACCTAGGGGCTCGTGGTACATTAGCCGAGGGCCTACCACACCAAGACCGGAGCCTTGTTGCGTTAGGGATCCATCGGTGTACCATTTTATGGTGTGTGGCTTCATGTTGTGGACCTCTTCCAGAGATGTCCACTCCTTTTTGTAACAGAGATGAATTTGAAACTTTTGACCGAACATGTGTTCGGCTTTCATTTCGTCCCTTGGCTGTGCGAGTAGGGGAAGTTCACCCGATAGCATATCTGCCTCTACTCGACTAAGAATGTGTCCTCTCCCAACTCCTTCAACGGACATTCTTAAGAGGGTTGCCTTCTGTTGCAGCCTTATTGTGTGATGGAGTGGTGTTATCTCCAATAGAACCTCAAGCGCTGATGTGGGACAGGTCCTCATTGCTCCTGTGATTCCTACACATGCCATTCTTTGTAGCTTTTGAAGCTGCTTCTGCACAGTGATTTGCTGTGCCGTATCCTCCCATGCAATCACGCCGTACGTGAGCATGGGCCTTACTACCATAAGGTATAGCCATCTTATTATTTTTGGCGATTTTCCCCATGACTTCCCGGCTATGCTACGACACGTATACAGCGCTCTGCAGCACTTTGCGATCGTATTCTGAACATGGGTACCAAAGTTTAATTTACTGTCGAAATTGACCCCAAGGTACTTAACTTCCTTGCTTGTTTCTATTGGACTCCCTGCGAGCCTAATCTCCCTCATCCTTTGTAGCTTGTATCTTCTGGTGAACGGAACGATGATTGTTTTAGTGGGGTTTAAGTTGAGACCAACCTCCTTACACCAATCATGCGTAATCCTAAGTCCCAGTTGAACATTATCACAAAGAGTTTCTTCATACTTGCCCCGAGCTATTATCACAATGTCGTCTGCATAGCCTTGACATTGAATACCCCTGTTCGCAAGTCTACTTCATAGTTCGTCTACTAGTATACTCCAGGACAGCCCCTTGTGGTTGTTACTGTTACGGTACTATCTTTTGTAGATGCCGTAGCCTGTCTGGACCCTAGTAAGGATGAAATCCATCTACTAGTTGAACTGTCCAGCCCTCTTCTATTCAAGGTAGCTTTGACAGCATCATGTGATGTGTTGTCGAAAGCACCTTCAATGTCTAAAAAGCACAAACTGCTACTTCTTTGTTTACTACTGCCGCCCGCAGAGTACGGTGCAGCTCCTACAAGGCAGTGTCCGTAGACCTGCCTGTTCTGTATGCATGCTGCGTTGCCTGCAGTGGACTCTGTGTAAGCAGAGTACTCCTAATGTTATAATCCACCAGCTTTTCCAACGTTTTCAACAAAAACGATGTTAAGGTGATGGGTCTGAAGGACTTTGGGTTGGTGGTATCTGTCTTCCCTATCTTGGGGATGAAGACCACCCTAGCTCTACTCCAAGTGCTTGGTATATGACCAAGTGCTAGGCTACTGACCAGGATTTTCCTTAGAATGGGTAGGAGTATTCCCTGTCCCTGCTGAAGGAATACCGGTGATATGCAATCCAGACCAGGAGATTTGTAAGGCTGGAAGGTTCCAATTGCCCATTTTATTTTCTCCACTGTGACCACCGACTTGGCACATGCCCAGTCAGTGGCCGTTGGTCTGTGTTGACCCTCTGTTTCAAGCGATTCACACTGTTGCCAGGGGATACTTCCTGGGAAGTGCGTCTCAAACAGAAGCTCTAACCTTTGCATATTGGTGCTCGTATAAGTATTATCTTTACGCTTCAAGGCTAAATTAGCCTCTGGCGCCCGCTTTGATAATGCTCTATGGAGCCGGGCACCTTCACTCGTGCTTATTATGCTTTCGCAGAAGCCCCTATAGTTCCTACGCTTGGCCTTCCTAATCTCCTTGCTATAGGAGGTGAGGCTTTCGAGGTATGTATCCCATGACCCATCCCTCTTAGCCTTATTGAAGAGGTGACGGGTGGTGATCCGCAGTCTCTCAAGACCGTCATTCCACCATGGGGCATCTTTTTCTTTACGCGTTTTCCCTAGTGGGCAGCTTTCTTCATACGCATTTTTAATGCAACTATTTAGATTTCTAACAACTCTTTCTAGCTCACCCGTCATCTGGGTATTCCATAGTTTTCAGTGGCTAGGTTTAGTTCTAGGGTAGACCTAAATTTTTCCCAGTTCGTTTTCCTGGGGTTACGAGTTGGTATACTACTATCCGTATTGACCTTAAGTTTGAATAGGATAATCCTGTGATCAGACATGGATTCTTCTGAAGAGACATGCCATTCTCTGAAATGTGGCCTAAGAGACCGACTAATCAGAGTAATGTCTAATACCTCTTCTCTAACCCTAGTTACAAATGTCGGTGTTGATCCGACATTACCAATTTCTAAGTTATACTTGAATATAAAGTTGGTAAGACACTCACCCCTTTTGTTGATGTCCGTGCTGCCCCATATGGAGTGGTGCGCATTGGCATCGCAGCCGATTATAACCGGCAGCTTCTCTCTCCTGCAGTGGTCCATCAGCTTTTCTATTTCCGGTGGCGGGCAGTCCACATCACCAGCAAAATTGGCAGATGCCACCACAATAGGGGGGGCGTCTCCAATTGCCATTACGGCAATAGGTACGCAGTCCCTAGTGAAGAATTCTGAAAGAATAGTAAAATTAATACATTTCCTTACATTGATGCATGCTCTAGGTGTAGGATCTCTTTGATCCCAGATTACCTTCGAGTCAGCGGTGTACAGGCCTTTTATTTGACGTCACCATCATTCTTCCGCCGCTCCAGCTCCTGGTGATGCAGGTTGGGAGCTACCCACATCACCGCTGCCCGTCATAGTGACGTCAGCTTCTGCCGCTTGAAGCTCCTCAGCGAGCTCTTGCGAGGACATGGGCACCTCATCATTCATCCCTTCCAGCTCTGCTGGACCAAGCGTCATTTTGGGTCCGTGCCCCCGGCCAGGTTGACTTTCGGCACGGTTCGAATGACACCTTAGTCCAGCCCGGAGTGAGATATTGGGGAAGGGATGACCAGGGACTTTTTAACCAGAAACAAAAATAAAAATTTGTTAGTATTTTGCGTATATTTCATTTCCCTCTAATTTAACACTTCGTTTGATAAGCATCAACTAATTAAAAAACAAAGTTGTTTAATTTAAATAAGAGCCTCAACAATCTTGTTCGAAAAAATTTTGTAAATAAAATGCTTTGCTCAAATAAATTTCTTTACATTTGTTATTTATGTGTAAATAGAAAAGGTCAAAGGAGTGTATTCTTTTCGATTAAGGATTACGTGTTTTAACTAAGTTTATTTTTTAGTAAGCAAAATAAAATAAATACAACAGTGTTAAGTTCTCTCTCTCTCTCTCTCTTCTCACTTTAAACGCTGTGTATACATATATACCTTTGCAGATTCTTTCCAAGCATCAAGAGCATCACGGAGTTGTCGCAAAGTTCGAATATGCGATTTATGCAGTTCCGGGCACATGATAAATACGCTTTGCATCTAAGCAAAATGGAGAAGGTCGGTAACAAATGGATTCCCTTGCGGTGTTCGCTGCAGTTGTCATTGGTTAATTTGTCGCTCACTTAATTGCAGCGCGAGAAGGAGCGCGGCTCGCACATCTCGTATATGTTTCGTCTGCCCTTTGCCGCCGGTGCTGTCTTCAGTGCCTCCATGCTGGACACTTTGCTCTATCAGGCGTTTGTCAAGGACTACGTGATAACGTTTGTACGTCTCCTGCTTGGAATCGATCAGGCGCCGGGCAGCGGCTTTCTAACTTCGGTATGTGATTATTTTCCCAGTTCCCAATCAAACAAAAAACCATATAAAAGCATAAGTTCAAAGGCCTTAGGGATCATTCAAGTATTACGTAACGCAATTGGGGGGGGGGGAAGGGGGGTCTCGTAGAACGTTACGATGCGTTACAGGGGCAGGAGGGGGTCTTTCTTACAAGACGTTAAGTAACATTGTTTCTTTTTTTTAATAAAAATTTAGCACCTTTAGGGTAAAAATTGTCACTTGAGTGTTACGTAACTATTAGAGAGGGGGAGAGGGGTACAGAAAAACGTTACGGTGCGTTACAAGGGGGGGGGAGCGGGAGTCAAAAATTTTCAAAAATTGCGTTACGTAACACTTGAATGCTCCCTTAGTTGAATATAAATAAATTAATGTGTAATTTCCCGGTGTTGTTAACCACAAAATAATTCTTATTACAATTGCAAAAAACACAGTTCTATAACTATTTTGGCAAGTTTTACCTTTGTATCTTTCATCAAGCCGACAACGGCATCCTTTTTTGTCGCTATCAGATCACTACCCTCAAATTAAAAGAAAGAAGAGTCAGATACCGTATGCCCTATTCATTACTAATCAAAATTAGTTAATATTCAGCAATTTCTTAAGCGGTGTTTCTTTACCGATTCCGATAAAACTTTCACAGATGATTATTATTGTGCTATTAATACCTTAAACAAGCTCATATTTTATTGAAAGTGATAAAAGGGAAGAGCTATAAATAATTTGTAAAAAAAAAAAAACCTTTAGTAAATAAAAATTTATATTATAAGTCTTTAGTTATTAAACCCTTTATTATCAAAAGAAAGACTGACGTCGGACATGATTCGACTTAGCAATTGAAAAAGAGCAGTATCAATTTTAGTGTCTCTTCTTTCTCTTTTTGCCAGATGCGCATTACGAAGGATGATATGTGGATACGCACGTATGGTCGCTTGTATCAAAAACTTTGTTCGACGACCTGCGAAATACCAATTGGTATTTATCGCACACAGGACACCTCAAATGCGGATACTTCACATGTGAGTAACTCGCCGGTCGAGAGATGGGGTCCCTTCTCCGCCTTTGGCAAACATTGTGTGCGCTTGCGTCCATCGGTGAGTCCAAAACAAATGCAGCAAACCAATAATAATAATAAAAAAAAGGAGCTTACTTTCAACTTTGTGCCTTTCGCAAAATATTTCTCTGCTTATTGAAATGGCAGCACAAAAAACTGACAAGAAAACGATTTCTGCCTTTGACTTATGTACATCGCATTTCAAACAAACACAAACACAGCCTGTCTCTTTCTCTGTCTATCTCTATCTCTTTCTCGTTCTTTTCTGTCTGTTTCTTGCTCACATAATTTCGATTGGTTTTGATTTTTTATCGAAATTTGTTTAAATCGTCTTACAACTTAGGTACACACAAAATTCTGATTCTGAATTTAATTAATTTTAGTTAAGTCTACAAAACTTTTGATTTTCATACGCTGATCCCATTAAATGCATTAAAAAGGTATACTGTATATATGAAGATAATATCTCCGACTCCTCAAGGTGCTTATATTTATACATCATCAGCCGAATCAAGTGAACCATGTCCGTTTATTTGTCCGTTGCTACGAAATTAAACGTTAAGAGGCTAAAGATTTCTAATTGAAGTTAAGATCAAGTTTATTTCAAATTATTGATAAGTTCACCTGATTCCGATAAACATTAAGTATGAAAATTTTAATTAAGCAATCGTGTGACTTTTTAGTTAAAGATGATTCAGGATATTCTCTAGCCTAGCTTAATCAACTAGGAAATTTTTGTTTTTAGATAATTTGTTTTAGTTTATTGATTTGTTTTTAAAAACACACGCTTACGCTTAGTTTCTAACTGCATTTGCGATGAGTCTGCAAGAACTTAAATAAACTTAATTTGCATATTTATCACAGTACTTGTATACATTACCTATGACTTACTTTTAAGTACTCATACACTACTCAGCTATCTTATATAAAAACTCTCTTTTCCAATTATTTCTTAAACAAGCGTAATGGCATATTCTATAAAGTTTTTCATGATATTTTAATTAACGTAACTTTTAAATGCTTTCAAATAATTAAATAATTTTTTAATCATTCTAACTGCTTAGTGAGAAACAACTGAAAATAAAGTATAGCGTGCTGATTTAGTATAACTTCACGTAATTGAAAAACTAGTTTTGTACATAGTCAACAACAAAAAAAAAGAAGAAAAATTCAGAATGTTTTTGTCGGACGCAACCGACAGCGAAATACTCTGATATAAACAAAGCTGAGAACAGGACGTAAAAAGCCTCTGTTAGAAAGTATAAATAAAAGCGATTGTGAGAAATTTCGGTCACTATATCTTGTAATCTTTCTACCAAATTGTTAATAGGCATTTTCGAATTTAAATGCCGGGAGAGTGGTGTTGGTGGGATAAGGTTTGCTATCAAAATTGTTAATGAAAATCTGTGACTAGATAAATTTAGATAATCCAGCTGTTCGATTAATATAGTGTCTTGTCGACTAGCACCTCGAGATGTCTTGACTAGTTATCGAATTCCAACTTTTTCTTACGAAGACTTGACAGAAGAGATTTGTAAAGTTATTTTAAGGTTTCTTAAAAATAGGCAGACGGCAAAAAACCAATGTACTCTTGCACCCTCGGTATCAGAGTATATAAAACGACATTTGTAGTTTGTTTTTTTTTTTAAAACTTTATTTAATAATCAGTCGAAAGTTGGATTTTCCTATCGCTCCTTCACATTATTAGATTTTATTTCCTTATCCTCTCTTAAATAATATACACACACATTAGCTTATCCACTATAAGCATAAAACATATCGTGCGTTCCTTTCTCCCCCTTACAATTGACTTTGTGTGAGCAAATTAACTAAACTACCCAAAAAAAACAGATCAACTAACTTGCCATTTGTCTCAATGTTACATATAAGACAACAAACTTATTAAATTGCGTTTGTATTGGACTTGACCAGCTATTGAAAAACGCACACGCACGCAGTGAGTCATAGACTAGACACAAAGAAATACAAAAAATACCATATCAAATTAAAAATTAAATAATTCTCATAAAAAAATGTCTCAATTCTACCAACCCGCCTTATTAACACTATAATTGTCAAAAAACTTCATATGCTTGTCGTGTGTGTGTAGATAGTTATTTAGTTATTTACTTGCATGACACGCGTCTTCTTAAGCTTGCCGTTGTTATTGTTGTTGTTAATTTTTGTGTGTTTCGTTTCTGTATTTGCATGCAGGCCTTTTCATTGCTTACGCTTTTTGTGCGTCCTGCAGCACCATGCAGGACAATAGCTGGCCAAAAACAACATTATCAAGATTTGCGTTTAATAAACGCTACAAAAAACACACAAATCCCTCCGATTAAGCTGCGATGTTTGATTGTATTTTTGCTTTAGTAAAATGGTGTTTTGCCTAAATATTATGTTTTCTTTACTGCACATTTTTAAAAAGTTTAGATAAAATATTTCCAACTGCCATGTTGGTGTTTAAACAAATGTGCAGAATAATAAAACAATTTGTTGCGTGGATAGAAGAACTTTCTGATTTTAAGTATCATTTTCAAATTTAGGGATATCATAAATTTGATTACAAATTTGCTCTTAAGTTAGTACTTTGGTTAACAACCGCTCCTCATTATAAGAGCCGTTTCCACTGCACAAACTAAATAAAGCGGAATATGTTCCAAGCTTGACCAAAAGAGCTTTAGAACTACACTTACAGACTTGGATATAGTTTGGAAATAGAAAAGAACAGACATATGTATAATTAATTTTGATAAGTCTACGAACGAAACAAAAACCCTTACTAAAGGCATACGATTTTGTGATGCCCTATCTGTGCAAAAACATATATCCAAAAGAAGAATACTTCTATTTACTATGACAGTTGGGTAAATGATTGTATGAAAGTTCTATGGTTCAGACAAAAAAAAAAAAAAAAAAATTTGTTAAAGTCCACCAGAAGCAGAATCTACAAAAAATTTTAAGAAATTTATAGTACTATGAAGCTATGTGTCAAAAATCCATTACTTTCTCATGCTGAGAAACATATAGGTTGAAGTGTTTTAAGTAAATTTGAGGTTTAAAAGATATTTTAAACAATATCAAATATTTCAATTTTTATGAATACATATTTATTTATGTATCAACCAAATAATTTTCTAATAAATTTGACGAAATGAGCCGAACAACCCATGAGTGATGCTCATTTAAGAAAGTGGGAGCTCAAAGTCTGTGTTTTTTTAACAAAGTGAAAAACACGTCCTTAAAACTTTAATCAATCAAGTCATTTCATAAGAAAGGGCGTAACTTAACGTTTGCTTCAACACATAAAAGTTAATCAAAACGAATTTAAAAATTGTTATAAGTACAGTATTATTTTTATAGTTTAACTTTTAAATTTTTATAAAGTTTAAAAAATTATTATATACAAATTTAACAACTTCAACTAAAATTTAAGCAAAAATTATTTAAGGTATCGTAGCTTCCCAAATGTTTTTTTTTTTATTTAAATTTTTACAGATACACATGAAATGTTGATGAATAGTTACAGTTAAGAATTCACATTATCATTTGATGTTTCTTGTAAATCTTGTTAGTAAACTTATAACTAAAATTATAAGCTTGATTTAAAAAATCGATACATGTACATATATTTGAGACTATCCGCAAACACTTTTTTACATAGTAAGCACGAAAAAGTTTTAATAAAACAAAAAAAAAAAGAAAAACTTTATTATTATTAATTCCTGACATGTGCAAGCATCTATTCAAATTTAAATCGCAATTATAGTTTTATTTTTATTTTTTGTGACATGAGCTAAGTAAAAAATAAACCATGCTCAAAAACATTAAAGGCTCGATTTGTTTTTGCTTTTAGTTACAAACTTTTATCTGGCATGATTTACAACACATTAAATGTTACCTTGTTTTGGCCACACACAAAAAATAACAATAAACAAGTGACAACCTTAGAGTCGGGTGCAACCGACTGTGAAATACTCTGATACTAATGTTTAAACATGTGGTTTGTTCACAAGGCAGGTATCGGAGAAGAAGGTGTGTGCGTGGTCTTCAAACATATTTTGATGCTATCTATGGAGGACTTTATAAACTATCTTGCTTAAAAGCTGTGCAGGAAATAGGCATTTCCGTTTTCAAAATGCGGGGAGGCAGGTGTGGGCGTAAAGTGTCATATGTATATCATCCTATAAAATTTCGTGACCCTAGCTCAAAAAAATTTGAGAGTTATAGAGGGGTGGGTGTGTTTTCAAAATCAATGCAGACCTTAAAGAATGTAATCAGCTATCTTCCGACCATGTTTGGTCATATAAGCTTACAAAGAGGCCGTGGAGTTTGGGGATTAGTTTAAGGGCGTGGCATCAAAGTTTGGATGCAGCTTTTCTCCAACTTAATTTGGTGACGCTAGCTGTTAAATGTGAAAAATATGTCTGCCTGCACGATTTTCACTCCAAGGTGTATCTACTTGCTATCGATTTTTCAGCCGCCCAGTGGGCGTACCGCCCCAATCTTGTCACTTTCTCTGACGAACGCATGGACCAAAATATTAACAAGGACTCAGATTTTAAGCTTTAATGGTGTCGAAAAAAGTTGGGTTCATACGGACTGACACCTTAAGGGAAATTACAGAGAGCCAATTTACTTTGTAAATTCAGTATCAGAGTATACAAAACAGAAAATAACATCGTAAACATTCAACAAACATAGAGCCCGAAACACCAACAAATACGCCATCAATTATGCAAATTGTTAAGCAATCTGTCATATCAATTAAAAACCAATTAAATATGTAAATAATTTTGTGTTTAACAAAAATTCACTAAAAATTTGCATACGATCCATCTGACCATCCCCGACTGATATTATGTAAAACAGTACGATGAGGAAACCGGCACACCCGATTCCGCCAAGGATAGCTCGGAAATGTTAAAAGGTGTTACATATCGTCCGCCCTCGTCAGGTGGTGGCGCCTCGGCCAGTTACCGTCCGCGCCAGAAGTCGGTCAACTGTCTGGGTGGCTGCTCGGAACGAAAGGGATCATCCGTAAGTATCTCTCATAAAATAAACAAACAAGCAAACAACAAATACAACACAGCAATTTATTGGGAGCTTATTAAACCTACACCCCCAAATGAGGTAGGTGTGCTTTTGGATTTGAATTCTCTAACGCATGTTGTTGGATATGGATGACAGAAACTTCTAATATAGTTTCATTAGTAGTTGAAAATACACATACAAACACACAACACAGAAACATGCATCCATTAAATTGTTACTAACAGTCAACCACCAAGCATTCAGAATTTACTATAGCTAATAAATTAGTTTGCAATCATAACTTATAATCATATTTTGCAGTACTCGATCAATTTAGCCGATGAGGCGCGCGATAATCATGCACAACAAATCGAAAGAGCTGAAATTGCCAATCTGGTGCGCAGTCGCATGGAGTCATTAAATCTACCAACCATTGACTATGATGATGTAAGCGAGAAGCGCAATCACTTGTCCTATGTGATAATCAATCCAAGCTGTGATCTTAAGCTGGAGGAGGGCGATCTAATGTAAGTTTAGTTTCATTACAAAATTATTGGCTGGTTTATGTAATGGTTAAACGCAAAGTCTAACAGCTTTCAATTCTGTTGCTGTCAAATTATTATAAAATTTGTTGTTTGCATTCAGTGAAAAGCAATATTGGTAGAAAATAGCCTATATGCGACGCTGTCTATTTCTTTTAGAAGTGCTTTGCATTGTTAGTAAGCGTCTTTTCCCCCTGATTCCGGTATCCACCAGGAGGATTGGACTCAATTCCTTTAACATCTTAGTCTAAAGTTGCCAGTCTCTCGATTTGAAGTTTCTGAGAGGTTTGCACTGAAAATCAATTTTCAAAGCGATCCTGTTGTAATCCGAGTAAGAGAAGATGTCAATATTTTACAGACCTGTGCTTGAGGCGAGCCATACGTCGATATACTCTGTCTGGATTTTGTTGCAAAACATGGAATTATCTTCCGTTTTATAAACATCAGGTTACATGACCGAAATGATCAGGCAATCTCCTCAAGTGCCCATGTGGCATTGGCCATGATATTGAAGGAGTGCTGATTCAAAACTCGTGTCATTTCCTTAATTGCGTGGCTATCCTCTTCATTATTCTTTTTAGCTTAATGTAAGCACCACAGGAACCATGTACTCCTTGTTTTTTTTTTAAGATGCAGTGCGTGCCTATTGCCCAGCTTATGCCAAGTTAAAACAACTCTTTTATACAAATACAGTAAGACCCCGCTTAATGCTGTTGCGTATAGAGCTGTTTCGGTTTAACACTCTTTTATTTCAAATAGTGGAATTAGCGAAACAAATGAGTTTATTTCAGGTACATGTGGAAGACATCGAAGAAATAGTTCAAAAAACAGCAGCTAGTCTTTCTAATGATGAGCTCAAAGAATTAACTGAGGAAGAAGAACACAAAAATATTGATAGAAAAGATTACGAAGAAGAGCAAAAAGAACTTTAGGTGGCGTTTGTAAAAAGCAGTTTGACCACTATAACTGACATTATGGACCAATTTGTTGAAAATGATCCAAATTATGACAGCAGTTCAAAAGCAAGACGGGGTTTTATAGACGCTTTATACACTTATCAACAACTTCTAACAGATCGTAAAGAAAAACGCCAACTACATTAAATGCCTTCTTGACAAAAAAGGCAGAGAATTGGAAACACTGAATAGAAACAATGATCTGACTGACTTCGAATTTTACTTGTTTTTATAAGTAAATTCCTTTTTATATTAATAATAGATTTTTAAAAGATTTTATTAAAACTCAATGTTGAAAAAGAAAGCAATTTTGTAGCCACGCCCACCCATACTGCCCTAGCCGCCCCCATCCGCCCCAACGCTTCGTCAAAAACGGGAATGCGTATATCTGCCAGAGTTGTGGAGATAGAGCCACCAAATTTGGTAGGAAAATACCTGGCAGCGACCCCCAAAAATCTGCATCAAAGTTTTGGAGCCACGTCCACCCATTCCACCCCCTTTCCCCACCATTTACAAACTTTGAGCTAGAGTCACCAAATTTGGTATGAAGATAGCAATTGACATCCAACATGCATCTGCAGCAAAAATTTGGATGCCACGTCCACCCATACCATCCCCAGCCCCCCTTTCCCCACCATTTACAAACTTTGAGCTAGAGTCACCAAATTTAGTATTAAGATAGCAATTGACATTCCACATAGATCTGCATCAAAAATTTTGATGCCACGCCCATCCATACCGCCCACAGCCCCCCTTTCCAAACTTTTAACAAACTTTGAGCTAGAGTCACCAAATTTGGAAGGAAGATAGCTGGTGGCATCCGTACATCCCTGCCACATCCGTACTCCTTTGCAATCAGGCTTGTTTTTACCGGTTTTAATACTGGTATCGAGTATACCGCAGTCGTCCGACTGCAACGTTTCCACTTGTTAAAATTGATTATTATGATTAAAAGTTTTAAATAATATTTTTAAACCTGCATATAATAAAAAGCAACGCAATTATTAATTATGCTTTTGCTTATGTCTTCTGTCTTCTATTTTATTCACAGCTATTTGGTGCGACCCTCACCCTTCTCGGCACAAAAGACATTCGAGCGTCACAATTCGCGCCGTAAGTCGAACATATCATTTTGTTCGAATATCAACCTGGGCGCCACGTGTGGCCCACAAATGCCGAATATGCCCAACACCGCCGTCGGAGCTGGTTCGCGTCGCGGCTCTGGCATCGCCGGTTTGAACCCAATGCAAATGCAAAGCGTTCAGACATTGGCCGGGTATGGATCTTCGCAGCGCTGTACGCCCCCGATACAGCAAATTAAATCAAATTCTCTTTCTCTACCCGACAGTCCGACGGTGGTTGGTTCCCAGCGCGGCAGGAGTAACTCATTGCGGGTTGGCTATAATTCTCTATCTCCCTTTCCCTTCCATCTCAATCGCTGTCGTTATCACTCCATTAATCACCTAATCAGACACAAGCTATTTTTCTGATTTTGTATCACTTTTGTATCACATCAAAAACATGGAAAAAATAACAATAACTAATTGTTTGGTTAATTTTTAATAGGATGAACTCTTTGAAAAATCTATTTATTTTCTTTTAAGTATTATTCTTAACTCTCAGACCTTTTGTATTGAAGCTGATTGACATATCGGACTGTACGCCGGTGGACCAACAGATTTTAGCATAAGGTTTTCGGTGTTCACGATATCTTTAAAAACGTCTATTCCAATTCGATTCCCATTGATCAACTCTTTTTTACCACAAGCTGAATAATACATTGAGCTGTTTTTATTCATAATATAACAGCTATAAATGTAGACATTTTTATGGTCGAAATAAAAACACGCCAAAATCTTTTAAAAAAGAAAAACAAATAAAAAAGAATTTACTTTTTAACAAACCTGGTATTCAAACATTTTGTTAAGCAACTCGTTGGTTGGTGTCACCAGCTTTCTCTTACCAAATTTGTTAACGATTAAAAAAAATGTGGAGACAGAGGATCTTCCCGTTTTGAAAAGCTGGGGGCTGGGTCCGACAGGTTTGGGCGTGACATTCAAATTATAAATGAAGATCTTTGGGGAAAGCTTAAAGCTACCACCAAATTTTGTGACTAGCTGTAAGGGTGTGAGATATATGTCTGTTTTATCGACTTGTTATCTATTTCCCAGCCCCCCAGTAGGCGAAACGTCTCAATCTTGTCACTTTGTCTGACGCACACAAGATATATGCAAAGATTCAAGCTTTAAGCTTTAAGGGTGTCGACGTACCGACGAACAGACAACATGACGGACTCAAACTCAATATACATTACCATCGGTAAACAGTATAAAAATGATTGAAAATGAAACTTCTGTCTAGTTTTAAGAATATTTTTTTAATAACATTTTTGGTTAATTTTTTTTTATACTCGTTACCGAAGGTAAAGAGTATATTGGTTTTGTGCAATGTCCGTCATGGTGTCCGTCCGTCTGTATGTTCGCAACTTTTTTCCACACCCTTCGAGCTAGAGACTTGAAACTTTCCAATTCTCTTAATCTATGGGATCGTAAATTAAAGTGTCAAGATGGGGGTTCTACGATAACTGGGGGCTGGAAAATCGATAAATTCGATAACTCAAAACCGATAAATCTTGATATTTCGCACAGCCTTACAGCTAGAACTACCAAATTTGGTAAGCAGATGCACCCTGCCATACCCAGCCCCCCTTTCCCCACCTTTTTCAAACTTTGAGCTAGAGTCACCAAATTTGGAAGGAAGATAGCTGGTGGCATCCCCATCTGCATCGGAGACTCTTTAACGCAGCGTTCACCCCTGCTGCATCCGTACCCCTTAGCAATCAGGCCTCTTTTTACCGGTTTTAAAACTGGTAACAACTATACCGCAGTTGGTTGCGTCCGGCTGCAACGTTTCCACTTTTTTTTATTTTTCAATAACACCACTTGACTTGGGCACAATAATTGGCACACACCGTTGTTGTATGAAATGAAAAATAAAATATTGAATGCAACAACCAATACATACAAACATACATACACACATAGCTTCGAACCTACTTTTTGTACTCGATACCGAAGGTAAAGAGTATATTGAGTTTGTGCAATGTCCGTCATGGTGTCCGTCCGTCCGTCCGTCAGTCCGTCTGTATGTTCGCAACTTTTTTCCACACCCTTCAAGCTAGAGACTTGAAACTTTCTAATTCTCTTTATCTATGGGATAGTAAATTAAAGTGTCAAGATGGGGGTTCTACGATAACTGGGGGGCTGGCAAATCGATAAGTTCGATAACTCAAAACCGATAAATCCACATATTTCGTACATCCTTACAGCTAGAAGTACCAAATTTGGTAAGAAGATAGCTACTAGCAACCCCCAAAAAACTGCATCAAAAATTTGGAGCCACGCCCCCATTCCGCCCCCAACCCCCCCCCCCCCCCAGCATTTTAAAGTCAAAAAAGCAAAGTGGGAGATATTCCCACAGTTTTTGAGCTATAGCCACCAAATTTGGTGCCAAGATAGGTGATGATGACCCCCCAAAAACTGCATCAAAGTTTTGGAGCAACGCCCACCCATTACGCCCCAAGCCTCCCCGCATTTTGAAATGAGAAATGGCTATATCTGCCACAGTTTTTGAGCTAGAGCCACCAAATTTGATGCCAATATAGGTGATGATGACCCCCCAGAAACTTCATCAAAAGTTTGGGTGCCACGCCCACCAATACTGCCCTAGCCGCCCCCATCCACCACAACGCTTCGTCAAAAACGGGAATGCGTGTATCTTCCAGAGTTGTGGAGCTAGAGCCTCCAAATTTGGTAGGAAGAAAGCTGGCAACGACCCCCAAAAATCAAAGTTTTGGAGCCACGCCCACCCCTTCCGCCCCCCTTTCCCCACTTTTTACAAATTTCGAGCTAGAGTCACCAAATTTGGTATGAAGATAGCAATTGACATCCCACATGCATCTGCAGCAAAAATTTGGATGCCACGTCCACCCATACCATCCCCAGCCCCCCCCCATTTTCCCACTTTCACAAACTTTGAGCTAGAGTCACCAAATTTGGAAGGAAGATAGCTGGTGGCATCCCCATCTGCATCGGAGAATCTTTAAGGAGAATCTTTAAGGCAGCGTACACCCCTGCCGCATCCGTACTCCTTTGCAATCAGGCCTCTTTTTACCGGTTTTAATACTGGTATCGAGTATGCCGCAGTCGATTGCGTCCGACTGCAACGTTTCCACTTGTTCTTACATGAATTTAAAAAAATTTTAAAGTGAGAATTCGTTTATAATGCTTAGTCCTTTCCCTTAACATAGAATAAAAGTTTTTATTGATACGATAATTGGAACTTTTGTTTTATTTCTGTGATATGTGAAAAAGTGGTAAAAACAAGCGATATAAATAATAGCACTACTAATGCAATGTTTGTAAAAATCGTTATATTAAGCAAATCTTCCTTCATAAAAACTGGTATTAAAGATATTTTACTCCTCAATACTATTGTTTTAGTCATTGACGAGTAAATGGAAAAGACGAGATCGTCAGAAAAAATGTTTTTGTTACACTCGATATCGAAGGTAAAGAGTATATTGGGTTTGTGCAATGTCCGTCATGGTGTCTTTCTGTCTGTATCAACGCAACTTTTTTCGACACCTTTCAAGCTATAGATTTGAATCTCTTTTTATATCTTTTTCTACGCCTCGTTAAAACGGAAGATACCTGGTATTGATCCCCAAAGATCTGCATGAAAACTTTAGGTGCAGATGCACTCATACAGCCCCCAGCTCCCCCCCTCCCCCATAGCTTTAAAAATCTGGTATGCGTATATACTTTGAGCTTGAGTCATTAAATTTGGTAGGAAGATCGCTGGTGACATCCCACAAAGATCTGTAGCAAAAATGTTGATGCCCCACGCCCAACCACTTCTTTAAAAACGGGAATGCGTTTATCTTTCACAGTGTTCGCGCTAGAGTCACCAAATTTGTTGTCAATATAACTGGTAACTGGAAAAATCTGCATCAGCTAATTTTTGAACGCAACGCACACCCCTGAATCCGTAACCATTTGCAATCAGGCCTTTTGTTACCCTTTTTATATCCTTAACCCATAAAATGGGTAAATAAGGGTATAATGGTTTTGTGCAAAAGTATGTAACAGGCAGAAGGAAGCATCTCCGACCCCATAAAGTATATATATTCTTGATCAGCATCAACAGTCGAGTCGATATAGCCATGTCCGTCTGTCCGTCCGTCTGTCCGTCTGTATGAACGCGTGGATCTCAGAGACTACAAGAGCTAGAGACTTCAGATTTTGGATATAAGTTCTCCTATACCATGAGCAGAGCAAGTTTGCTTCAAATTATCGATAACTATTCTGGTTTCCGGTATACACATGGAATCGATAACGAAAAAATATCGAATTTGGATAATGTAAAAATGAGGGTTGAAGGAATGGGTAACGATAGATCTTTCTGAAAACTTCGTCCAAATCGGTTAAGAAACACCGGAGATATCGAATTTAATCGATTGAAGTTAAGTCAGTATACCAAAGTCTTATATAAATTTAATTTATTTATTGCAACTGGATTCAGGGTATCTTCTAGTCGGCCTCTCCCGACTAGAGCCTTCTTACTTGTTTAAACAGGTATCGAGTTTACCGCAGTCGGTTGCCTCCAACTGCAACGTTTCCACTTGCTTTATTTTAACCTTACTGTTTAGTTGTTTGATTGGTTAGTTTTTCGATTAAAACAATGCAAAGCACTGGAAACTATAAGGAAGGGGCGAATGCAAGTGAACAATTATGTGCCCTTCTTTCTTGACAAAAAGTTGATCTGCCTAAGCAGTTGAGGTTCTTTAACGGCTGCAACATAGCAACGAAATGTCCTTACTGCCTTTATCTCAGAGAGTCTAACTTTTTTAGATCTTCACGATAAATCAACAATTTACAAACGCAAGAAGTTGGAGAAATGGGTCTAATTGGTCAGCCGATTCATTGAGGAATATTTTATTGACGGATGCGATTAAGGTTGGTATGATGGGTAAAAATCAGCTAGCAAGAACCTAGTGTAAAACATATTATTGATCACTTGCCTTACTTAGCCTTACGTACATATATAGTTTTTTGTGTATTGTACAGTTTTAATTGAAAATCTTACCAATCGACCAACTTATCTGTGAGATTTTCAAATACATATATGTATATAAATTTTAAAATAATTTCGTGCCATGTTAACTTTACTGTGCAGTTTATGACCAAACACAATCCAATTTTGGCCAATTTTCTTCCCAATGATTTAAACAATAGTAATAAGAAGTTGAAAAAACTTAACACATGCTTTTACAAAGATTGACTTTCTATACATAAACAACACAAAAACAAGTGGAAACGTTGCAGTCGGACGCAACCGACTGCGGCATACTCGATACCAGTATTAAAACCGGTAAAAAGAGGCCTGATTGCAAAGGGGTACGGATGCGGCACGGGTGTACGCTGCCTTAAAGATTATCCGATGCAGATGGGGATGCCACCGGCTATCTTCATACCAAATTTGGTGACTTTAGCTCGAAGTTTGTAATAAGTGGGGAAAGGGGGGGGGGGTGGTATGGGTGGGCGAGGCATCCAAATTTGTGATGCAGATCTTTGTGGAATGTCAATTGCTATCTTCATACCAAATTTGATGACTCTAGCTCGAAAATTGTAAAAAGTGGGGAAAGGGGGGCAAAATGGAGGGCGTGGCTCCAAAACTTTGATGCAGATTTTTGGGGGTCGTTGCCAGCTATCTTCCTACCAAATTTGGTGGCTCTAGCTCCACAACTCTGGAAGATACACGCATTTCCGTTTTTGACGAAGCGTTGTGGGGGATGGGGGCGGCTAGGGCAGTATTGGTGGGCGTGGCACCCAAACTTATGATGCAGTTTCTGGGGGGTCATCATCACCTATTTGGTGGGTATAGCTCAAAAACTGTGGGAGACATAGTCATTTTTTGACTTAAAAATGCGGGAGGGCTGGGGGCGGAATGGGAGGGCGTGGCTCCAAAACTTTGATGCAGTTTTTGGGGGGTCATCATCACCTATCTTGGCACCAAATTTGGTGGCTAAAGCTCAAAAACTGTGGGAGATATAGCCATTTCTGATTTTAAAATGCGGGGAGGCTGGGGGCGTAATGGATGGGCGTGGCTCCAAAATTTTTGATGCAGTTTTTTGGGGGTTGCTAGTAGCTATCTTCTCCCCAAATTTGGTAGTTCTAGATGTAAGGATGTGCGAAATTTGTGGATTTATCGGTTTTGAGTTATCGAATTTATCGATTTGCCAGCCCCCCAGTTATCGAAGAACCCCCATCTCGACACTTCAATTTACTATCACATAGATAAAGAGAATTGGAAAGTTTCAAGTCTCTAACTTGAGGGGTTTGGAAAAAAGTTGCGAACATACAGACGGACAGACGGACGGACGGACGGACACCATGACGGACATTGCACAAACTCAATATACTCTTTACCTCCGGTATCGAGTATAATAAAAAAAAAATTTTACTAATTATCGTATCAATGAAAACTTATACTCTATGTTTCGGGGAAGGCCTAGGCAGTTTACATACTTACTCTTAAAAATTGCAAAGCCTGAAAGAAAAATAAACTACGAGGTGATTTTCACA
Source organism: Scaptomyza montana (assembly GCA_018904305.1). NCBI lineage: Eukaryota > Metazoa > Arthropoda > Insecta > Diptera > Drosophilidae > Scaptomyza > Scaptomyza montana. The sequence continues at coordinate 1,083,574 of JAEIGR010000039.1, read as the reverse complement.
GCTGCATAAAGTACAAGCACAAAACTCAAAAACAAATAGAAAACATCAAAATTTGCTTGCATTTTCAAAAGACTGCATAAACATTTTACAATGAAATTGACGCGTTCCAAAACCGCATCACTCAACAGTCGCTACAGCTGCAACAAAGGCCAGACCAGTACAACCATCAACAACAACAACAATGACATCAGCAACAACTTAAACAACCAACAGTTCAGCAAACATTTCCATAAGCCATAACGCACGCACGCAGCGGATAAATCCACAAATCACGTTTTCGATTCCGTTACCGTTACTGGTGTTGGTCGCACCTAAATAAAATACAATATATTGAGTAGTAATTATAATAAAATAAGTTAGATTAAATACTTTATAATCTAATCACCAACAGTGCAGCACGGAATTGAATTAAATGTGTTTGATAACATTTTCCTAGGCTAACAAATAATAATTTTTGTTAATTTAATTAATCTGTTTTGTGTACCACTTGGGCCATTAGGCCAAAATTTCGTTTGATCTTGGCTGCCTAACAACATCTCAGCTAATGGCCGTCAATATTGGTTTGGAACATTTTATGTTCTTTCATTTACAGATCGATAATGATATACTACTCCGTCGATCCTCATCTCTACGCCAAGGATTGCCCAGTGTGGGGGCTAGTCATGGCAGGCGCAAATCATCGCTGGAGGAGATTGGCATTAGTCACTTTACAACGCTCATGCAGGCGACCAATCACAGCAATCCCATCAAGATATCGCTCAATGGCAGCATTGGCATGGAGGTTTGTACATTCAAATACGTTTCCCACACAAGTCTTCTCAAGTTTCCGCACACAGAATCAAATCTCGTTACAAGTGACGCCACCTGAGGAACCGACGCCTCTGTTGGGCGTGCCATGTATTTTGGGCGGCGGTGGCGCTGGTGGAATTAACCCATCAGCGCTTGGCGGCAGTGGTGGCAACAGCAGCGGCATGCTGGGAGGCGGCTCATCACTGGCGATAAACACTGCTGATCTGGGACCAGGACCAAGCACCTCTTCGGGTGCATCGCTGCAAGCACAGGATTCACTGGCTCAGTCGCAGTCGCAATCGCAGTCACAGGCTCCATCGCCGCAGCATTTGCAGGGCACGATTGTATGATACAACCTAATGTGGGGTCGCCGATTCCGCTCATCGATTTCAAAGAACAAATGGATATAGAATACAGCTAGCACACACAGACGACGAGATAAATTCTAAAGGCAAAAAATGATTAAACTACCTGCTATTAAGCTTAGCTGCTTACCCAAACCCACACTTGTGCACATGAGTACATCGTTGCATCAATAAGTATAAGAAAGCCCCCTTACAAGTTTGAATAAATAAACAAGTAAGAAGGCTCTAGTCGGGAGAGCCCGACTAGAAGATACCCTGAACCCAGTTTCAAAAAATAAATAAAATTTATATAAGACTTTGGTATACTGACTTAACTTCAATCGATTAAATTCGATATCTCCGGTGTTTCTTAACCGATTTGGACGAAGTTTTCAGAAAGATCTATCGTTACCCATTCTTTCAACCCTCATTTTTACATTATCCAAATTCGATATTTTTTTGTTATTGATCACATGTGTATATCGGAAACCAGAATAGTTATCGATAATTTGAAGCAAACTTGCTCTGCTCATGGTATAGGAGAACTTATTTTCGAAATCTGAAGTCTCTAGCTCTTGTAGTCTCTGAGATCCACGCGTTCATACAGACGGACAGACAGACGGACATGGCTATATCGTCTCGGCTGTTGATGCTGATCAAGAATATATATACTTTATGGGGTCGAAGATGCTTCCTTCTGCCTGTTACATACTTTTGCACAAAACCATTATACCCTTATTTACCCATTTTATGGGTTAAGGGTATAAAAAACCGGCTTTTCTTTTATCATTTGTTTTAAGATTATTTCTACAATTATTTTCAGTTTTGTAATACCGTAGTTTTATTAATTAAAATTTAATTTAAAATTAAATTTACTGACTAAGATCTAGAGACTTCAAAAGTTTTTGCATACTATCAATAGCTCTTCCCGTTTTGGCTAAATTCATAGCTTAAAACTTGCTTTTGATGGGAAAAGTGAAAACTTTAACATTATTATTTTCACAATTATTAAGTTAAATCATTGAGTTAATCTCCATCAGCTGCGAACTTTAACCATCCGAGTCGCGCATTAATATAATTACACGATCATTTGTTTGTTTCATGAACTCAGAAATCCAAATCCAAAACCAACCCACCCAAAAGCAGCCTATCAGTGTCTGTGTGTGTCTAAGCTAAGGCGTTTATTTTTATAATTCCCTATTCATTGAAATGAATGTGACTAGTTAAGGTGATGAAAATTACACTTTAAGGAAGTGTGGATTCTAAGAATGATTATAACAGTGAAGATATGCTTAAAATTTCGCTTTTAACGCTTTTTGTGAGTAGCAAACCATTTATATAAGAAAAAAATGAATGAAGAATTGTTTATTTTAATGTTGAAAAATGTGTTTATGGGAACAAACAACGTAGTTTAACTATTGGCATGAATAAGGTAATAATAACATTAGCTAGCTGTAAATATGTAGTATCGTGCATCTGAAATGCGTTAATAGATCAAAGCAATAAAAACAAAATCGATTGGTTTGATCATATCTTTCTCTAATGAAAATTAGTTACCCCAAACTAAAATGAGGCTCAAAACAAAATAGGAACATCAAACAACAAATTTATCAGATATTAGTAACGAACATAATCATTATGCACACACAATAAAATTAAGTTATAAATAAAGTTTAATAACTCGTGATTTACAAGTAAATTGTGTGTTGCAATATTATTAACAAACGGTTTTTTCGGCTTATTCCTTAGGCACAGTTCTCATATGAATAATTTACTGCTATGACAGATAAAATTAAGAAAGGTGCTATACAACTGCAAGTTTTGTTTCAATTTTTTGCTAAAACACTCATAAAAAGTAAAATAATATTCGAATCGATTTATCGAAATTAATAGTTTGAAAAAAAAAAGGCTTTGGTATACTCTAATGCTTTACAAACCACAGTAGTTTGCTGTATATAATAGGCATAAGTTCGAAGCTAACAAAATATAAGAACATAATACTCAAAAGCTTAACAACAGATTGTTGTAATATGTATGTACAAATATATATAAGCAACTAGTTCGGTTTGATGATCGTGCTCAGAGCCTAAGCCTATAGCTTCTAAAGAATAAAAAAAAACTGTACCAAATTCAATGAGCTACACTTTTTATATAAGGTACACTCCTTTATAGCTGTATATACACTTGTAGTTAACCTTAATGAATTAAGACAGTTTGCACTTTTAAGAAGCCAAAACACGTCCCAGCAACAAGGAAATATACATTAATAAGCACGTATGTATGTAGCTAAATCATATAAAGTACCTTCAACAAACCCACTAACAGCCATATATTTATACAAAAACGTATGTATGTTTTCAAGATCCTCAAAATTAATTCGACATTATTGTAGTTCCAGAGCAAAGTCGTTTTATACTATGTGAGTTTTACTCAGTTCATAGTAGAAATTAACCTGAAACATGATATGTATGCAGTGTCTCAAGAACCTATGCAAAATGAGTGGTAAGATAACTATAAGCATTCCAAAACAAAAAATACTTAAAGTACTTAGTATCTGTAGACTTAGACACTAACTAAAACTTAGAAGCCACTAAACTAGCGAATAATAAATGTCTCAACGTACAAAAAGCAAAAAAGGGCAATGCCTACAATTACTTATCAAAGAACCATGCAAAGAAATAAAACAAAATAAAAAACAAGTGTTAGTAATATATTTTATGATTTTATGGTAATATTTAGAGCTACGAAAGCCACGTAGTGGCTCGTGAACCTTGCTGGCTGACGCACGCTCTAAGGGTCTGATCGCAAGCGAGTTAACAAAAACAAAATACATGCGCCAGTAAGACGCACAAACGGAATAGGTGAGCATGAGGGACGCTAGTAGATAGATGTATCTCCCTACCAAATTTGGTGACTCTAGCTGTACGGATGTGGGAAATATTTGGATTTGTCGACTTTCATTTATCGATTGTATCGATTTCTCAGCCTCTCAGTAGGCGGAGAAACACAATCTTGGCGCATTATCTGTCTCGCTCATAGGCACAGATATTTGCAAAGTTGCAAGTCGAAAATAGTTGCGTTCATACAGACGGTATCGAGTAATGTCATTATTGTATGTACATTTTACTTCGCTCAGTGCATTCCGGCCTAAGTTTTTGTTGTAGATGTTGTTAGTTTTTTGGGCATCATTGATTTAGAGCATGGTCAAGGTAAGATTTTAAGACTTGCTGTAAATTATAACGATGCTCTCTAAGGCACGTGACATAAAACTCACAATAAAATTTAAATATTTAGTTGATAAACATTGAATACATGTATTTTTTATTTATTAAAAAATAATCGCGTATTATATATGTTTGTATATATGGCATTTATATGAATTTATTAGATTTAGTAGCTTTACAAGAAGCACACACATAAGTTAATTTTTATGAATTCACTATTGATTTGGCTCTTATTCTCTGTTCTTAGTTATCTTCTTTATGAGTATACAAAAATAATTTAATTTCATTTCCAATTGATTTTAATGATATTGACTTTTATTTTGGTGGTGTGGCTAAGGCGTAAGGTGAGGCCACAGTGCAACTTATTGAGGCACTAGTGCACTTGCAGCTTTTTCCGGATGGTGCCTTGCGATTTACCAAACAGAGCCTAGAATCGGTGCAGCCACCGTTGTTAATCTGACACTGTGTCTGGTATTGTGGACAGTTTTGCTCCACGGCAGTCATGCCGTACATCTTGTGGCTGCCAAAGAAAGGCGTCTGTATGGGCTTCTGGCGAGCTCCTGCGCTATCAACACCCTCCAGTTTCTTGCTGTATGAAAGAACAACGAATGTTTAACAAAATTAATGCAAGTCAAGGAAAAAACCTACGTTGTCCAGTCGGTCCAGTAGAATTTATCGTGTGTAAAGGTCAGTCCGAATGGATAAGACAGCTCCTGTGATATGGTTCGTATCTGACGACTCTGAGCATCAATGCACTCCACCTTCTTGGTGCCAGCATCCGCATAGCACAGCTCACCAGTGTGCTCCAGCACCACCAACGAATTGGGCAGCTTAACGGCATCGGAGCCTAGTAACAGCTCACGACCAGTGCCGTCCAAATCAGAGAATTCGATCTTTGGAGACGAACGATCCCAGTCGGACCAATAGAGTTTTCTAAAAAAAGAGAGAGTGAGAGATAGAGGTGGTTTTTTGTTTTGTTTCTGAAGTTGCTTTAAAAAACTTAATGTGTGTAACTCTATAGTCAATTAATCTGGGCATGGCTTGCCGAAATTTAAAAAATAAAATGAAAATCAATCAGACCATAAATAAACCAACTTTCTTATGGGTTTTTTAGCTAAATACACTCACTCTCTGTAAGGATCCACGGCAATGCCACGGGGATTTACCAGTTGCTTGTTAATGATGACAGCTCGCAACGTTGGATCATCCAGGCTGGCAACCTCAATTGTGTCCTTAACCGAGTCCGCCCAGTAAAGGCGACGCGAAATGACATCAATGGCAATGCCCTCAGGTGATTCAATATCTGCAATATGAAATCACATAAAGAAATATCCATCAACGCTAGAGTTCATTCACTTGCCGGTACTAATGAAGACGCGCTCATCGGTGCCATCGTATTTGGCACTAACAATCTTTTTGGCGGAAATGTCACCCCAGTAGACGCGTCCCTCAACACAGTCCTTGTCCAAGCCAATCGCCATCGATGCTACCTTAATCGGCTGCACATCACGTCCATTCAGAGGCACACGTACAATAACCACCCCCTGGCTAACAATCAGGAAGTTTGATTCGTGCTGTTGACGCTCGAAGCAAACGGAGCCATTGCCATAGAAACCTGAAAAGCATTAAAAATTAATAAAAAGATTATAGAATACTGTTATCGCAACAATTCAGACATCATTATCTCGTATACATTTTTAATAATTTAAAAGGGTTAGTAAATATTGGTCAAGGTAATAATTAGTTAATTTTAAATTCATCGACACTGAAACCCTTTAACAAATAAAATACAGCAGGCGCTTGTCCGGTTTACACCCTTACATCACATTTATATTTGTTTGGCACCTGATGTCATTTCATCACAAAATTTTGAGCTATGTGTTATTCTGGTTATTTAATATACGCATAAACGGTATAAACAGGTTCAGTTGACGAAAAAAAAATAAAAATAAACCAAATACAAGAACATCATGCGTGCAGTCCAAAGTTTGCTGTTGAAGGTGACGCAAAAGGGCATCCTTCCTGTAACGAATCTACCCGTTGTGCCAATGACTAAATGCCATCAGCGTCGCTTTATACATAGGGTGAGTCAGTATAGCAGGAAAACGACAACGCTTCAGTCTATGCGTGAGTTCTTCATGCACCCATTGACCTGGGACCGAAACAATGGTTATCTAAATGTTGTGCTGGCACTGGCGATATTTAGCTTTTGTTTCATTAACTCGTGCTCGGAGTGCCCAGAAGATGTGATTCCACAGCGCAAAACAGCCGATTAATATATAAGCACAAGGGGAGGAGACGATCAAAATCTCACCTGGATGGCAGACGCAAACTAGACCCGAATTGGTTGAATGGCACTTAGCATTCATGTCGCACATTGTTGGGTTGTTCAGGCAATTCTGCTCCTCCACGCACACATAACCATCACCATGAAAGCCAGCTATGCATTGGCATGCATAATTTGCAGGATCCCTGTGAAAGAGTAAATCAGGAATGAGTAAACTTTGTTAAAAACTTGCATTCAAATTTGGAAAAGCGCCTTTAAATCAAATCGAATAAAAATTCACAAATATAATTAATAAATAATCTATATATGTATATATAAAAGGAAATTCATGTTTGTTTTATTAGCCACAAATAGATTCTGAAACCGCTGTACCGATTTTGATGACGTTTTGGTGAGGTATAGTGATCATGACCATTCCCTGTTATGTTCTGATTATAACAAGCTTTATTCTCTTATATCCTTGGAGTCCTCAATTCCAGTACTAAAAATATCGATCCTTTTTGCTTTATCTAATCGTAACCACTAACCTCTAACTACTAATCTAACGCAGGTCTGATTGGGTTTTCCTGCGTTTTCCCCAATCCACGCAACAAATGTTGGACCACTAATTTTATTGTTGAATTTCCCAGGGCTTTAACGTTAACTTTATAAATTTTTTAACCTAAACTTACTTACAGATTTATATATAATTTTATTTTACTTAATTTGAATTTAAATTTTTAATTTAATTTAAATTTTAATTAATTTGGATTTTATGTCAGCTGATCATAGTTGACAATAAACAAATAAATAAATAAATGACCGGGATGGTTTGTGTCAAAAACACAATTTTTTTAAGCCCACTTTGTCTTTTCTGTCATTTTAACTCAAAAAATATGAAAACCGTAAGGATATTTTCTTGAAGAATTTTTAAAATTGAATCTTATAAAGCGTTCGAAAAGCCTCCAAAAAAAGTCATCAATTGGGACATTTGAACATTTGAGAGGTTCTACATTCATAAAGTAGACGTCATAAGGTACCACAGCAACGCGTAGTAATAAACATAATGCAAACTTAAAACGATCAGATGTTATTGGTACCGATAATAAGTGTTCGGATAAACTATCGATATATTTGAAAACAAACATAATAGGGTTTATATTTGAACTGAGTCTCTAGTTCTTATAGACACACAGACGGACAACAGGATAGACAAAAGGACATGGCTATATCCAGCTAGCTTTTGATGCTGATAATAGGCATTAGACCAATATAATTTTATCACTCCGGTAAGAGATAAGTTCAGAAGTCCATCTTAGAAAAAAGAGCAAAACCACTATTTTTAGAAAACAAAAACTATCATTGAAGAGATGGATTCTCTTTCTTATGGGCCGATTTTTTAAATACAAAACCCATCATCTTAAAGTCCGAAAGTTCATAGATTTTGTCATTACTTACTCTGTTGGCTCGCAGGTAGCGTGTATACCGCAATTGTTACGTATATTACATGGTATGGGCATGCTGGTACAGCCAGCTAGGGCATCACCCTGATAACCATCGATGCATTCGCAGTATTGCACACCGAGCGAAACATCCCACTTGCAGATGGCGTTCGAACCACATAAGACTGACCCACACCGTCCAGCTGGGACACAACGATCGCTGACATCCCTCTCGTATCCCTCGTTGCACTGACAGACGCCACCATCGCAGTATGCACTCTCTCCACACTGCTCGGCTACCTCGCATTCGGGCGACAGCTGGCAGCGATGACCATCTCCTGTGTATCCTCTCTGGCAGACGCATTCAGATTGGCCTAGCTGATCGTTGTAACTGCATACAGCATATGAATCACATATGTCAGGCTTCTGGAATGTACAATGTAATAAGAGCTGTTTAGGAATTTTTACAATTATTTAGTTCTTACAATCGCGCAAGAGTCCTCGATAGGATCGCAGTTGTATCCATCGCCGCTGAATCCAGCATTGCACGTGCAAATGTGCCTCAGTTCGTGCTCGTACCAGGAGCATCTGGCATTAATATGACAGTTTGCATCCACATCACAGGGAATAAGATCATCACTCTTGTCCACATCGTATCCACCTGCATACCGACAGCTGCGACTTTCCTCGATCAGCGCGTAACCTTCGGGACAGGTGCAGTCGCCTAGGAAATTACACTTGGGCTCTAATTCGTGCTCGTCGAGCAGAATTGGCACACAGCGTCCATGTTCCCACACCTCGTCGTGTCCACAGATGTGCATACAACTATATCCATCACCGGTGAATCCCTCACGACACCCGCATCGCCCCTCATAGCAGTCTGCATCCGGTGAGCAACTCTGCAAGTAAGAACAGTCTCTTTAGGTTTTTATCCTTCAAAAGAATATAGATCATATGGGGTGACAATAGTATTTGTATGAAACTAACTCGAAAAGCTGGACTAAAAGGTACTCTGAATGCTGCTCCTGAACCTTACACCTGCTCGATTGCGCTAATGTAGTATGATGACAAAACTTAAATCTTTGATATCTTCGGTATTTTTTTATACCCTTAACCCATAAAATGGGTAAAAAGGGTATAATGGTTTTGTGCAAAAGTATGTTACAGGCAGAAGGAAGCATCTCCGAGCCCATAAAGTATATATATTCTTGATCAGCATCAACAGCCGAGACGATATAGCCATGTCCGTCTGTCCGTCTGTATGAACGCGTGGATCTCAGAAGCTACAAGAGCTAGAGACTTCAGATTTTGAATATAAGTTCCCCTATACCATGAGCAGAACAAGTTTGCTTCAAATTATCGATAACTATTCTGGTTTCCGATATACACATGGAATCGATAACAAAAAAATATCGAACTTGGAAAATGTAAAAGTGAGGGTTGATACAATGGGTAACAATAGAGCTTTTCTGAAAATTTCGTCCAAATCGGCTAAGAAACACCGGAGATATCGAATTTAATCGATTGAAGTTAAGTCAGTAAACCAAAGTCACTTTACTTAAGTACTTACTTGTCACTTATATACATTTCATATATTTATTGCTACTGGGTTCAGGGTATCTTCTTGTCGGGCTCTCCCGACTAGAGCCTTCTTACTAGTTTTTTCTAATTACGATGGTTTTGATTTTATCGCTATCGTTGACATGTGTCTATCGAAAACGGTAATAGTTATCGAGAACTTGAACAAAATTGTTCTTCTTCTAAGATTTTATTCCGAATCTAGAATCTTTAGTTTCTGAGTTTGACGCGTTCATACATACGGAAGGAGAGCTCGCCTTTTGATGCTGATCAAGAAAATGTATGCTTAAAGAGGTCGGAAATTCTTACTCATGCTTCACAACACCATTATACCGTATCCATATATTTCTTTGTATGTACACGTCGATCTCTGAGACTATAACAGCTTAAAATTGCAGATTTGAAGCATAAGGTCTTCTATCTACACATGAAAACTATATCCACAAAAAGTAGATTGAAAAATTTTGAAGTTTCATCCAAAAACTATAGACATAATAATGATCATTTGAGAAAATTGCAATAAAATCTTTCTTGTTTCTTATACATGATATTTGGGATCAGTGAGTGTTACCTTCTAGCTGCAACATACATGTTTATACTTTGTGTAAGAAAAACATTGTTGTAAGACTGATTACAAGATAAATAGCAGGCATTGGAATTTATATAAGCAATCTGATCCCACTCTCACTCTCTTTCTCTCTCTCTCTCTCCCTCTCTCTCTCTCTCTCTCTCTCTCTCTCTCTCTCTCTCCTCTCTCTGTCATTCGAAGTCTTGTTATTGAACTAAGACTGACAAAAGATTTAAATTGTGTATGCGTATTAGCATTACTTACGTAGCACTCATCCAAATGCTGTCCATTTCCTTGACTTGGCTGATAGTCACCTGGTAGGTCTTCATTAGGCTGCTCAGGCTGCGATTGATTATGATAGGAAGAATAGCCTTGATCAACTGTTGCTTCCGTGGAGTACTCAATATTATCTGCAGAACCGTTGCGCAAACAGCGATATCCATTACCTAAATAACCATTTAGGCAGACGCAGCTGAAGCCTCCCTCATTATTGGAGCACAATGCATTTTCGTCGCAGACATGGGTGCCCAGAGAACATTCATCAAGATCGATGCAAAGCTCCAATCCACGCTCATCCAGCTGAGCGGCATAGCCATGTCGACAGTCACAACGATAGGTGTCTTCGTAGGGAACACAGACGGCATTCTCGCCGCACTGGACACTGCCATCAGTGCAGGCATTCGACTCGGCATCGACTCCAATCTTAGCAAGAGCGCTTGTTCTTAATGCCTGATCCCGCTCAAAGTAATCGAGAGCGATCTTAGAGACCTTTTGGAGCACACTACGATCCGTGGGATCAGCATCATCATCGCGCAGACAGCTCTGAAAGACAATGCGCTGATCTACTTGGAAGTTGATGACACGCTGCTCCTCAACCAGTTCCAGTTTGTGGGACTGCAGTGATTGCAGCTCACCAGGTCGCACGAAACGATACTCATCCGTATAATCAGGCAGATGCAACGTGGCGCTGGGTGAAACCTGAGGCACTGCGCCAGAAAGTTCAATCTTGACTGAAAGCTGATCCCAGTAGTTGAGACCCTCAAAGGTCTGATTGACCAGCAGCATTTCTCCCGTTTCGTAGTGTATTCTCGAAATGTGCTGATAGTTTCCGCCAGTCAGTTGGTATCCATTTGCAGCTCCGTTGATTGGCTTGGCAAAGAGCCATGCCACTGTGGTGAGCAGTGGAAGCACCAGACGCAACTGAGTGGCCTGCTTTCCACTAACAGGATTGATAGTAGTGTAACTCCTGGAATCTGTGGTTACCACATACGACTGCAGCTTGGCCTCCTCATCCACAGGATGGCCATTCAACTGGCCGGAAAGTGTGCCCGTTACACGCATTGGTAGATCATTGGCAAGACAGGAGCGTCCGTTACCATAGTAGCCCGGCTCACAGACGCAACAGTAACCCTCGGATTTGTCGTAGCACTGGGCATGGCTATCACACTGGTATCCATTGCCATTGCAGCTTTGGGCGAGTGCAGGAGACTCGGTGCGAGTCTCTAGATTGTTTGGAGCCAAGACATTGCCGCCTGGTTGCAGAGGTGCCACCTGGTAAAGCCAGACACCAGCAACGCCAAGATTGGTGCTTTCGCTAAGGAAACGTGCCTGTGAAAATATTGAGTTTCAATAGAAAGATATTTATTATTTTTATAAGTTTTAAGCTAATTTATTATACCCTTCACACATGTGAAACAGGGTATATTGAGTTTGTCATGAATCTGTAACGCCTTAAAGGAATGATGGGAGACCCCATAAACTGTGTATCAAAATGATCAGGACGAGCTCAGGAATTGATTTCCGCGTGTCCGTCTGTCCGTCTGTTTCAACACGATATCCGGCCAAACTGCTGAACCGATTTTGATGAAACTTTCACAGATTGCTTAGATCATGTCGGGTTTGTTCACTATGAAATTTCATCCCGATCGGAGCATGCTAAGACATAGCCACCATACAAATTGACCGTATCGTACTATCAATTGTGGTTGCTGTCGTGCACTTTCAAGTACCTACATATAGCTCATTTGCTTCAAAAGTGGTATAACGCAAAAAAATTTCAAATTGTTTTTGTTGTTGTCGCACACGAACAATAAAAAAAAAAAAGTTAATCCATGTGTGAAGGGTATCATAGTCTTGGCATAGCCAAAATTAACTATGCTGCACATGTTTAATTTTGCATCTGCTCCACTCAAAACAAGTGGAAACGTTGCAGTCGGACGCAACCGACTGCGGCATACTCGATACCAGTATTAAAACCGGTAAAAAAAAGGCGTGATTGCAAAGGGGTACGGATGCGGCAGGGGTGTACGCTGCCTTAAAGATTTTCCGATGCAGATGGGGATGCCACAAGCTATCTTCCTTACAAATTTGGTGACTCTAGCCCATAGTTTGTAAAAGGTGGGGAAAGGGGGGCTGGGGGTGGTATGGGTGGGCGTGGCATCCAAATTTTTGATGCAGATCTTTGTGGAATGTCAATTGCTATCTTCATACCAAATTTGGTGACCCTAGCTCAAAGTTTGTAAAATGTGGGGAAACGGGGGCTGGGGGCGGTATGGGTGGGCGTGGCATCCCAATTTGTGATGCAGATCTTTGTGGAATGTCAGTTGCTATATTCATACCAAATTTGGTGACTCTAGCTAAAAGTTTGTAAAAAGTGGGGAAAGGAGGGCGAAATGGGTGGGCGTGGCTCCAAAACTTTGATGCAGATTTTTGGGGGTCGTTGCCAGCTATCTTCTTACCAAATTTGGTGGCTCTAGCTTCACAGCTCTGGAAGATGCACGCATTCCCGTTTTTGACGAAGCGTTGGGGTGGATGGGGGCGGCTAGGGCAGTATTGGTGGGCGTGGCATCCAAACTTTTGATGCAGTTTTTAGGGGGTCAGCATCACTTATCTTGGCACCAAATTGGGTGGCTCTAGCTCAAAAACTGTGGGAGATATAGCCATTTCTAATTTCAAAATGCGGGGGGCTGGGGGCGTAATGGGTGGGCGTGGCTCCAAAATTTTGATGCAGTTTTTTGGGGGTCGTTACCAGCTATCTTCCCACCAAATTTGGAGGCTCTAGCTCCACAACTCTGGAAGATGCACGCATTCCCGTTTTTGACGAAGCGTTGGGGTGGATGGGGGCGGCTAGGGCAGTATCGGTAGGCGTGGCATCCAAACTTTTGATGCAGTTTTTAGGGGGTCATCATCACCTATCTTGGCGCCAAATTTGGTGGCTAAAGCTCAAAAACTGTGGGAGATACAGGCGTTTTTGACTTTAAAATGCGGTGGGGCTGGGGGCGGAACGGGGGGCGTGGCTCCAAAATTTTTGATGCAGTTTTTTGGGGGTTGCTAGTAGCTATCTTCTTACCAAATTTGGTAGTTCTAGCTGTAAGGATGTGCGAAATATGTGGATTTATCGGTTTTGAGTTATCGAGTTTATCGATTTGCCAGCCCCCCAGTTATCGTAGAACTCCCATCTTGACACTTTAATTTACTATCCCATAGATAAAGAGAATTGGAAAGTTTCAAGTCTCTAGCTTGAAGGGTGTGGAAAAAACTTGCATACATACGGACGGACAGACACCATGACGGACATTGCACAAAACCAATATACTCTTTACCTTCGGTATCGAGTATAAAAAGTGTCGCATAGTTAATTTTGGCTATGCCAAGACTGTGATACCCTTCACACATGGATTCATTTATTTATTTTACATAATTTTCAATAAATTGAATTTGAATTTATTATTTTTTAACAATTTATGTGGTTTGGCTGTTATTGTCAGCTAGACGGTAGACAGTCAGCCAAATCAATGCTCCCCCCTCTTATTTATGTTTCTGTGCAGTTGTTGGTAATTTTTCGCACGACAGCAACAACAATTGATAGTACGATATGGTCAATTTGTATGGTGGCTATGTCTTAGAATGCTCCGATCGGGATGAAATTCCATAGTGAACAAACCCGACATGATCTAAGCAATCTGTGAAAGTTTCATCAAGATCGGTTCAGCAGTTTGGCCGGAAATCGTGTTGAAACAGACGGACAGACGGACACGCGGAAATCAATTCCTGAGCTCGTCCTGATCATTTTGATATACAGTTTATGGGGTCTCCCATCATTCCTTTAAGGCGTTACAGATTCATGACAAACTCATTATACCCTGTTTCACATGTGTGAAGGGTATAATTAGACAAACCAGGTTTGTTTTACATTTTCATTAACCGCATAAAAATGTGTTTGGAACTTTCTCAAAAGCTAAACATTCGAAGCAATAACAAGAGATCTATATGTCAAATTCCGGTACAAGGAGACCAACCCCCAAACGCCTTAAGCACACGCTGACGCATTCCACTGAGACCCCCAAAAAGGCTTGCCCAAAGAAACGTCAAGAGCAGCCGCCGCTGCTACAGCACTGATGCAGTGATTTAAAAAAAAAAGTCTAGGTGGCCGTGTGGAGAACCCGTAGGTTATGTTCAGCCATGATGGGACACTGCGGTCGCGTTGGATGGGCATTCATTGCCGGGTAGGCCACCTGGTAATTGAATGTTCCGACGAGCACTCAGCGGATTGACTGACGACCGTAAGCTACAGTCGTGAAAAAAAGCTCCACAAGACGGCAAATTGGCTGATGATATGCCATCACCACCGAACATCACCATTTTTCTTTTAAGAATTGTGGAATCCTTGTAAAGTCTGCTGAGGAATCAGAACAAGAGGTCGACGCATGAAAGGTGAGCTCGAGGAGAACAGAAATCAGAGGTAAGCACACCTGCATATTCCAAGCAAACGTATGTGCAATAAGAAGGTGTGTGGACTTCACTTAAATGCCTAACTATCGGAATATAGACAAAGCCATCTAATCAGATAGTCAAGCAGCAATATTGGCACTGAGTCTGTAATTCTTAGATCAGCAAGCAATATACAGCAGGAACTATGGAACGAAGAGTGACTTTTGCGGAAAACGAACTGGGCAAGGACACCAGGTCTCAGGCAAGCCAAATGTCTCTTGGGTAGATACAATCTCAAGCGATTTAGGCAAGTAATATCTTTGGACAAAAATAAAATCTGAAAGGTACTTCTCAATTTTAATATTAAACATGTTGATTCAATTATAAATATAATTAAACAGCAGAATGGTTATGAAATGATTTGAAATCAAAGTGCATGCATGAATATGACAAGTCATATTATTTTAACATTAAGTAGTTAAATATTTAATCTAACTATAAACGCATATTCAAGAACTAATACTTTAAGTTAAATTTTCGATTCAATACAACCATATGGATTTCTAACACTTTTTCTAATTATAATAATTATGATCTGAATTCAAATTAAAGAGCAGGCATTTTACTTTCGTCTATTTCATTTTCTAAGTACATATACTGTGATTTTTCATAGTAATTCTTTATTTAATGTCTAAATAGATCTTCCCGTAACTTGAGCAACTATTTAACTCATTAACCATTTTGTGATATATGCCCTGACTATAAAAATATCCATCCTTACATACTAATCTAGTTATAACCACTGACTGACAATCATAAAACTGATCTGATTGGGTTTATATGTGTTTTTCCCAATCCACGAAGCAAATGTTGTGCCACAAATTTTTTATTGAATATCCCAGAACATTATCTTTTTAAATTATTACACCAATATTTTAGAATTACTTTCAGATTTAAAGCTAATTTATTTTGGTATTGTTAAATTTGAACTTAATTTGAATTTGAATTAATTTTGTGTTGACTGTTCCTAGTTGACAATAAGTAAATTAATAAATTAATTATTCACAAAAATAGTTGGGTTAACCATGATACTTGCTTGTTATTCTGTACGTACGTTTATGAAATGCAGATTATAAGTATTCTTCGTTTGTTTAAGTTTTCAACTTACGTTTTCCGAGCCGGAACCATTGAGATTGAAATAGCGTCCATCTTCGGCTACGAAACCTGCCTGGGCACGAATATCAGGCAATCCCAGCTCACCCGCCTCGCCCTGTAGCCAGTTCAGGCCACTGTCGGGATAAATGAACTGCACAAATGTTTGGGCGTCACCGATGATCAGAGCCACCTGAAACGTGTTCAGTCGATCCGTCTTGGAATTGAAGTAGCCCACATTCCGCCACGTGGCAACAATCAAATGCCTTGCCTCAAACTCTGTCCAACCGCTGTAGGCATAGCGCACCAGCTGCTGTGCCCGGTCTAAAGAGTGCGGATCGTGCGTCTCAAAGAGGGAAATGCTGCTCTCTTCGCCACTGTTGCTGGTATCCACGTTGGAGTAGAAGGCTGCTATCGAGGGATACTCGAAGGGAAAGGGCTGGTTCAAGTACTCGGCAAACTCCACATTAAATGTCAAAATGCCATTCGTGTTGATCTGCAATTGGGGAATGTTGAATGTTCACTGGTTAATGGGGTGTTGAGTTTAAGTGGCTTCTTGTAAAAAGGAAGTGCATATGGTGTTGTTCAATTAGCTCTTGGCCCGTTTTGTGTAGTGACAACATGGCACTTAAAATTTAACGGCCAACTGGCCTACCGGAAACTAAACAACAACAAACGTTCATAACAACTATCTCCCTTCCTCTTGCTTGCCCCCTCTATTACTGGGACTTGCCTTTGTTCAGTTTTTTCCTTGTGGGCAGCCGCACCTGGTGTGTAAAATTTAATCTTACGGAAAATTAAACTCATTTGTAATGCCGACAATATCCAGCTGCTTAGCAGTCTTTCATTCGCCATTGTATTTTTAATTCCCGTTTTACACTTGCACAACTTTGCTTTGCGCTTTTTTATTTTTAACTCATCGACTGCATTAAATTCTACCTAAATAAACAAATGTTCAATTTCAAATGGGGAATTTCCGAATTTTGGAATTCAAGAATTAGAGCACAGGTGTTGGATTTTGGCTCTCGCCAACAACCGCAACATGGAATGCTGCACTATATCATTAGCACATCGGGCTGTATGCGTTAAAGTATTTGCCATACTCTAGATTCACACTAAATAAACAATCTACACTAAACAAATTCTTAAGAAAATTTTTATATACGCGATCATTATTATCCTAAAATTTGTATATTATAATAAGTGACAATACATACTCCATAAGGACATTCCAATGACAATATTCTATATTCAGATTTGAAAATAACCTAAAAATGTAACCTCAATTTCTAAAATTTCATATATGTAATTTGTTTGTCTTGTTATGGTTTCCACACATCCATAAATAAAACACACAAGGGGTGTAAGCAATTATGGCTTTAGTATTTAATAACAATTAAAGTGAATTATGCATTTTAGCTCGCTTTGTTTACTTTTGGTTAAAAGAATTCTCGGATATTTATGCATTTCTATGGCCATTTTTAATGCCACACATTTCGGACCGCGTGCTATATTTTGACGTCAGACACATAAATTCTGTTAATTAACTATGAAATAGGCGCTACTTTCGCTCCTCGTTGCTGTGCTCTGTGATCATAATTTCTCGATGTTCAACATTAATAACCAACAAGATAGAAATAGCCAGCTTTATGACCCCGAAGAACTAATACCCTTGCAGATAAGCTTATTAGGAGGATAATTTGAAAATTTAAAAAAATTAAATAAATAAATAAAAGAGGTACAGTTACATAGATACATAGCTCACGAAACTACAAGGAATTTTTATTCGGCATTTTAATAAGTAAATTACAGCAATTGAATTGTATGTAGGCAACATTCAAATATTAGTTTGTTCTGACTATGAGCTACGAATATAATATGTGCACAGATATTTCCACCTAGGCTAAGAGTGAATTTTTGAAAATTATGTATTAAATTTTTTTGGCTATAATCCGATTGGACTTACACTTATTTTTAAACAAATATGTGCAAGTTCAGAAAGAAAATTGCTTACCACTTTTTCGCAAAATTCAGCAAATTAGGTAATAGGAACAAGCGGAAGGAATTGGCTACAATGTAACACACTTTCTTTAGTACATCTACGTCCAAAATAATTTATAAAATAAAAAAGAGAAGATCTGATTTTTAGTAAGCTCGCTCGAATGCTATTGGTGAGCAAAGTAAAAGCACGTGTGAAAAGATTCTAATGGACAAAGTTCGTCTTGTCGGAGCCAAAAATGTTGTCTTTTGCGGCTTAAATACATTTGCACTTTATATGGGTTAAGATTTAAAAAAAAAAAGATAGTATGAAGCCAATCTGTTTTAAGAATATTCCCATTTGTTTTTGGGTGGAAGGTTTAACTAAGATATATATGTAGCTATATATTTATATACAAGCAAGTTTTTAAAGGCATTAAAAGTCTTAAGTTGTCAAACTTGAAATTTGTGCCTATAAAAGATATTTGATTTTTGTGCAAACGAATTGATAAAATGAAAGTTATCCATATCCTACGTGTTACATTTTATTTAAGAAAATATAAGTTCCCTCAGTTAGAAAATTAAAAAAAAAGGCGTCTAAAAGTTTGGATGCGTGCCAAGGCGGCATAGCGACATGCACATCAATGGGTTGACTTGATGGCTATTTATTGTAGGGTCTGTGTTCAAACGATCGCCGTGGACCACCCCCAAGTGTTGTTGTTCGTGATTTCTTGTTGGTCTTCGTGCCGAGTGCGTGCAAATTGATGCTGTGGAAGTAGACGCTTTCAGATATTTTAGTTGTTTTCGATGTTTACACAGTTCTTGTGTCCAAATTCGGTGGCTGTCATGTTTTGCCGAAAACTAATGTTGATGTCTAGCCGTTTAGCTATAAATAAATAGCCGCCCACAAATAAATATATTTGAAGTATATTGAGCCGAGAAAATATTTAACTAAGAGCAGCCTCTTATTTGCTACTTTTTGTATTGAATCAATTGCTGTCGTTATCATCTCGTTCTTATCAGCTTGGCGAAAATTCACAATTCAAATATATAGCTTCTTCTTTGTTGTAGATCACAAATGAAGATACTTACGTAGATCTGATCATACTTCTCGCCAAAGAAACTAATGGGTTGCTCCAATTGCAGCAGAGCTTTCTCGCTGTTGCCCTTGGGCAAGTATTGGATGCTGCCGGTGTTCTCGACGTATTCGTAGAGCTCATTGGAACGCAGGCTGTCCAGGTAATGCTCATATTGGGCATTAACGGGAGCTGACCCTTGTAATAGCAGCAGCAGTAGGGACGCTAAAAGCGCTCCACATTTTTGATAAACAGTTTTCATTGCAAAATCTAACTTTATAATTTAATAATTATTTAATTAACTTCTTATACAAATTCCTCAAAATTTTTTTATCTGTCTGAGATTCACAATTTTGCGAGCAGCATTTTCACACACACATACACACACAAAGTGTAAGTATAACACTTGTCCACTCGGTTTGGTTCCAAAAATATAAAATTTATAAATAACGAACCGGCTGGCAACTCAGTATCTATAGATATAATATTGTCTATTACTGTACATATAGAATATATATATAAAATATATACATATATTTTTTGGAACAATGTCTTGGAGCAGCAACACTGAATCTTCTGTCTTTCTGGATTCGATTCGAGTCAATCCTTAAGCCACGCACAACGAAAAAGAACCGAACGCGCTGCCACCAAATTCTTGACTGAATCAAAACACTGCTCTGTGGAACGCTCATCGTTTCGGTTCGACCGATCGTTTCATATATATATATGTATATACATGTGTGTGTGTGTGTGTATTAGTGTGAGTGGGCATATGTATATGCATATGTGAGTATGTATATGTTGAGGGAAACGCATGATGCAATCAACCTGGTGGATTCGAATTTGACAGCTCGCTCAATTTGGGGTACCACAGAGTTCAGTTGCCCAGCTGTTCTAAGTGCTGTGTCGAATGTGATCTAGCACATGATTCTACAAGGTACACTAATTTGTGACAGCTGGGTATTAACTGATAAGACGCATGTGCTAAAGTAATAGAAAATATTTCTGCTCTCTTGGCACTTTGCTTTGTGAGTGTGAAAGCGATAGATAAGTGTTTTGCGTCTCTGCTATCGTGCTCCTTTTTCGACCCACTGCATTAAGAACATCTGAGCGACTGGGCTCTGTGGTACCCCAAATTGAGCGAGCTGTCAAAAACGAGCCCACCGTATTAGTTAAACCATGTGCTTGAGTATAAAGGCGCTGTTAACAAACAGTTGCAATGTTAGTGCGTACCAAATGCATTATGTTATTTAAGTAGAATCCAAATGTAGAATTGAGATTTGAGAGCAAAAGAAAGCAAGAGAAAAGCTGAGGGGAACGGAGGAAGATAGAGAATGACAGAAAAAAACCTTATCCAAATATACTTCACATTGCAGATTTGTTTCCATTGACTTTTTATACTCGATACCGAAGGTAAAGAGTATATTGGTTTTGTGCAATGTCCGTCATGGTGTCTGTCCGTCTGTCCGTCCTTATGTGTGCAAGTTTTTTCCACACCCTACAAGCTAGAGGCTTGAAATTTTCTAATTCTGTTTATCTATGGGATAGTAAGTTAAAGTGTCAAGATGGGGGTTCTACGATAACTGGGGGGCTGGCAAATCGATAAATTCGATAACTCAAAACCGATAAATCCACATATTTCGCACATCCTTACAGCTAGAAGTACCAAATTTGGTAAGAAGATAGCTATTAGCAACCCCCAAAGAACTGCATCAAAAATTTTGGAGCCACGCCCCCCCCCCATTTCGCCCTCAGCCCACCCGCATTTTAAAGTCAAAAAAGCCTATATCTCCCACAGTTTTTGAGCTATAGCCACCAAATTTGGTGCCAAGATAGGTGATGATGACCCCCTTAAAACTGCATCAAAAGTTTGGAGCCACGCCCTCCATTTCGCCCCCCTTTCCCCACTTTTTACAATTTTCGAGCTAGAGTTACCAAATTTGGTATGAAGATAGCAATTGACATGTCACAAAGATCTGCAACAAAAATTTTTATGCCACAACTACCCATACCGCCCCCAGCCCCCCCCCCTTTCCTCATCTTTTACAAACTTTGAGCTAGAGTCACCAAATTTGGAAGGAATATAGCTGGTGGCATCCCCATCTGCATCGGAAAATCTTTAAGGCAGCGTACACCCCTGCCGCATCCGTACCCCTCTGCAATCAGGCCTCTTTTTACCGGTTTTAATACTGGTGTCGAGTATGCCGCAGTCGGTTGAGTCCGACTGCAACGTTTCCACTTGTTTGTTTTCAATTTATTTTATATTTCATTTTAACTTTGGCGCCGGGCATAATTATATAGAACAGTACGTTTTTAGTTCAAATAACACAATAATAATTTTTTTCAAATATCACGACAGTCTGTACAATACTGTGGGAGCTTTTAGCAATGTTTTTTACTGGCTTCGAAAAATCCAATTAAAATGTAGATATGTACATATTAAAAACTAAGCCATTGAAATAGTTTTTATTGAATGTAAAAAATGTTTCAAAACTAAATAATACATATCATATATCATATTAAACCTAAAGGTATAAAGACATACTGCTTTAATGATCGTTTAGCTGCGGCGAGAACTATTTTTGTTTGCAAAACCTCAACATAAGCTTCCATCCCCAATAATAGGTGAACTAAATATAAGTAGGTGTGCCAGTGTTTTGGTTGATAATAAAAACAAAAAACAAAAAAAACAAGGCGCGTGTTCCAATTCGGATGAACTGAACTTTAGGAAGGCACGTGCCGCTCGATTGAGCTCACTGTCACATGCCACCGTGAAGCGCCGCGTTATGACTCTACCACAGAAACATTCTTCTAGCCCCGCTGCCCAATCCCCCCTGAGAGAGAGAGAGGGAAAGGGCTCTCCCGTTCCGGACTGAGCTCCGTAAAAATAAACAATTGGGAACTTCTAAGGCAGCGACGCAGAGTCTACGTCTGCGTTTGCGTTTTGACTGATGATGGCCAGCGCCTTCTATGTATATAATGATCATCTACTTGGGCTATTTATGATGTATTTTTCGGTTAATTAGTTGCAGCTGGGTGTAGGGCTAGAGATGAATGGAAATGGGTTTGCTTTGCGCTTCCGCATGCATTTGTCTCAGCTGAAATTTCAAACAGACGCTTCTTAGTCTCAGAACTCCAATGTGATTTTTCTTTTACTATATTTGGCAGCAGGGTGCGTCTGTCAAAAAGGTACATATAAGTGTGCCGCTTGATCGGTGATGGAATGATGCCTTGCCATCATTAATCTTTCGGGAGTTCCAGGAAATAGAGCAAATCAACAAAACTATCACTAGCTTACTTAACATGAACAAGGTAAGTTCTAAGTTAACCAAAAATGTTTGCGTCTCCTCTTCTATTTATCGATGTAACTATAGAAAAATATAACTATGAATATAACAAAAAAATTGATAAATTAAATTGATATGTAATAAATTGCCCTAAAATTAAATGCCTGTACGTCCGTTTGGTATATATTAAGACTTACATACAACTTGGAAAATTAATTCATTCATTCATTTGTTACAGAAAGTGTTCACTGAGGGTTGGAAAGCTAATATTACTGATAAGTGCTAGCCGATATTTCCCACAACTAGTACATATCTCAAAATTTTATTCTGATACCTTCCAACGATTTAAAACTATTTACCCCATACAAAAATAGTGCCTTATTGTTTGTTTGTTTATTGCCAACTATGAGCAGCTGACATAAAATCAAAATTAATTCAAATTAAAATAGAATTAAAACATTAAAATAAAAAGATAAAATTGTACATAAGCCTGAAAGTAATTTAAGGCAAAAACTTTAAAAAGCTAACTTTAAAGCTTTGGAAAATTCAACAAGAAACAAATAAGTGGTCCAACATTTGTTTCGTGGATTGGGAAAAAACCAGAAAATTAAACCAGAGTTAGATTAGTAATTAGTGGTTCGGATAGATCGTTTCTGTACTGGAATTGGGGTCTCCAAGGAGACAAGAGAATAAAGCTTGTTATCGTCAGAGCATATAACACGAAATGGTTCATGTACTAAATAGTTGCTCGAGCAACGATCAAGGCTAAGGAGTGAAAAGTTTTGTGAAGATCTAATTGGGAGATTTAATTTAATTCGACTCAAAAGAACTGATGAATTGATTTCACCGTTAAATAGATTAGTAATAAATAATACTCCATGCATAGTTCTAAACTCTTTCGACCACCGCTTGATGAAGCCAATGACATTAATGGCCTTATTGACCATCGACGAAATGTGGGAGTCAAAATTTAGTTTACGATCAAGATCATTAATTTCACACAATTTAACAAAAATTGCAATAACTTAAATCTCCCAAAGTTTCGTTACTTGATTTACCACACTGTGAGAGAAAATAAATAAAAAATATTTTGACAGTTTTAGAGCGAACTCCACATAATTGATTTCTAAGAAGATTAATGCCAACCGATTTTGGAAGTCGAAGAATTTGCTTTAATGTTATTTACTTAAATAGAACAGTCAAATTCTAAGTACTAAGTACGATAGTAACTTTCGATCTTATAACTAGTAGCGATAATTTTTCTAGTGCTCCAAATGAGTTATAGAATCGAGATTTTTGGATTTTTTCATAGATGAAAATTGTAGATTCTGATTCCGCTAGCAATTTATTAAAATTTAAAATATTATTTTATAGAAGTACTAGCAAAACCGGCGAACTCCATTTCGCCACCAAATGGCTTCGTTTAAAAAAAAATTTATTTCATTTTACAACAGTAATGAATTCATTTCGATTACAAAAATGAAGTGTAATTTAGTTGAACTTCTCTAAGTAAAAAATTAAAGTGAATCCAAAGTAAATACTGAATCGAAGCGTTATACGTGTGCAACAAAATTGGGATATGAGCATGCGGTAGTCTACGCTTCTGCCATTCCACCGAGTACATATAACAACGTGTATCACCAAAAACTCGATACCTAGTAAGCACATCCATCATAACCTTGAGTTTTTGCTGAAATACTCTGGCGATTATGTCATGGCGATCTTGCGGTTTTTGGCCCGGGTCCAACTCACGTTCAATTTCCGTCCACTTCGGATTGCATGTGAACGTAATAAATAAATCCGGAGTCATAGCGTCTTGAGCGTATTCGTGCATGTGGCGTGGGCTTCCGATATAAGATGATGGGAGAATTGTCAGGCGTCCAATATTCTGAACATTACCATCTGAATGAATAGCATCACGCAAGTGTATATAGTCCTCAGATCGTAGCTTTGCCTGATTAAATCGGATGAACGCTAAACGTCCGGTCTCGACTTTGACATATGTACATGTCGACGGCGAATTGCTGGAATAGCCGACGGCACTTCAGAATGACATTCTCCTCATGTGTACGAATCATCATACGATACGCATAGTAATTCATTGCGCTTAGATTTTTGTTCGTTGATACGCCTGAAAAAGCAAAATTATTGTACCTGTAATTGGATCGACTATCTTTAACGTGATGTCGTACCCGTCTTGCCCTTGCCAATAAATGATTGGATATTGTAACGCATCGTACAAACGATGTGTCTCTTTTACAAGATGCATGATATTGCTTCTTCGCTGAACGACAATATCTCGTGATGTAGTTGGATCGCCAACAATAATTGCAGCAACATCATCAACGATGGGTGCATTGAGTCTTCGCACATGTTCACCTGTTGGGGTACGATCCGCTCTTATGACAAATTTGTGCGTATTCCAAGGCATTCGTTCCAATGCTGTTTTTAACATATTAACCACAGCGTTATTAGCGTGAAAAAGTGCTTGCAACTGTTCAATAATTCGTCTCTTTAACTGTTGTGTTCCCTGTATGTTGCACCGCACATTCAGCTGATCCACCATCGACGAAATGAAATACATTTGCAGAAATTTATGCTGTTCATCTGGTGCTGGCACCATTGAACTATGCAAATGATATATTTGTCCTTGTATCTGTGATGGCAATCAATTAAGATGAAGCCGCCTTCGCGAATGATATTAGCTCTTGATTGTGTTGGTGTGATTGATTGGTGTGAGTGATTGGTTGTGTGTGTTGTATCTTTTACCTTGCAAGTCGGCATGAAGCCGCCTTCTCGAATGATATTAGCTCCAAAGGAAGTCATGCGAAAGCAGTTATTGTATTCCAGGATGCGTTGAAGAATATGGTTGGAATCGGAATCAGTTCCATCGAACAATGGTTTCAGTGGCTGTGGTGGTGTAAATAATGGATCCAGTTTGACTTTTCCACTTGCGCAGCAAAATCCAGCCGTTTCTCTTTTGAACTTTAACGCATTGCAATATCGGCATACAGTCGTTATTGGTCCCATATCTAAATTGTCATCATCACTGTAGTTCGCAGTGGGATCATATTGGAATGCCAAGCGATTGTATGATGCCAATGATCTTCGTGTGCTCAAGCGTTGTCTCAATCGGGCATTTTCTCTTATTATATTTTGTTTTTCTTCGCTTAAGTTCTGTGAATACACTTGTTGATGGCTTGCATGTCATGTGCGGCGGCCGATGCTCGCACGTCGTACTCTCGGCATTTTGGACTATGGACAGACTGGTGAATTTTACCTCAAATGCACGATCCACATAATTTACACAGTTCAACTTACTATCTTAAGGACAATTGCCTGCTGTTTAAGTTAAATAAAAATTTGCAATTGAACTGTTAGGAAACGAATGATTTTAATCTCAATTTCACAGTGAACTAAATTTCACAGTGAACTGAATGTCACATGAAATTAACTGAGCAGAGTACAATGAGTAGCTGTCAAACAATGTATCAAGCACCGGCGCCATCTTACTTATTTTCGTGGGGAATACTCACACACTTCACGGAGCCCGAGACCTTTCCAACGAATTGAAAACCGTGGAAATCGGTTCGTGCGTTCTGGAGTTATAGCGTCAGCAAGGAAAACCCGACTTATTTTTATATAATAGATGTATTTAAATTTAAAATAGGACATTATACCAAGAAATATATTGTCTTTAAGACTTACATATGGAACTGCGAAAATAATAATAGCGCCACCAGGCAACTTTTGCTTACAGGCCAAAAGAAAAAGTTATGTTTTTCACTTTTTCAAGTGCGTATTTTTTGTATAATGCTTTTGGCTTAGCTTTTAAAATATATTCTCTGAGTTAAAGGCAAATGCAATTTTCGCTATCATACTAATAGTATGAACATTTCGTTGCTTTGTTGCAGCCCTAAAAGGATCTCAACTGCTTAAGCACATCAACTATTTGTCAAGAAACAAGGTCAAAACACATTATTGTTCACTTGCATCGCCCCTTCCTTATAGTTTCCATTGTTTTGTATCGTTTTAATCGAAAAACTAACGAATCGAAAAACTCATTTGTAAGATTAAAATAAAAAAAAAATAAGTGTAAACAAATAAAGTTTAAGAAAACTAAAAAACACTCTTTTAAAAAAAATTGAACCAAAAACTTACAAAATGATTTTTTAAATAAGCTTATAACAATAATGATCGAATAATAATGATTATAATTTTCGCGCCTCGTCATGGCTCCATGGCCTTCTACCCCAAGAAACGTTCATGCCGTCACCGTGGTAAGGTTAAGGCATACCCCAAAGATGACGCCAGCAAGCCAGTGCATTTGACTTGCTTCATCGGCTACAAGGCCGGTATGACACATGTTGTGCGTGAGGTCGACCGTCCTGGTTCAAAGATCAACAAGAAGAAGGTCGTTGAGGCTGTAACCGTTTTGGAGACGCCACCAATGATTGCTGTTGGCGCCGTTGGTAACATCGTGCTCTGGTCTCAGCATTTGTCTGAGGAGTGCCGTCGTCGGTTCTTTCACCAAGGCCAGCAAGAAGTGGACCGATGATTTGGGCAAGAAGAGCATTGAGAACGATTTCCGAAAAATGCTTCGCTACTGCAAGGTCATCTGTGTGATTGCCCACTCTCAGATTCGTCTGATCAAGCAACGCCAAAAGAAGGCGCACATCATGGAGATCCAGCTGAACGGTGGCTCCATCGAGGATAAGATTAAATGGGTGCGAGAGCATCTCGAGAAACCCATTCAGGTCAGCAATGTGTTTGGCAGGATGAGATGGTCGATTGCGTTGGTGTGAACAAGGGTAAGGGATTCAAGGGTGTCACCTCGCGTAGGCACACCAAGAAGCTGCCCCGCAAGACGCACAAGGGTCTGCGCAAGGTTGCCTGTATTGGTGCATGGCATACGTCCCGTGTGTCCACAACAGTGGCACGTGCTGGTCAGAAGGGTTACCATCGTCGTACCTAGATCAATAAGAAGATCTACCGCATTGGTGCCGATATCCAAGGATGGCTAGGTCATCAAGAACAATGCCTCCACGGAGTACGATTTGACCGACAAGAGCATCACCCCGGTGGGTGGCTTCCGCCATTATGGTGAGGTCCACAATGACTTCGTCATGATCAAGAGCTGCTGCATTGGCTCCAAGAAGCGCATCATCACTCTGCGCAAGTCGCTGCTGCGTCACACCAAGCGCTCGGCTCTGGAACAGATCAAGCTCAAGTTCATCGACACCTCGTCCAAGATGGGTCATGGTCGCTTCCAGACCCCAGCCGCTCAGCTGGCCTTCATGGGTCCCCTCAAGAAGGATCGCCTCAAGGAGGAAGCAGCTGCCTCTACCAATGCCGCTGCTGCTGCCGCCGCTACAACCACCGCCTAAGAGCGCTCTGGTACACAATACAAATTTTGTATAACTATAACAACAATATACACTTGTTTGGTGTTTCGCTAGCTTCTACCGCTTTCGTTGCTAGGGTTGGCGCAATAAATGTGGTTTTGAATAAGCTAATAACAACAATGAGGTACGGATGCGGCGAGGTGTACGCTGCGTGCAAAGATTGACTGGTACAGATCTTTCGGGGATACCACTAGCTAAATTGTCACAAATTTTGGTGACTCTAGCTGAGCTATTTTGGGAGCGTGGCATCAAAATATTTCTACAGATCTTTGTGGGACGTCACCAGCTGTATTCTTACCAAATTTAGTGACACCACCTCAAAAACTATTTACGCATATGCATACCGTCACGGTGTGACGGCTGGAGTGGAAGGAGTATGCGTGGCCTACAAGTTTTATACGCAGTTTTTTGAGGGACGTCATCACCTATATTGGTACTAAATTTGGTGGCTTGAGCTTGAGCTCGAAGATATAGGCGTTTCCGATTGAAAAATGCGAGGGGCTGGAGGTGGAATGGGTGGGCATGGCCAATGGCAAGTTTTCTATGCCGTGTTTGGGGGCACGCCAGTAGCTATCTCCTTACCAAATTATGTAACTCTAGCTGTGGGAAATACGTGGAACTATAGGTTTCCAGGCAAGGGCGTAGCCAGGGGGTGGGCAGGGGGGCAGCTGACCCCCCCTTGACAAAAATTAAATTAAATTTTTTTTTGTGAAAATTTATTATTCATAAGCAAAAATAATAAAATTTATCGCAGAGTTTGCTCATTGCTTGTTATCGACATTCACATCGAAACTTGCGTCTGATAATTTCGATAAACAATAACAATTAAACAATAACATCGCGTACAATTATATTTGGAAAAAACAAAATATGGACATTCGACTGTTTTTTAAATGTAAGTTATATTAGCACGCTACAGTTTCAAGTGCACTGGTCACATTTATTGCTTTTTATTTAGCATCCAAAAGAAAGCATAGATCAAGCAGCTCTGATTGCAGCGAAAAAAGTCCTTCATCACCGGTGCATAAGGAGTCTACTTGTTCGGCTAAATCGTTTTTGGAGCAGCAACCTGTCGACATGCAATTGCAAAGTGGACACGACAAAATAGTAATTGAAAACAGAAAGTTTTTAAAATCCATCGTTTCAACAATTATCTTTTGTGGCACCCATGATCTACCACTTAGAGGAAAATCAAATGATGAAGGTACCTATCACTGCCTTCTTTTAAGAAATTTTTACTAAAAGTAAACGAAAACAATTAAAGTATTTTCATTTTGCTTTAATTTTAGTGGTGCTACATGATTTGTTGCTGCTGAAAATAGAATCTGGAGATAACGTCTTAAAAAATAACTTCGAAGCTAAAAAAAAATGCAAAATACACGTCCCCGACTATTCAAAATGAACTTATTTGTCTAAGCGGTGACATTCTGCAATCCTTCATAATTGAAGATATAAACAAGTGGAAACGTTGCAGTCGGACGCAACCGACTGCGGCATACTCGATACCAGAATTAAAACCGGTAAAAAGAGGCCTGAATGCAAAGGGTACGGATGGGCAGGTTTGCGCCTTAAAGATTCTCGATGCAGATGGGGTTGCCACCGGCTATCTTCATACCAAATTTGGTGACTCTAGCTAAAAATTTGTAAAAGGTGGGAAAGGGGGCTGGGGGCGTTTGGGTGGGCGTGTCATCCAAATTTTATGCAGATCTTTGTGGAATGTCAATTGCATCTTCATACCAAATTTGGTGACTCAGCTCGAAAATGTATTTAGTGGGAAAAAGGGGCTGGGCCGGTAAGGGGGGCGTGACTTCCAAATTTGTGATGCAGATCTTTGTGGAATGTCAATTGCTATCTTCATACTAAATTTGGTGACTCTAGCTCGAAATTTGTAATAAGTGGGAAAGGGGGCTGGGGGCGGTATGGGTGGGCCTGACATCCAAATTTTTATGCAGATCTTTGTGGAATGTCAATTGCTATCTATATACCAAATTTGGTGACTCTAGCTCGAAGTTTAAAAAGTGGAAAGTGGGGCTGAGGGCGGTAAGGGTGGGCGTGGCATCAAAATTTTTGATGCATATCTTTGAAAATGTCAATTGCTATCTTCATACCAAATTTGGTGACTCTAGCTCGAAATTTGTAATAAGTGGGAAAAGGGGCTGGGTGCGGTATGGGTGGGCGTGGAATCCAAATTTTGATGCAGATCTTTCTGAAATGTCAATTGCTATCTTCATACCAAATTTGGTGACTCTAGCTCGAAAATTGTAAAAAGTGGGGAAAGGGGGCGAAATGGAGGGCGTGGCTCCAAAACTTTGATGCATATTTTTGGGGGTCGTTGCCAGCTATCTTCATACCAAATTTGGTGGCTCTAGCTCCACAACTCTGGAAGATACACGCATTCCCGTTTTTGACGAAGCGTTGGGGTGGATGGGGGCGGCTAGGGCAGTATTGGTGGGCGTGGCATCCAAACTTTTGATGCAGTTTTTGGGGGGTCATCATCACCTATCTTGGCAACAAATTTGGTGACTCTAGCTCAAAAACTGTGGGAGATATAGCCATTTCTGATTTCAAAATGCGGTGGGGCTGGGGGCGGAATGGGTGGGCGTGGCTCCAAAACTTGATGCAGTTTTTTGGGGGTCGTTACCAACTATCTTCCCACCAAATTTGGAGGCTCTAGCTCTACAACTCTGGAAGATACACGCATTCCCGTTTTTGACGAAGCGTTGGGGCACATGGGGGTGGCTGGGGCGGTATTGGTGTGCGTGGCATCCAATCTTTTGATGCAGTTTTTGAGGGGTCATCATCACCTATCTTGGCACCAGATTTGGTGGGTCTAGCTCAAAAACTGTGGGAGATAAGGCTTTTTAACTTTAAAATTCGGGGGGCTGGGGGCGGAATGGGGGCGTGGCTCCAAAATTTTGATGCAGTTTTTGGGGTTGCTAGTAGCTATCTTCTTACCAAATTTGGTACTTCTAGCTGTAAGGATGTGCGAAATATGTGGATTTATCGGTTTTGAGTTATCGAATTTATCGATTTGCCAGCCCCCCAGTTATCGTAGAACCCCCATCTGACACTTTAATTTACTATCCCATAGATAAAGAGAATTGGAAAGTTTCAAGTCTCTAGCTTGAAGGGTGAAAAACAACATACGGACGGACAGACGGACAGACGGACAGACGGACAGACGGACGGACACCATGACGGACATTGCACAAAGTCAATATACTCTTTACCTTCGGTATCGAGTATAAAAAATGTGCAGCATATTCGTTTTTGGCAGATGAAACAGCAGACTTGTCTGGAAAAGAGCAGTTATCAATTGGTGTTCGGTTTTTTGACCAAAGCAAATAGCTTATTCGTGAAGAATTTGTTGGATTCGTGGTTCTCACGGGCATGGATGCGGAGAGCATAGCAGCGAGCATTAAAGCTTTTGCAGTTAAAATGGATCTTGATCCAAAAAAATGTGTAGGCCTAGGATTTGATGGCTGCGCTACAATGGCTGGCAAAACTGGTGGTGTGCAGCAAATTCTGAAAGAATGTTTTCCAAACAGCTTGTATATTCACTGCGCCAGTCACCGACTTAATCTGGTTGTAAATGACTTAAATTCCGTCGCTGAGATTCGAAACACGATTTCAACCATAAGAGACATAATAAATTTTTTTAAAGAGTCGGTGATACGCAGAAAATATGTACCAAACATACACTCTTTTTGCGAAACGCGCTGGTCGGAAAAATATGCCAGCATTAGCGATTTTAAAAAAAGCTTTTTGGAAATTATGTCCGGGCTGGAAAAGCTCAACACAGAAGGGAACGCTTCTACAAGAAAATCAGCGTTTCAACTGCACAGCGCTGCTTGCAAGAGCACATTTATTATAAGTCTCTGCATTATTTCCAAATACTATGCTTTGATTGAGCCTGCAGCAAATATTTTGCAGTCCAATAATATGGATATCATTAAATGTGCAGACCACATCCGCCAAATGTTGGATATACTTCAAGCTCACAGGTCGACCGCCGATGTGGAGTTTGATAATTTATTTTTGGATGCTACTAAAATTGCAAACGAACTTTTTATAGAACTAACTGTTCCAAGAGTTGTTGAAAAACAGAAAAATAGATCGAATCCGCCGTTCACCTCCACGTCAATTTATTATCAGCGAGCGATATTTATACCATATATCGACTCTTTAATTACTTCGATCAATGAAAGATTTTCAAGTGAAAACAATGCAGCTTTTTACCTCACGGCGCTACATCCAAACCGCATACAAGGCACTACTTTTGAAGATATGAAAGTCAAAATTGACGAAGCTACGGCTTTTTACTGCTTAGATGGCATTGAGCACGAGCTTGAAATGTGGTATAATGCTTGCAAAAACAAACAAATGGATGATTTGATAGCTGCTCATGCCGAATGCGAATTTTTCCCTAAAGTCGGACGGGCGCTTGAAATTTTACTTGCTCTGCCGTGCACAACAGCGACAGTTGAACGATCGTTCAGTACTTTGCGTAGAGTGAAGACTTGGCTAAGGACTACAATGACGGAATCACGTCTTAATGGTAATGAAAATATTTTTCCTGTAAAAATCCAGTTAAAGCATTCTTTTCATTTCAGGGCTATGCATGCTAAGTGCGCACAGGCGTTTAGTAAAAGAAAGAAAAGCGGAGCTGGAAGAGCTTGTCTTGGTTCGCCAAAAATAAACGTAAATTGATGCTTGCATAATTTTTGTTTTTTCTACTTTTGTTAATGTAAAAAAAAAAACGTTGGTAAAAAAAACGTAAATAAACACAAAACCACACTACCAATACCTTACAAGCCTTCGTTTTTTTGCTTTCTAAAAAAAATTTTTTTTTGTCCCCCCCTTCCTCGGATTCTGGCTACGCCCTTGTTTCCAGGTATCGAATTTAGGCGATTTAGGCGTCGAACCCCAATTTTAACACTTTATCTGCCCCGCCCATAGTTACAAGTCTCTAGCTTAACGGCTGTCGAAAAAAGTTTAGCTAAAAGAGACGAACAAACTGAAAGACACCAATATAATCTTTACACTTTTCGGTATCGAGTATAATTATCAAATGAACAATTTAAATTTTTGATTTGAAATTGTATATCTTTCTTCCGACTCGAAGCTTTTTTGTATGTGTGTGCAAACTGATTTATTTTAATTATATTTCTAATATTTTTGGTCATAAATATTAATATGTTGACAGTGTTAACTTGACACTAGCATAAAAGAATATTTTCATATCTATAATAAAAATTACATGCGACACTTTAAGTTACCAAAAAGAGCTAGATTTCGATAACCATCGTCAAAAGTTCTTGAAATCGATTTACCATTATGTGTGTACTATTATACACAATACATCGGTATATAAACTTTCATATTACAATATGCCAATATTTAAAATTTTGTCAAGGGTAAAAGTCTCAAAGGCGCAACAGTCTCATTGATTTTGTTAGCCGCAAACCATCCGATCCAGCTTTGGCTATTTGATGGAGATATAAAACGAATGAAATAGGTTCAAGCCGAGGTTTATTCAACAACAAAATTTTTGTGTCAATTTGAAGAGGTTGTATTAGAAATTTGTGCTTACCGGATGTTGATCACAGGTCTTAAGTAACCTTGTCAAAGTATAGCTAGCTGTACGTGGTGCACTTTAGTTTTTTTTATTTTTTAGTGGTACATAGTTCGTAAAAATGCAACAAGCTAGAGACTTCGAAAATACCTTTTTTAGGCCAGGACGGATAAAAAAAAAAATTTTCAGTCTGTGTTAGATCACACGGGCGCATAGGTTAACCGTAGAATACGTCTGTTTGTGCAACAAAAATTATGAAAGTAAACATAGTATTTATATGATTGCAAATTTAAATATATTAAACATTTAAAAAAGCTGAAATGCATATTTATGCCTTACATAGCAAAAAGCGTTAATAAAAATTGTTCAATCTTTTATTAAAATATTTTATTTTTACCTGATCTTCTATTCCGTAAATTGTACATTCTTTTACGCTGCGCAAAAGTATTTTTTTCACAGGCGGCATTTTTTAAAATTTATTTTATGAAGTAAGTTCATGCATGAGTTGCAAAAATCAAAGCTGCTACCGTAAAGACAAACTTTCTTATAGTCAACACTATCGATAGTTTATTTCCCGTTAGTTAGTAGCCACTGCTGCCCTCGATAGTGGCAGCGATAGTGTAAGACCATAGATTGTCCGATAGTTCCATCGATTGTTTGCTGAGCTGAGACGAACAGTGCAAGCATATGCACATGCTATCAGCTATCGCACTCACTCACACTTATTGGTTACATCACTAATACTAATATACACACATTTGAAATAAATTTAATTATGACCAAACATCTTAATGAAATTTCAGCACTTAGAAGATATCAATCATGACCGCATATATATCAAACGAAAGGAAATCGAGTCTATTTTATATTGAGAAAAAATTAAACAAATTCATCAGGGAGTTTTTAAGCAATTTGCAATTAAAAAAAAGTAATGATTTTTGCACTGGTTTTTGCCTTAAAAAGTTATAAATTTGGCAAAAGTATATAAAATTTGAATGTAGGAATGTTTGTTTAACTTATCTCAACTTATTTTCCAAAACTCTAAAGTAATTGATGAATTATTGAGAGCGCTAGACCAATTTAAAGTCTTCAAAATGAAGCAAAAATATACATATTTTTGGTTTCAATTTTTAATAGAAAATGTAATCAATACATATATTAATATACATTTATTGAAAGCTTGAAGCCTTGGCTTTTAAATGAAACTAATTTGAGGAAAATTGATCCATTAGTTCATGAGCAATA
Organism: Scaptomyza montana; assembly: GCA_018904305.1. Classification (NCBI taxonomy): domain Eukaryota; kingdom Metazoa; phylum Arthropoda; class Insecta; order Diptera; family Drosophilidae; genus Scaptomyza; species Scaptomyza montana. The sequence continues at coordinate 1,048,936 of JAEIGR010000039.1, read as the reverse complement.
AGCGATTTTGTGAACCTCTCTTATTACAACAACAACTTTTTTGTGTTGAGACTTCATTATCGTAAGGTAAGACGTATTCTACGTCAAAAAGATTATCAAGATTGGTTTTATACGCTTACTGGGGAGCTGGGAAATTGATAAAATCGATAACTGCAAATCTACACATATTTCCCACATCCCTACAGCTAGAGTTTAACAAAAGCTTTTTTTATCAATCGGTAGTTTCAGCGACCTTTATTGTTGTTGATTGTTTATTACAGTCTATATTCTATTAATAGTTAGCATTGCCTAACAAGATCTTCTTCCAGCTGCAGTGTGTCGCACTTTTTCAACTGCTTTTCAAAACGTTTTTCGAACTTTTTCATCTTCTTTTCGCTGAGCTCCGTTACGGCCAAGTGTTTTATGTACTTTTTCAGTAGCTTTTTTTTGAGCTTCTCCTGGAAAATGCCATCGGGCTGCTTGGCAACTAATTTCACCAATTGCGCAGACCAATCGAATTCGTTGACCTCTTCAGTAGGTGCTTCTACTACCGGTTCAGTTGCCTCGAGCTTGGGTTTTTTTGCTGGTGGTGCTTTGCCATTGGTTTCCTTCTTTACATTGTTAGCTTCAGCTTCCTTGAGTGCCTTGGCTGCTGCCAACTCGGCCTGTTTTGCCTCCTTAATTTTGTTCAGCTCCTGCTCGAGTATTTCCCAGACTTGGGTTGCCTGCTGACGGGGCATTCGCATACAGTTGCCAACAAAGTTTTCGAATTTGGCTTTTTTGCGCGGTACATTGTCGACGCTTTGGAGTCGCTGAAATGCGCTGCGAAGCGCCGGCGTCAGCTGATAGGCGCTGCTGTCCAATATTGCGCGTATGATGTCCATCCAGCTTTCCTGTTTTTGTGCATTTTTGTTCTTAGGCTCTTTGGGCACGAAACTTTGATTTGAATACTTTTGTGCTTCCGAAATGCATTTTGTGTGTGTAACATATTCCTCTTCGTAGAAATCTTTGAGACAGTCCATGCAAGAAACGTTTTTTGTCTGATTGCGGCAGCGCGTTTGATAATGTTTTTCTACAGCTGGCTTCTTAACGGACTCACCGCAAATATTGCATGTAAAGAATACCATTTTAAATAGCGGGGTTCCACGTGCGTATGAAAAGTAAACAAAATTTATTGGTGCTATTGTTATCGATAATTGATAGTTGTAGAACAGCTGGAGTTCAGTGCCGGCCAACTGTTGTAACGCAGCTATGTCTCAGCAGTTGTGGCGGCGCTGACTCAGAGCTGTTGCATATATATCGAAACCATTTGCCCACTGTGAACATGTATCAAAATGCAATGCATAAAAAGATTTTGGAAGGCTTAAAATAATTAATGCTCGTCTATATTCATTTATCCTTACTGTTTTAAAGGGACGTTTAAGAGTATGCGTGCCAGCTATGTAGCTGTCAGCTTTAAGTCAGCTGTGCCTAACGCATTATGTGTTTGTCATCGCCAGCCCTGCCAAACAGCTGTTGCACGCACGCTAAACGCGCGATGTGGCTGCCACTATTGAAATTGCAACGAATTGTGCCGCATGGAACGCTACGAAAATTGACAGCAATCATCAGGATGAGCAGCAGTACAGTATTTGACGGTGCCAAGCAAGAGCCGCCTTCCAAATACGAACGCCAGCCCAATGTGCTACGCAAAAAGCTGTCATCAGTGGTTCCAGGATCCGTAAATCTTCAGGTGCTGGGAGCAGGAGCTAATGGTTCACCTAGTGCCGTATATCTTTTCACGGATCAGTCGCGTTATCTTTTTAACTGCGGCGAGGGCACACAGCGGCTGGCGCATGAGCACAAGACGCGCCTCTCGCGACTCGAGCAGATCTTCGTTACCAGCAACAAATGGTCAGCTGTGGGTGGATTGCCTGGACTCGCTCTCACCATACAGGATGCAGGTGTGCGCCACGTAGGACTACACGGCCCACCACATATGGATACCATGCTGCAGAGCATGCGTCGCTTTGTGGTACTCAAGAATATGCAGATGCAAACCGTGGATGCCACTCTGGGTGTTATGTTTGACGATTCCATCTTAAGCGTACAGCCCTTGGTGTTGCGTAGCGAGAAACAACCCGAGCAACCTATACTCAGCTATATATGCAAGCTAAAGCCACGACCGGGTGCACTCAATCTTGTCAAGTGTGTGGAACAGGGCGTGCCGCCGGGTCCATTGCTGGGGCAGCTCAAGAATGGTCTAGATGTAAGCCTGCCTTGTGGCAAAGTGGTTTACTCTGCGAATGTGACTGAACCAGGCGAAACAGCGCTCTCTTTTGTATTCATAGATGTGCCCAGTGAGGATTATCTGATGTCCTTGCAGGCTCAGGCCAATGAGTACAAAAAGCTCGCCTCCTCGCAGCTCACTGAGGTGGCTCTAGTAGTGCACTTCAGTCCACCTAAACTAACAGCTCATCCGGACTATATTTCATTCATGACTCAGAACTTTTCGAACTGCACTCAACATATTTATCTTAACTCGCAGTTGAATGCTTTTTCTGGATATGTGGCGGCACATCGCATCCAGTATCAGCTGCATCAGCTGTCGCCGCGCATCTTTCCACTGCTTGCCGAGTCGAAAGAAATGCAGCAGAGCAGCCAGAGCAGTAAGCTGAGTAGTACCTTAAAGAAAACCAAACTGGAAGAAACAAATTGTTTGGAGCTATCAAATCGGTATAAAACTCTTAAGGCTGAGGAAAATGGAACAGATTCGGAACAAGGCATCACTTCAATGGCCAGCTTCTATTTAAGACCCAAAAAGGGTAAGTAAACTTTGTTATATTTGATTTGTCTTAAGTAGATCTTAGTCGATTCTGTTTGTTTGTAAATACTTTTCTTGTGGTTTAATTGGGTCGCTATTAGCAATTTATATCAGGGACCGTAATCGTTATAAGTTTTACTTTAAAAATTATTAAAAAATGATTATTTTTATTTATATTAATTTACTCACAAAATATTGATTAATTTTGAGTTATACTTACAACTCAATGAATAATCATTATTTTTTATCAAAAAAATAAAACTCATGAAATAATGATTATTCTTTGAGTTTTATTTTTTGCTCAAAAATAAAACTCAAGTTGTTATATCGACCTTTTCTTAGGGAATAATCCTAAACATGATATATATTCCTAGTCAATGTATTTTGTTGTTTTTCTGTAAAAGAGACTGCACTAAAAGAAAATGTTTGTATGGCAATTACTTAACGCACAACACAAAATGAGTACAGGTCATAGTGCAGTGATTAATATTAAAATCGTTAATTTAATATGGATAGGTGGACATAATGGTTCTTTGCACACAACTTTAAGTGCAAACTTCAAATTCAAATGTATATACAAATTTTTCAGTGATATTTAAGAGCAAATGAGATTTTTTTTTAATTTAAAAATGGATTGTTATGGTTTGTCTTGATTTACTGACTAGGAATATATATCATGTTTAGAATTATTCCCTAAGAAAAGGTCGAAATAACAACTTGAGTTTTATTTTGAGCAAAAAATAAAACTCAAAGAATAATCATTATTTCATGAGTTTTATTTTTTGATAAAAAATAATGATTATTGATTGAGTTGTAAGTATAACTCAAAATTAATCAATATTTTGTGAGTAAATCTATAAAAATTGAAAAATTTTAAATCATGGTGAAAATGCATAAATGAGCCTTAAAGATGAATATTTGTACATTTCTCGCTGTCCCAAAGATACCATAAGTGAATGATTTATTTATTCAAAAAAAAAAAATAATCATTATTTGCAGTCCCTGATTTATATATTTTATTCGAATATATACTATTCATTTAAGGTATATATGTTTGAAAAATATTATAAAATATTTATCTCCCTTTCAAAAGTCAAAGTTTAACAATATATAGGGTGCAAATCTAGAAATTATACATAATTAATATACAAATAAACAAAAATCCCATCAAGTCCCAGTTAAATACGACAACGTACCTTAAACATATCCATATCTGCATTACAGTCGACCTACTCTGTTCCTCACTTTCGTACAACGAATTAAATTTTGTTTTAGGTTTAGTCTTAAAACAATTTTAAATAATGAATTTTTTCTTTATCGAATTTTATTGTTTAACTCCTAGAGATTTGCTAAATGGAAGTTCGGTTACATTGTTATAAACGCTACGCAACAAGCATACATTGTTATTTCATTATCTCTTTCATTGTTCTTGTGCAGGACTTGATCGCACACTGGAGGCCAAGTTGACGCCCGTGGAATATGTCAAAGAGACGCATGCAGTGCCCGGCTTCACAGAGCTTCTCACCGAGCTTCAGAGTGAAGTGATGCCAACTACTACAGAGAAAAGCAGCTATCCCCGCATCATATTTCTTGGCACTGGATCCTGCATACCCAATAAAACACGCAATGTCAGCTCTATTCTCATCCAGACTGACGCTCAAGCATTTATGCTGCTTGACTGCGGCGAAGGAAGCCATGGTCAGATGGTTCGTCTTTATGGCTACGAGCGCACACAGGAAATAATGCGTCAGCTGTACGCCGTATATGTCTCCCATCTACATGCCGATCATCACATTGGACTCATATCGCTGCTGCGAGAGCGTCAGCAATTGAATCCAGCGGAACCTTTGTTGCTTCTTGCACCACGCCAAATTGAACCCTGGCTAAAGTTTTACGATAGCCAAATTGAACCTATTGCTGATGCCTACACGCTGGTGGCAAATGGGGAGCTGCTAAAGCAGCCACTGGTTGGAGAACATGTGCAACGGCTAGGCATTGCATCAATAGCTACCTGCCTCGTGCGACACTGTCCAAATGCTTTTGGTGTCAGCTTAACGCTCCAGGCACAACACAATGCTGAGCCCATTAAGCTTACCTACAGCGGCGACACGATGCCTTGTGCGGATTTGGTGGAGTTGGGCTGCAACTCAACAGTGCTTATACATGAGGCCACCATGGAGGATGACCTGGAGGAGGAAGCGCGTATTAAGACGCACAGCACCATCTCACAGGCGATCCAACAGGGTCGCGATATGCAGGCCAAGCACATAATTCTCACCCATTTCTCTCAGCGCTATGCCAAATGCCCCCGACTGCCCAGCAGCGAGGATATGAAGCATGTGGCAATTGCTTTTGACAATATGCAAGTAACTATTGAGGATTTGCAACACTATCACAAACTCTATCCGGCGCTATTGGCCATGTATGCCGAGTACACCGACGAGCTGGAGCAACGTGCAATCAAACGAGAGCTAAAGCAGGAAAGGAAACGCAAGTTGGCACAAACGTGAAATTGGAACTTAAGTTAATAAAATACATTTTAAGCCAATGTAAAACCAGTAAGCAATAGTGATTAAAAGGCCTATTTTAAATATTATTTAATATAATGCTAAAGAGAATTACCAGATTGTTAAATTTGTTTATGAAAATTGTGATTAAACGTGTTTTAATACTTTAGTATATATATTTGAAATTCATTTTAAAGCTATGCCATTTTCAAAAGTTAGCTAGCAATAATAAACCTTTCCAGAGTTAAATTTCGATTACGATAAGTTATCAATTAATATATTTTTATATTAAAGTCAATAATTGATTATGTAATCCTTTTGCAAAAATAAATTGTGGTTACTTATTGATTTTATCATTGTCGGAAGTAGAAAATTTACTTTACTTTACTTTTGTTATTACAATACTCATAATATTAAATGTAATTGCCATGCGCTAATGTTTGCTTTTCTTAATGAAAGGTCTGTTTTTACCGTAATTAATGATCTTTAAGCGACATTTTAGCACTTTTAAAAGCTCTTGAGGCCAATATCTCTCTCTCGCTCTCGTTCGATAAGTGTATGCAAATAGAAAAAAACAAGCCGGTCCAACTTATTACCAAACAAACATTACTGATTGACGGATAGGTTCCATCCTCTAAACAATCACGTTATTTAAGGACTAATAAATATTCGAAAATAATCCATGAAGTAATTCGAATACTTTTTATGATTATTTAAGGATTAGAAAACATTCGTTATAGAAGAATGTTGCTGAAATGCAAATTCAATTACATAAAAGTTGTTAATTATGTGTAGTTTTGTTTTGTGAACCTAAAATAATATTTATTATTATTACTGCAATAAAAACAAGTGGAAACTGCGGTATACTCGTTACCAGTATTAAAACCGGTAAAAACAGGCCTGATTGCAAAGGGGTACGGATGCGGCAGGGGTGTACGCTGTACCTTAAAGATTCTCCGATGCAGATGGGGATGCCACCAGCTATCTTCATTCCAAATTTGGTGACTCTAGCTCAAAGTATGTAAAAGCTGTGGGGGGCTGGAGGTGGATTGGGTGGGTGTGACATCCAAATTTTAGCTGCAGATCTTTGTGAAATGTCAATTGCTATCTTCATACCAAATTTGATGACTCTAGCTCGAAGTATGAAATAGTGAGGGAAAGGGGGGGGCTGGGGGCGGTATGGGTGGGCATGGCATCCAAATTTTTGATGCAGATCTATGTGAAATGTCAATTGCTATCTTCATACCAAATTTGGTGACTCTAGCTCAAAGTTTGTAAAAGGTGGGAAAGGGGGGCGAAACGGGTGGGCGTGGCTCCAAAACTTTGATACAGATTTTTTTGGGTCGTTGCCAGCTATCTTCCTACCAAATTTGGTGGCTCTAGCTCCTCTACTCTGGAAGATACACGCATTCCCGTTTTTGACGAAGCGTTGGGGTGGATGGGCGCGGCTAGGGCAGTATCGGTGGGCGTGGCATCCAAACTTTTGATGCGGTTTTTGGGGGGTCATCATCACCTATCTTGGCACCAAATTTGGTGACTCTAGCTCAAAAACTGTGGGAGATATAGGCTTTTTTGACTATAAAATGTGGGGGGGCTGGGGGCGGAATGGGTGGGCGTGGCTCCAAAATTTTTGATGCAGTTTTTTGGGGGTTTCTAGTAGCTATCTGCTTACCAAATTTGGTAGTTCTAGCTGTAAGGATGTGCGAAATATGTGGATTTATCGGTTTTGAATTATCGAATTTATCGATTTGCCAGCCCCCCAGTCACCATAGAACCCCCATCTTGACACTTTAATTTACTATCCCATAGATAAAGAGAAGTCTCTATCTTGAAGGGTGTGGAAAAAACTTGCAACCATACGGATGGACAGACGGACGGACACCATGACGGACATTGCACAAAACCAATATACTCTTTACCTTCGGTAACGAGTATAAAAAGTAAAGTGCATAAAATTTCAACTCCGGCAAACGCTCGATTACGTGATACGTTTAAAACGTGAATTACGCAAAACGTGAACAACATATTTTTTGCATTGAACATGAAATTATCAAGAAAGCGGTAGAGTGGGCTAGCCAAGAAGGCATCGATCAAAATGATTTGAAATCAGACAAAAACAAATTTCTGATTTTTATACTCGATACCGAAGGTAAAGAGTATATTGGGTTTGTGCAATGTCCGTCATGGTGTCCGTCCGTCCGTCCGTCTGTATGTTCGCAACTTTTTTCCACACCCTTCAAGCTAAACTGAAACTTTCCAATTCTCTTTATCTATGGGATAGTAAATTAAAGTGTCAAGATGGGGGTTCCACGATAACTGGGGGCTGGCAAATCGATAAATTGATAACTCAAAACCGATAAAACCACATATTTCGCACATCCTACAGCTAGAACTCCAAATTTGGTAAGAAGATAGCTACTAGCAACCCCCAAAAACTGCATCAAAAATTTGGACCACGCCCACCCATTCCGCCCCCAGCCCCCCGCAATTTAAAGTAAAAAAGCCTATAACTCCCACAGTTTTTGAGCTAAAGCCACCAAATTTGGTGCCAAGATAGGTGATGATGACCCCCTAAAAACTGCACCAAAAGTTTGGATGCCACGCCCACCCATACTGCCCTAGCCGCCCCCATCCACCCCAACGCTTCGTCAAAAACGGGAATGCGTGTATCTTAGAGAGTTGTGGAGCTAGAGCCACCAAATTTGGTAGGAAGATAGCTGGTAACGACCCCCAAAAATCTGCATCAAAGTTTTGGAGCCACGCCCACCCATTCCGCCCCCAGCCCCCCGCAATTTAAAGTAAAAAAGCCTATAACTCCCACAGTTTTTGAGCTAAAGCCACCAAATTTGGTGCCAAGATAGGTGATGATGACCCCCCAAAAACTGCATCAAAAGTTTGGATGCCACGCCCACCCATACTGCCCTAGCCGCCCCCATCCACCCCAACGCTGCGTCAAAAACGGGAATGCGTGTATCTTCCAGAGTTGTGGAGCTAGAGCCACCAAATTTGGTAGGAAGATAGCTGGTAACGACCCCCAAAAATCTGCATCAAAGTTTTGGAGCCACGCACACCCCTTCCAACCCCCTTTCCCCACCATTTACAAACTTTGAGCTAGAGTCACCAAATTTGGTATGAAGATAGCAATTGACATGCCACAAAGATCTGCATAAAAAGTTTGGATGCCACGCCCACCCATACCGCCCCCAGCCCCCCTTTCCCTACATTTTACAAACTTTGAGCTTGAGCCACCAAACTTGCAACGAAGACAGCTGGTGGCATCCCCATCTGCATCGGAGAATCCTTAAGGCAGCGTACACCCCAGGCCTCTTTTTACCGGTTTTAATACTGGTATCGAGTATACCGCAGTCGGTTGCGTCCGACTGCAACGTTTCCACTTGTTTAAATTAAAAGTTTTCTCATATTAACTCTTTATTTCCTATCTTTCACGCACCAATTTATGTAAATAATACTAACAATAAAATGTGAATTTAAATAAGTGAATATGTATGCGTTTTATACTTGTTTGACATTCGAAAACGTGAACACTTTCGTCAGCGTGAACTGCCTTGGTTTTAATTAGTTTACGTTATCGTGAGTGCGCTGAATTACGAATAGAAATACCTCATTGCTTATTATACCCTGAACTCATGAAACGGGTAAAAGGGCACTAGGTTCTTGGCAAAAGACCAAAGATAGCAAGTGCGAAAAGCAAACCAACTTAAACTTAATAATTTTTTGACTTAAGTAAAATTATACTTGAATCATACATTCAAGCTTTTTTCTAGGTGTCTGTCCGTATAAACGGCATATATTTTCGACACCCTTAAAGCTAAAGACTCGAGACAGCTCCGCCTTTAAAAATTAATTTTGACGCCCGTAAAGCTCAAATTTGACTACTTACAATTGTAAATTATGATTAACAAAATCAAAAACTTTTTATTGTTCTTTTTTTGGTGTTTGTTTTTTATTTTTAAGTTAACTTTATTAGCTTAATTTGCATTCGCTTGCAACAGGTGTCTGTGAAATAAACGCTCTTAATAAAATTAAAAATTTAGTTCTTCAATATTACAATGTAAATTATAAACATCGCTTATAGATTTTTTAGCATTGTCAACGCAACGAAACGCCTTTTGAAATTGTTTATTATTTTTTTTTTATACTTTTTGTTAAAAGTCAGTATGCATTATTTATTTAAGGCACTTGGTGTTCAACAATTTAATATGGCGATTTTTTTTTTTATAAAATTTCATTTACTTTTCTTGTTTTATTCATTTTGATTTTATGGTTTTTTTTTTTTTTTTGGAAACTAGCTTTGACTAGTTAAAATTAGTAGGTAAGCGAAAAAAGAATAGATTGTAACAAAATATTAGAGCTTAAACTATTAATTTAATTAAGCTGGTTATATTTGGTGTGTGTTTGTGTGTGGGGGGTTGGGAGGAAAGGAGTTTTTGTGTGTGGGTCAAAGTCCTGGTAAATTTTTTTGCTTTGGTTTTATAAATAAACATAATTTCAACACTTCTTTAAAAATAAATAAATAGTTGTACATTATTTAAATTAAAGAGAAACACATCGGCAAAGATAAGCAGCTGACATTTTTTTTAACAACAATTAAAATTATAATGAATTGTAATTCACATAAATAATAAATAATTGCATCTGCTTTGGCTGCGTTTCATGTAATTAGACTACAAAATCATCGAGTTTAGTTTTAAAATTGCTTTAACTTCTGCTGAGTGTTTTAACTTCTGCTGAGTGCCAAAACAGATAACAAACATCGTAACGGATCTCAACACTCGCAACATTTCGAATTAATTCAGGTTCAGACACGCTCTACATAGTTTCCGGGGAATGTGCCGAAACAACCCGTCCTCTGCGAGGTGCCCACAAACCAGCCATCATCGCACTTCTCTAGCACATGCACCAAATCTCCCTCCAAAACCTCTAGCTCATCGGAATTCTGTGGTCGGTATTTGTACAGTGCGCGATATCTACAGTTATTCGAATGACAAGAGTTTAATAAGTTGTAGTAAAATTATGATTTGGTTAGTTCGAAACTCACGTCACTGGTTCCGAGCTGGTATCCACATGTAGCGCATCTGTTTTGTGCAGCGTTCGGGTTTCCTTTAGTATGCCATTCGGTGGATGCGAACCGTTCTGGGTGAGTGTATTGAACTCCTGATTAATATTTGTGCGAAGCACGTCCAGATTTGGTCGTAGATTTGTCGTGCTCTGAGTGTTTATAACCGTTGTCGTTCTAGCTGCAATATCTTCGGCACCAATGTCGGTTAGAACCTAAGCATTGGGGTTGATAAAAAGATAAGACGCATGAAATTAAGGAACAGATTGTTAGGTCATTGGATCACAAAAGCTTAATAAACTGATGTCATTGTTTTTTAACTTTCGTGTCGTAACTTGTTTGTTACACCTGCACCTGAAACATCATGAAAGTAACCCATAATAAATAATTCAATAGGATGGGCAAACCACAATACATATAAACATTTGTTTTCAAACATTCCATATTAAACAAAAAATTAAAAACTTTTCTTATGGGTCACAACAACGAAAATCACAACAAATAGATTATGAATGCGTTATCGAAGTATTCCAAAATAACATTTTTAAATAACTTAGAGATAAAAAACATGTATTTTTAAATTTTAAAGTATGTTTTGAAGGAAACCAGTAGTAATTTCTGTTGCAAAAATCTATGATCAAAATAAAGTTTTATCTTCATGTGACATGTCCTCAAAAATGTCAAAAATCCAAATTTTTTCACCCTTAGGTTAAAATATCTCGCAAACTTATCGATACAAAAACTTTTGAATGTAGATGTGAAAGATAACTTAACTTTCTGACACTGCATAGTGTTATTAAATGTCTGTAAACAAATGGTTTTTGAGTAAAGGAAAGCGTTAAGGGAGTAAATGAATTGAAGCTAAGCTATATATAAGAACTCACCTCTACATAGGAGACTGGGAAAATGCCCTTTCGATTGGCTATTTTGCCTTCAAACCAATTGCCATCGACTCGTCGTGTCAGTGTGACCAGTTCGCCCTTGTTGAGAGACAATTCGACACCGGACTGAGCCTGGAAGTTATACTTGGCCCGTGCTTGACCCTCCGATGGACGCTTAACGGGAGTGCGTGCTCCATCCCGACTAACGATCTTTTGTGGAAAATTGAAGTTTAATGCATTTTAAATATTTAAGAATGGAATCAGAAACCAACCTCTACATAGCTTGCCGGCAGCAGTCCAATCATCGCATTGTGCTCACCTTCATACCAATTGGGATCGATCTGTCGCCTTATATAAATGGTATCGCCCTTGCGAAACGAGAGCTCCCTAATAAAAGAAAATAAGATAATTTAATAATTGTTAGGTAAGGATACAATTTAGTCCACTTACTTGGAGGTCTGTCCCTGGAAATTATAAAGCGCTCTGGCAACAGTTTTTGGTCCCACCAGCGATTTAAGCGTTACGTCTGTGGGAAAATCATCGTAGCGATTGAGGGCGATAGGTGATTTTTGTGAGGGTGTAAAGTTGTCGGTGTGTCGTCGAGAATTCATGTCCTGCAATTCCTGTAGATACTTGCGTCTGCGCTCCTCCTGATACAATTTTTGCATATGCTCCGCTTGTCGAATTGCTAATTCTTCCTCCGATATATTCTGCTTGTACTCATGCCTTATTGGTGTCTTGAAATGTACGTTGACGTCTGTATCATAATAACAATAGGAAATTGGTATTAAAATCCGAAATGTATATGCAAAATAATAAGCAAACTTAATATAGCTAAGCTTTGCTTTGTTGTTGATTGGTTGGTTAAGTTCACAGCTCAAAACTCGGCTTATAAATATTACAAAAGACGCAACGCTTTAAACTAAAAATAAAGGGGCAACTGTAAAACAAGCTAACCGCAAAAAAAAAAATAAATGCTAAAAAATATGTCGCCGCTGTTACGAAACCATAGAGCACAGTGCCCTTATCTGTAACTGTATATAGCAGTATCTGTAACTGCTTAGGTATCTGTACCTATATCTCTATCTTTCTCAAGCTGAAGCTGTTGCTTTAGCTGTAGACTTATTAGCTTTATTTGTGCATGCCAATTGGTAAGCAAATAAACAACGTTGTGAACTGTTGATGAGCGCACGCTTTGCTAAGTTATAAATAAACGAGAGTTTTTAAAAGATAACCTTCAACAACAACTGTGAGTGTAGAGAGAAAGAAATACTCGTTGAGATACAAATTAAATAAAAATTTCTCATTGTATCGAAAATGAGCCGCAGTTGAAGTTAATGCTCGTTGGGCTCCACTGATAGCTAAATGAGCCGCCAATTGAAATGAAAGTGGTTGCAACTCAAAGTGTTACTTAAGTGGTTTGTGGGTGGCGGATTTTCCGACTGACTGACTGCTATTATCTTGATTCATCTACTAAAGTAGTTGATCGCTTTCAGTAAAGTGTGTTAATGTGTAGAAGGATATTCTATGTCAGGCTAATAAATATAATCAACAGAAACGTTATGAAGTTGCTTCAAACAACAAGTTAAGTAGCATCCATTAAGAGTTGGAAATAAAACCAAAAACAGACACTTAACTTGAGGAGATTAACAAGCTCAACATGACGTACAAGGCAGTATTATCTGTTTTGGCATTCTTCCGCATAGTTGGAAGTTTTTTCTTAGCTATGTATATACATATATGTATGTATGTAAATGAATAAATAATATACATAAATATAAATAATAATAACAATGAGAGCTAAGCAACTGCACAAATATTTGTTTACCTAAGCAAACAACGACAACAATTTACCCTTCTGTTGTTAAAATAAAAGTTTAATTGTCACTTGAGAGACTTTTCACTTTCACTTATTTGTTGCAAAGCCGCAATTTGCAGCGTTTTGAAAGTGTTGATGTAGATAAGCCAATGCACTTGCATACTAAGTTGTGCCGGGTTTTTCATAACTTTTCCTGTTGCTTAAGCACTTTAGTCAGCTTTTCTATGCCGCTTCGATTGGTAGTGGGGATAGTTCTATCAATTTCCCTTTATTGTATTAGTCACCCAATTAATCAAAATCTTATAAGATTGTTGACGACGAATGCTATATGCACAGCTGATAAAGACGACAGCCGTCTCATTTCACTGAACCGAACACAGAAACAAACGAACCTTAATTCGAACCCGTTCCACAATCCGATCGCAATGCGGCACGTACCTAACTGCTCTCAAGCACGCGTTGCGCTCAACTGAAACTGAAAACGAAAACCAAAACACAAACTGAATGAAACTGAAAGACTGAGAAATTGAGAAACTTAGCAATTGAACAAACTGAGCAACTGAGTGTCAAAAGCACCTTTTTAAGCTGCTCGCGTAAAATCGTTTACTTATCGTCGTACACTGGGTACCGACGACATTTTCGCACTTAAAAATCTCACTTTTATTCAGAAGTTACTGGTGCTTCTTCATACTTGTAAAGTTGTTGTTGCTTTTGATGATGTGTGAATTACTCGATTGTGTTTACAGTGGGGCAAGTCACCCACACTCTTATGATAAGAAAGCATGAGTACGTAAACTGCATGACAAATGAACAATTAAAGCGAAAATAGCTCAGAAACTATATTAAATATATTAGGAACAAAACTCGTTTGTGTTGGACAGATGTATGTATGTATGTGCTAACAGAATTTATTGTTATTTTGCTTTTCTCACGCGCTTTCTACATATATAGCAAAAATAAGGGAAAAAGCTAAGATTGCATGATTTATATAATAACTTAGCATCCCAATTAGATCTTCACGTAACTTTTTACCCCTTAGCCTTGATCGTTGCTTCAGCAACTATTTAATTCATGAACCATTTCGTGTTATATGTTCTGACTATAACAAACTTTATTCTCTTGTCTCCTTGGAGGCCTCAACTCCAGTACTAAAAAGATCGATCCTTTTCGCTTTATCTAATCGTGACCACTAATTACTAATCTAACGCTGGTCTGATTGGGTTTTTCTGGGTTTTTCCCAATCCTCGCAACAAATGTTGGACTACTCAATTTTTTATTGAATTTCCCAGAGCTTTAACGTTAACTTTTAAATATATTTTCAGATTTATATATTATTCTATATTTTACTTAATTTAATTATTTTAACTATTTTTTAATTTAAATTAATTTTGATTTCATTTTAATGTCAGCTGCTCTTAGCTGACAATAAATAAATAAATAAATAAATAAATAAATAAAGACATTTTCAAATATTGTTTTAAAATAAAATAAATGACAAAGTAAAACGAATCGTTCGTTTCCGCTACATGATAAGCGCATAAGGAAGATCGTACACATTAAGGCAAGAAGATGAAACAATACTAATTTTTTCTGAGAGCAAGAAGGAGTGGCAATATTTATTTATTGGGAAAAATCGCTATAGGTGAAGCAGAAGAATCGGAATGGGCTATGGATAGCATTGATAGAATAACAAGTTTGAATATATATGGATAGAAAATATCTAGTATTTCAAAGATTTATTTTTTTCTGTTATGCCAAAGTTAGGGAACATAAATTTTAAACTCAATGCACCTCAAAAACAAAATGCGAACAACTGTGTTGTGTTTTAAAACACAAACTTTTTGCAACGTCAGAGATTGAAATTATCGCTCTCTTTCTCTTCTTCTCTCTCGGGATCAATTACTCTCTTGGTCTTCCTCTGATAACAAGTTTTTTGCTTTGACTTTTTTGCAACAACAAGAAACAACTGTGAGAAAGTGCCAAACAGAAAGGTCGTTTAATCAAACGAGAAAGTGAGCGGCTGCAGCTGCAGCGGGGCTGGCAAGTGCCAAGTGGCTTTCTTTGCAAAAACAGGGGATGTTTGAGTGTGGCGGTTAAAAGTAATATAAAAGCAGTACTAACTGCCGCTTTGTTGCCGCTGTTTATGTTGTTGCTGTTGCTGCTGGTGTCGTGGTTGTTGCTGGCGCATTAGAAGCGGCATTGAGGCGCCCAAGGCATGTTGATTGGCCAAATATGCTTGAGGAAAAGACGGCGATGGTGTGTGTGGCAGTCCCACAATGTGATAGCTCATTGCTGTTGTTGTTGTTGCTGTAGCAGTTGTAGTTGTAGCTGTTATTGTTGATGGCAATGGTGGCACCATTGGGGCTGCTGCTGTCTCATAATCAAAGCTGCGTCGCAGCCAAACGATCTTGCCACAATTGGGCACATCGCAGACGCTGCGATGAAGAGTGCCAGGCGTTAAGCTGTTGTAGTTGTTGCCGTCTGCATCGCTGCTCAAAGGACGCTGCGGCCAATTGTCGTTGCTGTCAGTGACACGCCAACTTAGCTGCTGCTGCTGCTGTTGTTGTTGTTGCTGCTGCAAGTTGTCGTCCGTAAGATCCAAATCATTACAGCTGCTGTGCAACTTTTTATGCGACTGTCTCCAATGCAAACGATTGCCATCACCAGCAACACCCGCACCACTGAAGACAACTTTACTCTTCTGGTTATTGATGTTGCTGTTGCCATGGGGATGCTGCCTCACGTAGGTGTTGCTGTGTCGCGGCGCTAGCGTTTGATGTATCATGCTCGCATTTATTTTTAAATTTTTTTTCTTTGCACTTGCACCACTCAACGCACCAACATGTAAGAGTGGCGGGGAAAATTGACGAGCGTCGCGTTCTATTTTTTGCCGCACATTTAAAAAGGAATTGGTCGAGCGACTGACGTTATTGGCACGGATATTTGAGACTAACTTAATGAAAGGCCACCGACGGATAACCAACAACCAACATCTACCTGGGGCAACCAAAAAGTGGCCAAGTTTTGTTTTGTTTTGTTGACGCATAGCCGTCGTGTTTTGGCCATGGCAACGTGCTAGCCAGCTGGCTCTTGGGGGTGGCTTTTCTACAGTACATCGTTATCGGCTTGAGCTTCGGTAAGTGGTTCTGTGTATTGGTTTCGGTTTGGCTTTTGCCTTGAGCAGATGGCTCGTGGACGGCTAAGCGGGTCAACGTTGGCTAGTGTTTCTAGTGTTATTAGTGCTATCGATTAGTTTGGTCAACAACTAATGCGCGGCGCACCTTCAAAATAAAATTGCACCAATTGCGGAAATTTTTTGCGGTTGGTTCGTTCGTAACTCTACACTTCATAGGGATCTTAAACTGGTGGAAGTTGATGAACAAATTAACTTTTTCAGCAGCAGATACAGAGATAGATTGGAGACTCATAGCAATAGACTGGCCAGGAATCTTTTACAGGAGGTTACTATACGGCGGCTGAAAAGGCGCCAATTCACTAACCTGTTACCATAACTTCATAAATATTTATTTTTTCTGTATCCTTAGTCGATACAGACATGGCTCTTTCTAATAATCAATGACGGATTAAAGGGCATCCTGAGCCCTGTTTACCGCCAAATAAAGAAACAAAAAAAAAAAAAAAAAAAAAAAAAGCAAAAATAAACGAAACAAGTGGAAACGTTGCAGTCGGACGCAACCGACCGGCATACCGATACCAGTATTAAAACCGGTAAAAAAAGGCCTGATGCGGAGGGACGGATGCGGCAGGGTGTACGCTGCCTTAAAGATTTTCCGATGCAGATGGGGATGCCACAAGCTATCTTCCTTACAAATTGGACTCTGCTCATAGATTGTAAAAGGTGGGAAAGGGGGCTGGGGGTGGTATGGGTGGGCGTGGCATCCAAATTTTAAATGCAGATCTTTGTGGAATGTCAATTGCTATCTTCATACCAAATTTGGTGACCCTAGCTCAAAGTTTGTAAAAAGTGGGGAAAGGGGGCTGGGGGCGGTATGGGTGGGCGTGGCATCCAAATTTTTGATGCAGATCTTTATGGAATGTCAATTGCTATCTACATACCAAATTTGGTGACTCTAGCTCAAAGTTTGTAAAAGGTGGGGAAAAGGGGCTGGGGGCGGTATGGGTGGGCGTGGCATCCAAACTTTGATGCAGATCTTTGTGGAATGTCAATTGCTATCTTCATACCAAATTTGGTGACCCTAGCTCAAAGTTTGTAAAAGGTGAGGAAAGGGGGGCTGGGGGCGGTATGGGTGGGCGTGGCATCCAAATTTTTGATGCAGATCTTTGTGGAATGTCAATTGCTATCTTCATACCAAATTTGGTGACCCTAGCTCAAAGTTTGTAAAATGTGGGGAAAGGGGGGCGGGGGCGGTATGGGTGGGCGTGGCATCCCAATTTGTGATGCAGATCTTTGTGGAATGTCAGTTGCTATATTCATACCAAATTTGGTGACTCTAGCTAAAAGTTTGTAAAAAGTGGGGAAAGGGGGCGAAATGGGTAAGCGTGCCTCCAAAACTTTGATGCAGATTTTGGGGGTCGTTGCCAGCTATCTTCTTACCAAATTTGGTGGCTCTAGCTCCACAATTCTGGAAGATACACGCATTCCCGTTTTTGACGAAGCGTTGGGGTGGATGGGGGCGGCTAGGGCAGTATTGGTGGGCGTGGCATCCAAACTTTGATGCAGTTTTGGGGGTTATCATCACCTATCTTGTCACCAAATTTGGTGGCTCTAGCTCTAAAACTGAGGGAGATACAGCCATTTGTGATTTCAAATTGCTGGGGGCCTGGGGGCGGAATGGGTAGGCGTGGCTCCAAAACTTTGATGCAGTTTTTGGGGGGTCGTTACCAGGTATCTTCCTACCAAATTTGGAGGTTCTAGCTCCACAACTCTGGAAGATACACGCATTCCCGTTTTTGACGAAGCGTTGGGGTGGATGGGGGCGGCTAGGGCAGTATCGGTGGGCGTGGTATCCAAACTTTGATGCAGTTTTGGGGGTCATCATCACCTATCTTGGCACCAAATCCGGTGGGGCTAGCTCAAAAACTGAGGGAGATATAGGCTTTTTGACTTTAAAATGCGGGGGGTTGGGGGCGAAAGGGGGCGTGGCTCCAAAATTTTTGATGCAGTTTTTTGGGGGTTGCTAGTAGCTATCTTCTTACCAAATTTGGTAGTTCTAGCTGTAAGGATGTGTGAAATATGTGGATTTATCGGTTTTGAGATATCGAATTTATCGATTTGCCAGCCCCCCTGTTATCGTAGAACCCCCATCTTGACACTTTAATTTACTATCCCATAGATAAAGAGAATTGGAAAGTTTCAAGTCTCTAGCTTGAAGGGTGTGGAAAAAACTTGCGAACATACAGACGGACAGACGGACAGACGGACGGACACCATGACGGACATTGCACAAACTCAATATACTCTTTACCTTCGGTATCGAGTATAAAAAACGGTGATTGTATAAAAGAAGCTAGCAGTGGCGTAGCGTAATATAATAAATAAGGGGGTGGATTCAGATTGGGCGAGTTGATGTGGAAATCGTTATAAACGTACAACTGGTCTTATCTGTGATTATAAGCTCACAAATTTTTAAACAGTAAAGATATATTCTTAAAAATTGAGTTTTGTAAATGTTTCAAAATTGACTTTTTCGGGGCCCACTAGCTACCGATAATTGTTCCCGTTCTCGATACACGCTAATGATCGATACCAAAAACTTCCTAAAATTCATCATCGGTATCATATTAATCGCTTGTGAAAATAACATTGAAATGGCATTCATAGGCCAAGCATTAAAATGTATTTAGACACGCACAAGCATGTACGCAAACAATGACTAAATGACGCTTTAAGTCCATGGTTGAGGATATTTTCTAGTCTAGCATTCTGGAGCCTTCTTACTTATTTGGGATAAGCTTAACAGACTTTGAATTTTTTCAAAAAATTTTAATCATTGACAAAATTGCATTTTTGCAAAATCAGATTGTTGCAATATTATATTTAGAAACTTAATGATTTGTCATTTATTAGGTCAATGAACTTCTTAAACATTTGAGTTGAATATATTCGAATGTATTCTAATTATGCGTTCCTTACATATTCTCATTCCAACTCAATGTCACAAAGGCAGAAGAATATGAAACTCGACAGACACTAACATTCATACTCACTCATAGCATATTGTGTCTGCCACTTATTCCGCTCTATTCAAGTCGAATGCATTCTATTGTTCTACAGTAATGAGTGAAGTCATGCAGCTGTCAAGTCTGGTCACTACACTTGTAGTAGATCGATAGTTGTAGTAACACTAATCAATACACTACCGATGAATGTGGCGGTATTGTGATGTTGTGAAGAAAGATTAATAAAACAATAACGTATCTTAGAGAACCGGCTACAGGTTTAATAGCAAATATAAACATTAACTCTTTTACATATATTTAAAATATTTGATTACAAACAAAAAATTTCTCAAGCATTTAACCAATTTAACCAACTACATTTTGCTTATGGGCAAACACCCAAAAATTTTACCAGTTTCCCATTCTAGAAGCATGTAGTTTTAGTAGCAGTTCAACTTAAATTTATGAACACATCTTAGCAAACCCAAATATTTGATAGCCATCAAGTGACTCACCTGTAGCCGAATCAATTTGGTCACCATTGCTGAAGGAGTAGGGCTCGTATGAGAGGTTCTGTGGTGGTAAGGGTGGTGCGGCGCTCGAGTCAAAATCTGCGCCAACAATTTTAAAGTAATACAAGGTAATAAAATTTTGAAAACAAATAAAAACCAAATGAGTGCATAAAGACAAATCTTGAAGCCGGAACCCAGTTGAGAACCAAGCGGCAAATGCAACTACAAAAGAATTATTGCAACTGAAGCAACAGTAGTAGTAGAATAAACTTTAAAAAATACACAATCACTGCTGCACCACTAGTATGTTACCTTTAAATGTGACTGCCAAGCTACGCTTGACAGGCTCCAGGCTGCTCACCGGGCACCGACGAGGCTGAGAGGTTGCTTTTGTTGTTGTGCTCGTGGTGGTTGCATCGGCACCATCAGGCACATAACGCGCTTTGGGCCGATGCTTGTGTGGCTCGAACCGCTGATTAGCAAAGAAGTCGTGGCCATAGTTGTAAGTAGGTGATTTCGTTAGACGCATGGGTGAAGTGGAGCTAGCGCGCACCACTTTGTGTCTTAGTGGTTTCCTTGGTAGTGCTGGAGTACGTTGTGGATGCTTGTGTGCCACCCAATCACAGCTCAAATGTGGTGATATACTCTCATGCACATCACGCAAATCCGCAAGTGAAGTTGATAAATATCGCTGTGATGAACTCTCCGGTGACTCGTAGCGATTGCGTAATGTCTCCACTTGTCCCACAGTGCTGCTGTAGCTCCGGGTAGGACTTGCCCTGCATGTGGGCAACAGCTCCGCCGTCTTGCTTATGATGTCAATGTGCGGCATAAGTAAACCTCTCTGACGACGTCTTCCACGTTCCGGTGATGGGGTTGTACCACACAGCTCAAATGTGTGTGTCAGACGACTGACATCAGCTGTTTGTTCATTTTTCTCCTTTAGCAACGCATCCGTTGAGTTGCTCTGGGCGTCTTTTGATCCTGTCTGGAATTCAGGATCGCTGCGCGCCTTCCGCAGCGAGCTATGCCCAAAAAAATCACGCGGTTCATTTGATTGCTCGCGCTGAATGCTCTCGAATTTTTGCTTTATTTTCTGCACCTCTCCTGTGTAGACGCGCTGCAAATAAGAGCTGGAACAGGCTGATACCTGTGATTGTGGTGATAGACTTCTGGAGCGATAGTAAGCATCAAATAGCTCAACGCTGGCATCGCCTGAACCAGGCTCGTAGCTGAGCTCCTGGTCCTGATGATGTTCGGGCACCTGATCTTCCTCCTGTTGGCCTAGTTCCGTTTCGAGCTCTTGGTATCCTTCGGGTGGACGATCGGTCGGGCTGTGCAAGTGAAAATTTACGCGTGCCATTGGACGCTCTCCGTATAAGCCACTTAAATCAGTTAAAGAGTTGCTTAGTTCCGTGTGCACGACGTGATGTTTGCGGGCCAACTGTCTTGCTTGCATATTCTGTTCGATAAGACGCATTACCTCCGCCTCGTCCGGGGAGCTATCCTCGCGTGCATGGTAAATTGTCTTGGCAGGTTCCTCGAACTGCCGCTCTTCAAAATATTGAATTTTCTGGTTGATCGGCTGCTCTTTGGACTGAGGCTCCTGAGTCTTAGAAGCAGCGACCTTGGGAGTTTTAGTCACTTGAACCTTAGGTTGCGGACGTGGTGGAATCTCTGGCGCTGATTTAGTCAACGTAAGTTCGGCATTTTTCGCAGCAATGGCACCGCGAGTTTCCCTTGCCACTACCACCGGAGATTGACTGCGGGTAAGGCGTGGCAGTGTCTGAGATTGTTCCTCGTGCTTACGCAGTACCGGACCTAGAAGTTGCTCCTTGCTGATGTTGGAATTACAACGTACTTTAAGAGTATTTGCATGGCTGCTGGGCTTCGAACCCTTATTCACGGTGACCACAAACTGCTCCTTCTCAGCGGCAGTAACCGGTTTGCGATTGCCAGCATAGATCTCATTAAGCTGTTGGGTAATCTTTTTTATTTGATCCTTGGAGAGAGTGCTAACCAAATCATTATTCAAATGCCGATCTGTGTAGGCTTGTACATGTGACTGTGGCTCATTGGTTACCTCTAGACTACTAGCCAGATCAGCCACAGTATTGCGTCGCCATTGACGCTGGGTAGGTGGCAATTGTGCTTCATCTCGCTGTTGTTTAAGTAGCTGCAGCTGCTCAAAATTCTCACGCAAATCTTCCACAGATTTTTTCTTCGAGTGCAATGCCTGATCGTCATCCTGCCGCCACTTCATCTCATTCACATCCTTAGAGCGAAAGTGTAAGTCACGCTCACGCTGATCCATTTGCAGTTTGCCTACAAGGTACTGCAACTCCTTCTCGGCACGCTCATGCAATCGCACCTTGCGCCACTCATCGAAGTCTAGCAGCTCCGCGTCCTTGCGCAAAGGATGAAAGTTGCTCGCCGATGTTGCACGTTCCAATTGACCCACACGCTCCAGTGTGCTGTAGAATCGATTCAGCTCTGTGAAACGTTCGCAGTTGTTACGATAGCGACAGCTCGGACTATGACGTTCTAAATATGTCAGAGAGGTGGCACTGTGGGCAAGTTCACCACACTGATAAAGTTCTCCTTTACCACGGGAACCAGCACCGCTCGGCTGCTGTACCGCTTTGCTGCGATCATCAGCACTACTCAAGCTGCTGGCACGCACAATAGCCTGATGATCAATCTTCTCCTGACGCTGACTGGAACGTACGCTATCAATGCGTCGACGTGAGGGCGAACGTACCTCCCTTTGCGAGTTTTGAGGCACTCGCACCTCACGAGTTGGTGAAAAGCGACGTTGCACCACCTGACCCACCGGTGACTGTGGACACGCTATGTCCGTCACAGCGGCAGCAACAGCTTTGACGCCTTGTTGCGAATTGTTTTCATATTGCCAAACGAGATCATCGATGCAGCTGGGTGGTCCTTGACCCGAATAGTCATAAGTATCCTCACCATAGACAGCTGGTTCCACAAGAGAACTGTATTTTAAGTCGTTGATTATTTGTGGCAAGGAGTGCGGCATTTGTGACCTTTGTTTGGCATTGAAGTCGTTCCAGAAATGAGTTTTCTCACGCACCGTTTCGCTGTAGGAAGCGACCGACGTCGTTGGGGGTTTCTTACACTTAGAAGTAAACGTCTTTGTGCTGTTGGAACGTTTTCGGGGTACATGACCCTCACTGCGACTGGTCTGCAGAAGGGCATTCGACTTGCCCATATAGGTTTTGGGTCGTGCAACAGGTGGTGCACACTCCGGCCTGACCTGAGAGTCGATGGAGTAGGTGGAATTGCTGCGTGGCAAACTTTCATTAGAGGCACTGCGATGCACGTTTGCAACTGTTTTTATTGATTGTGCCTTGTTGCACCGGCTAGGCAGAACTTTCTTCAAAGTGCGACTGCAGTCAAGAAGTTGCTGAGGTCTTACCTGCGGAAAGCACATTGTGTGCCGTGTGGTTGTGCTTACAGTGGTGCTGCTGCTTTGTCGCAAGCGAGGCAATGACTTACTACGAGTACGTTGCGCCTTGCAAGTGGCATACGAACGCACTGCTTCACGAACCTCCTGAGGGGATTTTAAAGAGGGATCCCTTAAGATATTGGTGCTAGCCTCGAAATTCGTGCGACTTGGCGGCAGTGTGTTCTCCAAACGTTTTTTCTCCTCGGCAAAGCTGCGTTCCTTAGAGATGCTCCGGCCAAAAGCAACCGGACTGCGGCTAGAATGACGCAGTGCCAAAAGGCGAGTTGAAGGTCGCCGACTAGGACTCACAGAACGCAAGCGTGCATGATGATGATGCTGTTGTCGCAACAAACAGCCATCCTTACTGCGGGACTCCTTAGTGGCGGTCAGGGTGGCCAGCAAAGTTGAAACAGCACCAGTGGACTTGGACCGGCAAATTGGCTCACGTCGGGAGCTTGCGGTTACCTTGCGCAAAGTAAAAGTATTTGTACCACCGGGTGGTTGAAAGCATTGCTCGTGACGCGACTTGGTGCAGCTGTTGCTGGTACTAGTTATCTTCTCCATGCGCACAGTGCTCTTCGTGCAGGAGGATCGCCGATTTGGCGGCATAGGTGGTGTCTCCTGCTGCTGCTTCTTGCTCAACGGTATAAAAGAGGGTAGGTTTTTGGAGAAATGCGAAAACATTTTGTTGGCTGAAACGAACGTAATTGGTGACGGTGGTGCAGGTTGTGGAGGTGGAAGCGGTGTAGGATTTTGTGTTATCCCTGCTTCTTCTTTGGATACTTCCTGTGAGTCCTGAATTGGTTTGGTGCTTACTCGTATTTTTGTAAGTGTTGGCGTTATCTGTATAAACTCGAATTCCTCCGCAATTTCTTATTTGGGTAAAAGATTTTGGGAGAGATGAAAGATTAGCTTGATTATACGGCAGAGACTCTAAAAAAAGTGTGCCCGGTGCTGCATTGTGCCGTAAGGAACGCTTTGACGCATTGATTGCTGATAACAACTTCTTAGGTGAGCAGTGGTTGTGTATAGATAATACCAAATACGAAAGGTTAAAAGAAGTAACAGTCAGTTAGATAATGTTTAAATTGATCAAGAAATGAGCATTAAACCAACACCAATCGAAATCAAGTGAAAACTTTGCAGTCGGGCGCAACCGACTGAAAAATACTCTGATACCAGTTCTAAAACAGTGTCCTTCAACCATTTTTTGATGCGAGGCTTTGGGAAACGACACCAAGTATGATCATAACGTTTTTAAAAAGAAGGGAAGCTGGGGTAAGCGTTTTGATGCAGAGCTTTTCAAAATGGCATCAGCTATCATCCTGATAAATTTGGTTACTTTATCCTGAGAATTGTGTAAGATACAGGTATTCCCAGGTTTTTTTTTAATAGCAGTGTGGTGAGGGGCGAAGTTAAGGGGCGTGGCAACCCAGTTTCTAATGCAGATATTTGAGGGCTGTCACCAGCTATCCTTCTACCAAATTTGGTGACTAAAGATCAATAATTTGAAAGATAAACGCACTGCCGATTTATCAGAAGCGGTAAGGCGTAGAGCGTAGTTTGAGGGCGTTGCATCAAAACTTTAAATGCTGATTTTATGTGATAGCTCCCAGCTATCTTATCGCCGGATTTTGTGACTCTAGCTGCAAAAATGTGGTACTTGCTTTCCAATTTCTAGCCCCACAGTGGATGTAGCTCACCCAATAGTTACACTTTCTCTGACGTAGAGTTTGCAAAGTTTCAAGTCTCTAGCTTTTAAGGGTGTCCAACAACCGTTCATTTATACGAGTGGACCGACGGACAGACACCATGTCGGACATTGCACAAAACCAATTCACTCTTTACCTTCGGTATCAGAGTAATATTAGTACATACTGCGCCATAACTTTAGTAATAAGAGTTAACTACATTATACAAATGTAAACGGTAAGGCTTACCTTTAGGTTTCTCGGGCGCTGGCTTTCGGAAGCCGAGCAAAGGCGGCTCTCCACCTGCCTGTAGACTTTTGTAGGCCTGGCGTTGCTCCACGGGACTTAAAGGACTGCTTGGGGCTAGTTCTTTTTTGCGGAAGACTAGGTTGGAATCACTGGTATAACCAGATTCTTTGGCCAGAGCTCTGTTGGGATTAAATAATATAATTTTTACAGTATTCAATAAATGAATATTCCATTAATGTACTGTACTTTCATACCTTGACAAATTGCCTTCGGAGTAAAGCGGCGATAATTTCGATTGTTCCAAGTTCTACAGTTAAATAAGATGAAAACGATCAAGTTACCTATTATATAACTTAACAAGTGTTCATGTGCAACGATTAGGCTTTATTTATATTTGTTCATTTTATTTATTTATTTTATTCTTGCAAAAATATTAGTATTTGAAGTGCCTTTTTATAAAAATGATTACTGCTGTTGTCTAGCTAGATTATACTATATGCAACTATAAGACTTACTATATAATTATCAAAGTCATCAACGAATTCTATAATAATACGCGGTATGAAAGTATGATCCCTGAGCCACTTGGCGTCAAGCATAATTTTTCAAAGAGTAGGGGAAATATATAATAACAATATGCAGATCGATAAGATATAAATTCCAAGAATTTTCTTTTCTGATAATATTATTAGCTGACGGAAAAATGTTGTGTAACGCAAAAGAAATCAGTGAAAATAATCAAAAATTGTAGTTTATAAAACTCAATAATTAAAATTAATTGTCTAGAACAAGAATTATAAGGAAAGTGTTCATACCCCGTTAAAGATGTCCATCACTTCGTCCCACCACTAGAAATGTGAATAAAATAACTGCTGTGAGTTAGATTTATTGCTATGTATGACTGATGATAATAATAAGCGCTATACTATCATGTTACATATGGAAAGTATTGTTATGCATGTGCCTGTGACGAAATATGTTGGGCAGAAATGATTAAGGGCGAGCTTGGGAGGCAAGTGCTATGAGTTTATGAGAGACATTGTTATTGGCATGTTTAGCGCGTTCACAAAGTTAAGTTATTTGTGTGAAAGGTTATGTGCGTGAATTAATGCTGTAGCTTAATGATTTTCCTTTTGGGGGCACTTGCCTCCTTTTTCTCCTTTTCCGAAACGGACGAGTAACCGGTTGTATAATCCTCAATGCGACCAGGTTGATTTTTGTAAGAGTTCTGTGCCGATTTTATAGGGTTGGGCATAGTACCATACAATCTGAAATCACACCAAAGATCATATTAGACAGGGCTCCCATTTTTAAAAAGTGAGTGTTACACAGAAAAAAAAAAATTTAAGTTTTTAATGATTAATTTGATGTTAAAATTGGGCTTCAAGTTTACTTGATTCAAGAACGAGGTCGCGAGTTCACATCCCACCGGCGGCTTTTAATAAATTTTTTATTTTGGTTGGTATGAAGTGACTTTATGTGAATAAATCAAGCCTTTATTGCGAAAATAACGTATGCGCCATATAGAAATTTTAAAGGAGAGAGTTGTTTTGTGATTATTTTAGAATTCGTTGGGTGGATTCGTGTCAAGTGGAAACGTTGAAGTCGGACTCAACCGACTGCGGCGTACGCGATACCTGTTGAAAAACGGGTAACGAGAGACCTGATTGAAAAGGGTTATGGATGCAGTGGTAAGCGTTGCGTTCAAAGATTGGCTGATGCAGATCTTTCGGGGATGTCACCAGTTATATTGCCACCAAATAAGGTGACTCTAGCTCAAAAACTGTGAAAGATACACTCATACCCGCTTTTAAAGAGGCGGTGGGACGTGGGAGATATAGGCGTTTCTGATTTCAAACTGTGTGGGGCTGGGGTGGAATGGGTGGGCATTGCTGGGCATGGCTCCAAAATATTTCATTCAGTTTTTTGGGGGCTGCCAGAAGCTATATTCTTACTAGATTTGGTAACTCTAAGGGTTAGGGTGTGGAAAATATAAAGATTGATCGATATTCAGTTATCGAATTTATCGATTTGTCAGCAGTAATCGTAGAACCCAAATCTTGACATTTTATTTTACTATGCCATAGTTTAAGATATTTGTAAAGTTTCAAGCTTGTAGCTTGAAGGGTGTCGAAAAAAGTTGCGTTCATACGGACGGATAAACGGACCGACATCAAGACGGACATTTCACAAACTCAATATACTATTTACCTTAGGTATCGAGTATAAAAAAAATCGTACACAAGCCGGACAGCAATAAGAGCAAGCTTTACGGACGTAAAATTGTGTTGAACAATGAAAATGTTAAAATGTTATTACGGTCGTAAAAAGTGTAACAACATGTCGGGCAAGAGCCGGCTTATACATTTTTCGGAAAATGTTGATAAAATTGACCTGATTCAGGCTCCAAAGGACCCATACTTATTGTTTTGGCAGTCAATGCTGCGCAACAAGAAATTAATATAAATAAATTACTTAATTCATAAGATACAATTTAATAAACATATGTATTTTTATTTTTCAACTCAATCCGACCCGTACTGCATGGTATAGATCTGTAAGGTGAATTAGCTTTGAGTCTGGCATTCTCAGTTCTGCCCATCAAATATAGGCTCACTAAAATACTACCATTGTTTTTTGCATTTGCAGCCTGCCTTTTTTTTAATAACCGCCAACAGCAAGGCGTTAGTTGTACACAAACACGAAAGAAGCGTACGTTGCTCGTAAATCATTATTTTAAATTCAGTTATTTTATTGGGCAAGTAAACAAAACACAGCTGCATTTCCGATTTATTTATAGAAAGCTATTAGCCTACCGCCACAATCTGTGCATTTCTCAACAATTGTCGTAACGGTCGTAAATACTTTTCATTACGGTACGGACGCTGTGCGAGCATCCGCGTATAGGCCCTTAACATAAACTTCTCGTAGCTAGCTCACGAGCTGAGGCACTCACTGCATTAACAAGATTCAAATCTTGTATCGGTTAGCATAAATACGACAACTTTTAATAGTGTTTCTAATTCTAATTAAAATATCAAGTTTTGTCATAGAAGAACTCAAAACAAGCTTAAAAACTACTAAATTCAGAATTCTGGAATTCAATAAAACGTAGTTGTATTGAGTATTTCGTACTCAGATTAAAAAATTACAACTCTTCACGGCTTTTGCCACAGCTATTATTTCTATTAGTGTACTTACTTATTGTCCTGGTTGAGATTGCGCACATTGACAGCCGATGAAACCGATTGAACGCGTAGCGGATTTTGAGTACGATACTTTACAGTTGAATAATCGGAATCGTAATTTGGCTCAGGCTCTGAGACATAACCATTGCTTTTGTATGAAGGCCTTGCTGCAGGGATAAGGGAGATTAGGTTGATTAGCTAAAAATGTATCTGATATATTATAGGTTAGAGAATTTCTACTACTAGTGTTGTTGTATTTTTTGTCGTTATTAATATTGTGGTTGTTGTAAATTGGTGCGTTAGAAGAGATATTGTTAGTGCGCTGTGGTTCTTATATGTAGATTAATGTAGAAATAAAGTAAAAGCATTTCCAATGAGCTTAGCGGCATGAAAAGATAAGAATATATAGTCAAATATAATCATAGCACTGTGTTTTAATTCCGCATTCAAGCTTAAAAAATAAATCATAATAAGTCATAATGGTTAACTTCCAACTAAAGAGATGGCGCGAAGCAGATGATGCTAAATATAAAAGCTACGAATAAACGATAGAGAAGGTGAAGGCTACATTTAAAGCAAGCTTAGAATGAATTTTGAATTTACGAGTACAAGTATTACGTGCAAATAAAGATATATTTCAAAAATCACCTCTGGGACACTTGTAGCGTATCACGAAATCGTCTTTTGTGTGCGAACAGATTTGACGGAATTTTTTATTTTTATTTTTGAGAAAAAGCGTATGGATAGGGAATTCGATTGGTGATATGGTACAAAAGACAAGAAGAAGACATTCAAAAGAGTTTAGAGAGTTTTAATTCGAGCTAGTTCAGCAAATACCAAACTGAAGCATTGTAAAACGGGAAAAGTGGAATGCTTAGCGTTGCATTTATTTTGGGGTTGGGTAATTCAATCCATTAATTTCACAATGCTTCAGTTTGAACTGGTCAAGTGGCAAAAAACATTTACCGCCATTCTTCTGCTTATGTATGGTCTGGTAGAGTCGCTTGTACCATTCGTGCTGATGCGGTTCCTGGACCTCCTACAGCATAACAGACAAGTTAATAAATAGCTACAATGCGCAACGCATCATATTTTTTTTTTTTTTTTTACCGATCTGAGTATGATAGGCATTCCATCGTTAGTGACCGGACCGATGCCATCGTATTGCCGTCTACCTAACTGTGCCATTTTGCGTGGACGCTCGCTTTCCGTTTCCGGATCGCTCATATACTCGTGCTTGACTTTGTAGACTGTAAACCGTAGATTGTGTATTTAGTTTAATGTTCTCAGAGTGAAAGTGGAGTGGAGTTTAGGAAAGATTACATTAACAAGTGTAAAACAGTTAAATGATACAGGTGTAAATCTGTTAAAGGGGCTACATTCGTTGCCCAATGTTTGTGTGTCTTACGACGTGAAAGTCTGCGATTTGGTCTTTGTTTTGTTAGAATACCCAACAGTAGATACTTACTGACTTCATTGGGTCTATAGACTGCACGGTTTGTGTCAGACAGTTGTCGGCGTTCGAACGGTCTATGCAGCTCCGATGTGGATGCCGAGCGTTCAAATGCTTTATTCGAGTTGACAAGATAAGGCGGGAGCAAAATGTGTGATGAGACAAAAATGAGATAACATTAGCGCATTTACTTCTATATCAACTAACAGACAAAAAAAAATAAAATCATTTGATGCAGCAAAATACGAGTGTTACCAACACGAAACTAAAGACTTTTTCGACATAAAAATAGAATGCTACAAATAACTACTCAAACAAAAAACACAACTTTTCACAATTTTTTTTTCAAAGCCTTTGATTTCTTAATTTTTGAATATTAACTGCACATTTTGTAAAGGCAATGAGTGATTGCTATATATTTTCCTTAAGTAGATTTTCTATTTTTATACAAACATCGAGTTAAACCTCATAAATGAAAACTATCTGCTTATACAGACCAAAATTAAGTAAAGGTCCATATGCTTTTACTTCATGGCAAAGCTTTTAAGATTGTAGACTGTTGTAATATTGGAGTATTTAACGTTCAAGCTGAAGCAGATTTAGAAAATTGTTGATTGAAATTTCATTTTGGCTTGTGCGTTTTAGAAAAAATTGAAAAAGTAAAACTCGGCTATCATCAAATCTATAGCTTTGAAAAATTGTATTCCTAACTCCCTTGGACACATGCACTTAAATAGTTGGTTGGGCTCAGTACTTTTAATCTTTTTGGAAACGTTGGAACTGGCAGCCACTGGTCCAAACTGAGTGGAATAATCGGTATCCACGCAGTCTGAATGATTGGAATTAAGAGTTGTGGGTTTGCTCAGGTTTGTGGTGGTGGTGCTGCTGCGCGGTGCAAGCGCTGGGCAATTTTGGCCGATTGTATACGACCAGGGTGGTATCGTCGTCTGTTGTTGTTGTGGCTGCTGATGATTATTTGTGTAGCGTCGTGGCAATGTTGGTGACTCAAAATGAACCGGACGAAACTCCTTGCGGCCACTCAACGCTGGCGATGGCTGTGGCGTCCACACGGGCAGTGAGGGCGGTGGCGGGGGTGTTGGTGCCGCTGATGAAATGCCGCCAATGTCTAGCTCGCTGCTGGAGCCGTAAGGTGTTTGACTCTTGGGTGTCCAAATGCCTGTTAATGATGCGAATGAGTGGTTGACACTGATATGGATTGGTTGGGGGCAGTGGGGCAGTTGCAAATTGGGCAACACATGACATTTTCAGGTGTGCAAGTTCAAATCGAATTGAGTTTTTTTTTTTTTCTTCAGTGACAATAAACACTTGTCAACAAATTTGATGCTTGGTTTTAACGGTTGCTGCTGCTCAAATTTAGGTTGTTTTTTTGTTTTTGCTTTGGTGTTTGAACAAAAATAAATATTGTAGTCAACAAACCGAGTGAAGACAAATTGACAAACAAACATAGCGACGTTGAACAGCAATAATTAATACGACCAAGAAAGCCGCATTTGGCACCCATTCAAAAATTGGCCACTCAACCAAAAAAAAAAAGAAGAAACTATCGCAAACAAATACAATCACAAATGCACAACACAACTACTACTGGGCGAATGAGTCATCGCATCTGGCGCATGTTTAGAATTCACAAAGACTTTCGCAGATACAAAAATACAGAGATGCAAAGCAGACTGTTATAAAATTATATTTGAACACACGTCGAAGCTCACAAGGTGCTTAAATTTTTGTGTGCATTCAAGATTGGCTAATTAACTTAATATAACTGTTGCAGATGAATTTTGCTAAGAACTTGCAACAATTTGTGAAAATTTCGAATTGTTTAAAGACAAATGTAAAACTTGTCCTTTGCAAAAAGCTGCAAAAATTTGTATTGCAGTTCTACAGCACTAACTTTTAAAGCATGGCAACGTTTTACTGCACTGCAATTATAAATCAACAAACATAACCTGTTAAAGTTCTTTATTTGTCGCTTGCATAATATTTTAAAATGTTTTCTGTTTCCTCCATATAGTCCGTATCTTTTTAGATAACGATTGGTTCAGATGATCACGATTCTACAGAAGTTCATGGTATAGACACTAAGTTTTAAGAAAATCTCTGTTGTTGATCTGATACCTAGTCACACATAAATATAAAGCTGCCCTCGCTGTCTATGCAGATTTTATAAATCTTTCACTCTACAGATTTATATGCCACCTGTAATAGCTCTTACTAGAGCACAAAAACGCAAACGCACACATTTACAAAAAGAAACACATATGTACATTGGATATAGCCTGCCCTAGACGCTAGACATTGACACGTACAACATCGTATGGTATAAGAGACGAAATAGATTTTCGTTCCTTTCATGCTTCTCGTATTTGTTGGCGAATTTTGTTTTTTAGTTTTAGTTGTTGCTTTTGTTGTTATGGTGGTTGCTCTTGGATATTGTGGGTGGATGCGCTGACGTCTTAATTCAATCAGCACCTAATCGAATTATACAATCAAAGAATCAAAGTCTTGCCACTGTCAATCAAAGCGAATAAGATCACAGCCCACTCAATGAGTCACTATACAACACTCGCATTTTGGTGACCAAGACTGACCCACACACATAATTTAGTATTACCCAGTACAGGATACAGGAAATTACAACTTGTGAGTATGTTTCGAATGTTGTGTTTAGGATTTGACCGTTATAGGATGACGTTTAACCGTTAACGAGTTGTGAGTTGCTGACTTCGCGCGTGGCTCAATGCGACTGAATTTTGCGTGACCCGCCTGCGTCGAGCAGACCAACTGAGGCAAGCGCACCAAAAAAAAAAAAAAAAAAAAAAAAAAAAAAAGGCGCAAATCACAAGCGACTGCTAAATGGCTAAACACACCCAGTCAGTCAGTCGGTTAGGCTCCTCTCGCTCCCCTGCCAGCCCACAGTCAAAAATTTCCCAGTGCTTAACGATTTTAAATAGAAGATCAATTACTGCTGCAATAAAATATGGGAGCGCTCTATGCGTTCCGTGCTCAATGGAGCGCACACTTCGTATAGCCCACCCCATGGCAGATCGGATATAGTACTATGTATTTGTATTTGTATATGTATTTGTATTTGGAAGAGACCGTTTCGAGACAAAAGCAGAGTTGGTTTGCTTGTTTCTTTGTTTTTTTTTTTTTTTTTTTGCTGTTTTTGTGGAACGCCAATTATGCGTGCAATGCGAAATGGAACGGATGTATAGTGACTAAATATACCATACACTAAAATACTGAATAAGTATGCATCTATAGATACTACAACTACTCCTCAAATAAAAGAGCTTTAACTCTACAGAGTCAATTAAAATGATTTCATTTTGGGGTTTGGGTTATATTTAGCTGGTAAATGTTTAACTCTTTTTGGTGATTTTAAAACAAGCACAAAAACTAGAATGACAAAAAAACATAAGACTAAAATGCGTTCTTTTGTGTTTGTGGTTGGGTTTTGCTTGGCTTGGCACTTCCGGTTCGTGTTTTTTGTTCTCTATCTGCATTTCTCTCGCTTTAGAATAAATCAAATAGCCAATAAAAATAATGCACGGAAAAATTCTCATAAAAAGTAGACTAGTCTTTGTTGACTGGACAGTGTGAGAAGGGGGCTTTCAGTTTCTGCTGCTGTTGCTGGTTAAGTTGGGTGTGTCTCAAGGAGCGCCCTGAGCGCTCGTTCGTGAAAAAGCGCATTTACTTAGGAAATTGGCTCCAAACTCGGCGCATTTATGTGAAACTTACTGCAGTCAAAAAAATAAAAATAAAAATGGAATATCGACTAAGAATTAAAATTACAACAACAAAAATGTATAATTAAAACATGCAAAGAGAAACGTAGGAGACAGACTTAACGTTACCCTGTTAAAGTTTATAAATTAAACCTTTGTATAAATATAATCTAATTTTAACTTAAATTTTGTCAGTGTCTCATGTTGGCAGGGTATACAAGAAACCCAGCCGCAACTATATAGTGTTTTTTTGCCCTTGCCCTGAGCAGCTGAAATGATAGCAACCTGTGCGTGCGCCCATTTATAATGGGATTGGGGTGGGATGGCGATTGGTTTTTGTGCTTGGATCCATCTATCGAATGAGGGAGTGGAAGAGTCGCGACCTGGCAGTCGTCAAAGCTTTGTGACCCAGCCTGCGATAGGTGCGTCACATTGTTGTTGCTGCAGCAAATAAGTAACCAATTTCGCATTGATAGTATTGTGTACGCCATCATAAGGTGAGTATGGTGTTTATGGAGTGATGTGCACTGCCATTAAATTGAATGATTTTAAAGCGCAACAAATTAGAAGGCGGAACTAGTTTTATGTTTATTATGGCGACAGGTTGGAAAGGTCACTGGGAGTTGAATTTTTAAGCGAACTGAATAAAAATGGTAATACATAGAAACTGAACAAGAAAAAAGGAAAAATTCATAAGCATTCCCTAAGTTCTTTATATATGTTTGTGTGTGTAAGCGAACACAAAAATGCATGGAATACTGCGCTACTTAAAGCTTGATCTCACTTCAAACTCACATTTATCCAATATTTGTCAATCGTTTTCGATGACATTTTCACAGATAATTATTTTGTCTATAATTTTTGAATAAATTTTATGTAAATTTCAAATCCAAAAGTTTTTTCTTATTTATTCTATCTGTATCTTGTAAACGTGAAGAATTTTCGATCTTAATTCCCAAATCTCAAGTCTCGAGCTCTGATAATCTCCGTGTTCGACGCACTCGTATAGGCGGACAGACAAACGGAAATTTGTACAAAACCATTTCATCCTTTTTTTTTACAGAAGGAAGCATCTCCGACCCCATAAAGTATATACATATAATCTTAAAAAAGTTGATATATATCTACAAGAGCTAGAGACTTCAGATTTTGAATATAAGTTCTCCTATAAGTTTCAAATTATCGATAACTATTCTGGTTTCCGATATACACATGGAATCAACTACAAAACAAAATCAAATTTGGAAAATGTAAAAATGGGGGCTGAAATAATGGGTAAAGATAAAACTTTTCTGAAAATTTCGTCCAAATCGGGTGAGAAACACCGGATATATCGAATTGAATTGATTGAAGCTAAGTCAGTATGAAGTAGTGCATTCACTTCACAAGAAATTAAAACATTTAAGAAAATAAATTGATACATAATAACCAAAACCAAAGTCATTTATAAGTATAATATATATATTGCAACTGGGTTCAGGGTATCTTCTAGTCGGGCTCTCCCAACTAGAGCCTTCTTACTTGTTTTAATTGCAAAACAGATACGTTGCACACAACATCAAAGTGGAGGCTTAATTTTTGCTTATGATTTTTTTGAAAGTGTTTTTTTATCCCTCATATACCAGTCAAGTTGAATATATTTGAATCCAATCGCACAAAAAAAAGTAAGATTTCCCCACAAAACCGCAATTTTATTGGAATGCAGTTTTTTTTAATGAACTACTAGCATGTGGCGGACTTCGCTACGCAAGTATAGTAGGAAAAAATAATAAAGTTTAAGGGAATTTTCAAATTTAAAATCGGAAAATCACATTTGTATTTCTTTGTTAATACGTACTTACAAACTGAGTTTCAAGTCAATCGGACTGAAAGCCCCTTAGAGGTGGAATGTTCCTAAACCCTTTCTTTGAGCTCACGTACAGCACTTAAGTAAAGTTGCGTAAAAGTTTCAACTTGCTATCTCTTACGTTTTGGGCTCCAGTTTGAATGCCAATCAGGACAAACTATTTTGAGCAAACTTTTATAAACATTATAAAAATGTTTTCCTCAAAAGCAAAATAAAATTTCTCCCATCAATAATAAAATCAACAATTTCAGTGCGGCCCAAGTTCAACGTTATTTATAATACCTATAAATTATGTTTTGCCACTAAAAGTCGCTAAAGAAATAATATATAACCCTGTACAAATTTATTTTATTTTTTTAAAGCCTCAAACTATGCTGGCGTGGATTTAAAAAAAAAAAACATATGAATTGATTCTTTGAAAAGCAAAACGCGCATAAAATTTGGAAGGAAGCACAACATTTTTTAAACTAAACTCTGGGCTAATGCTTGGCGATCGACATAAACGATATTTCCATCGTGACGCCAATCAAACGGCTAATTTGATAGATTAGCTACGCCCACAAACGAAAAACGAAATTCCCATAAGTTGTTTTGGATCGTCACGGAGAGCGTTGAGTTATTTGAGACATTGATTTGGCAAGTATTAGTGGGATGTACTGCGATTTTCATGTTTGCTTTCCATCTGGATTTTCTTTGTGTTTGTTTTCCATTTTTAATGGATACTGTAAAAGGCAGGCAGCTGTGGGCGTCTAGCTAGCTAGAACAACAACAGTTTTGTTGTAATAAATTTTGCTCGGCCAACAAA
Source organism: Scaptomyza montana (assembly GCA_018904305.1). Lineage (NCBI taxonomy): Eukaryota > Metazoa > Arthropoda > Insecta > Diptera > Drosophilidae > Scaptomyza > Scaptomyza montana. The sequence goes on along the minus strand of JAEIGR010000039.1, from coordinate 1,012,764 downwards.
ATTTTGGATTGTACGTCATTTTGTATATTTAGCACAAAGTAATGATGAGTAAGAGGAAGCTAAGTTAAAAACCATGTGCACCTCCAGATCCAGTTTGGTATTTATAACGCAGCACCATTAACAAGCACAAAATATTTAAGATAAACATTAGCTTGGGCAAAAATCAAGTTCAGCTGTGCAATTTAAAAACAAACAAAACAAATAAAGACATATGTGTTATACACAAGTCTAACAAGTAATAAGATAAAAAATTGAAAGCTTACTAAATGGAAAATAGTCTATAAATAAGTGCCAAATAAAAAAAAAACTTATTATGAAGACATGTATCTTAAATCAATAAATACCTAATCAAGATTATTTGCTTAGAGAAACTGTTATAAACCAAACATGAAGAAGTGATAGAAAGCTTTTTAAGAATGATGTGCAGAAATTTAAAACTATGTCTAATACTAAAACACATTTAAATGTGTAAAGAACATTAATTTTTAAAAGTGAAATGGTTATAGAAGTTAAAGAAGTTTCTCTCAAAGTCTTATGTTCAAAGCAAAACTTGATTTAGCAAATTAGGCATTTTTACTCAAATTATTAAAAATTGGTAAAAAGACCCCACAATAAACTTTAATATAAAGAAAATTCGATTTTTTTGCTTTTTGAGTTATCAGAGCAAAAAGATCTAAATGATTTCTTCAATTGCTGTTTTTTGTGAGACGATAAATGAGAACAATTTCAGCAATCGAGTCTACAAGTAACACGTCTATTACTAACCAAAAATATATAATACAATGCTTAATTAAACAGGTGTATTTGATGTTCCATATGTTTTGTAGTTGGAAAAATACAAATTTTACTACATAAATCAAATTTATTGAATACACGCCAACGCAATATGTAAAGTATCAGGTCGTTAGTTCTATCCAGTAAAAAAAATAAAAATCCAAATGAAATATATAAAAAGTATTCATTTGTAGTAAAATTTGCTAGGAGAATTTATTAAACTTGTTGAATTTGCCCATTGAAAAAGTCATGTTTGCCACATACGCGATGCGTGTCACAAATTCAATATCCGCCACAAGTAGATCTGCTGTACATTCATATATCTGGATGAGTTTTACCTGAGCCAGTTGGAGCGCGTGCTTTAAATTTCGGCGCAAACATTGTTGAGTTTTGTGTGTGCTCTGCAAAAATGTTGCATTTGAATTATAAAATACATTTTCTTCGAACAAAAGCACAAAAGCACACTACACTACACTGCATTTTCTTTAAGAATGGAAAATAACACCAGACACACTTTTAGTGGCACTGCACCTCAAACAATTAAAACAAAAGGAAAAGCGGGCTGAGCACAAATACTAGGTAAAATGCTCGACTAACCCTGCCCCATTTTTTTTTATCTCGAACTTAATTCTTGTGATGTGTGCAGAAATATAGATATGCCGCTGTCGCTGCCTCTGTTGCTGATTTCAATATATATAAATATAAACTATTTTTTCCTTCGATTTGTTTTATTTTTCACGCGCCTTCGCGTTGCGCTCACGACTTTAACACGACGACGACTACGCCAACCGAAAATTTTGTACAAGTTGCTTTGATTTTCTTCGAATATGTTCAACAAAAAACTCAATTTGCGTGAGCGCGCTGCAGCAAGTTATTATAAAATTCGTTGAACGTCTGCTCAAAAAGTTGACTTTTCCATTTTCCTTTATGGCCTCTGCATAAACAAAATTTTGATGCTTTCGTAAATATACGTAGAACAGTCAAAAAAATCTATCACAAGAGCATAAAGAGTACCCGGAGCGAAAGAGAGACAACGGAAAAGAGAGAGAGAGAGAGCGGAAAAGAAAGTGAGTGAGCAAATAGATGATCATTTTCTGTAGTGGGCCATGAATGTTCTCGAGACGCCAAAAGATAGAAACAATTTCCCACCCCCAGACTGTCCGTCAGAAAGTTTTAACAGAATGACCAAAATCGCTCGCGTGTTTTTCACGTCGTATACACAATTCAATGTGTTTTTGTGATGCTTTTGAAAGTATTGCATACTTTTTGGCTGCGGGTGCAAAATAAAAAAATGGTCTAACATTTATAGAATCGATGTTATTATTTTTAAATATATATATAGCTTTAAATTTTAAGTAAGCCATATACAGAAATGAAATTTGTATTTGCCAATTTGAAAAGCAACTGCACTCTTTTCACAACATACATTTAGAGGGCAGACATTTATGACAGGTACAATGGTGCGGGGGGATATACACAAAGGATGGGGGAGAATGAGGGTCATTTGACCGACCGTTGGCGTAGAGAAAGCCCTTGGCCAGCTGCAGCTCATTGTCAATTTCCTTGAGCAGATCGCTCTCCGACCAGCTGCGTCGTTGTCGTTGCTGTTGCAGCTGCTGCGGCGACAGCAAAAATCGCGTCTGTTTCGGTGGGCGTAAGTTTCGCTGCTTCGCTGCCATCGTCGACGTCGCAGTCTGCTGCTGCTGTTTTTGTTCTTGTCGCTCGCTTATAATTGCTATGGCTATCGAAAATTGTTGGTGTTTGTTTAGTTTTCTCATTGCGCGCTCTCTTCTAGAAGACACACATGCTTACTCTAAGAACCCTGTGCTCAATTGTCTCTGTCGAGATGCAACACAAAAACAAACGAATTGCTTGTTCTAGTTGCTCTGCTTGCCTGCCACCCATCCCTCTTTCGCATACCAATTGAATGGAATTAATTAAAATTTCCGTTTAATCGCGAATCTGTCTGTCCATCCTCTTTTGCATGCAATTTTTGTGCATCGCCCCAGATAATCTGCCTCAATTGAGACAGAGTATTTAGGTACTGGACTGTCTATCATTTAAATTGCCCACACTCTCCCTAGTTGGACTATTGAGCACAGAGTAAAATATTAAAATCGTCAAAAAGGAATTATCATGATATGTATTGTTATGAGCATGTAAAATACTTTTGCTAATGATAAAAATATACAAATATATATAAGACTTATTTCGGATACAGTAGGTCTATGCAAAATGAATTTAAAAATATGTTTGTAATATTTTAGCATTTGCATATCATAAATTGGTGTCATTTAAAATTGTTATGCAAGCTGCAACATTTCAAAAAATTCATAATGAAATATATATATATATAAAAACTGGACCATTGTACGTATCTGTAATTTATAATAATATGTAAGCAAATCTTTGCTTTTAGTAAAGTGAAAAAAAAACACACGAAACCACAATTCAAAAGTGACATCGGTTCACTGTACCGATATAATACCAGTACACAGTACCGAAGTTATACCAGTTTACCGTACCAAAATGACACCGTTACATTCTAATGAGTCAACACCGCTTTCTTAAATGAAAATGAAATAATTTTGGTTCTGGTACGATCTTAATTTCAAACGATTCATTTATGTTAATGGTACAGGTTTTGCCTAACATAGCCTCGATTTTGTCCTATATTCACAATGAACGAACTTCATTGACTTAGATCTAATAAATGATAAGTTTTCAATAGCTGTATGTTAAACTTGGACATTTACAGGATTAGTTAATGGATCAAGCAATGAATCATTTACAAGCGCTCGCACAAAACAAATCTCTTGTGTGACACAGCTTAAAACTAGAACAAACCAATAGATTAATGGATATAGTATATGAGAAATTTGGCATGCGTATACAAAATAATAAAGAATAAATAACAATTGAGTTTGTTAATCAATTTTATCATTTATTAAACATTCAACAACACTATATTTGATTTTATCTATTAATTTCATAAACAATTAACTAATTTTCACAAGGTGTTTTCTTTTGTTTTTAATTATAAAACAGTTGCCTAAGACAAAAACACAATTTCAATATTTAATTAGTTATAGGTACATATAATGCATGCGGCTGCAAGGCTGTTCTGGGGATTAAAATTAATATATAGAAGCATTTTATTGTGGTTTCATTTGCAAAGGTTTCTAGGCGTGCATACAAACATACTATGTATATGTATGTATGTCTATATGTAGATTCATATACTGTCGGATGTTGTGGCTGTATGCTCAAAATTGCGCCAATATTTATTGAATTCTTCGAAGATTATCGACCGGAAGGGTGATCTAGCAAACAGATCATCGAAATTCCGATGAACATTGCTCAAAAATGGCGATGGCGAAGGCGATGGCGAAGGCGATGCTTGTGTTGCTCGGCTCGAATTAATGGATCTGGATTCGTTTTCTATATGGCTAGGCATAGTTGAAGTTGTAGTTTCAGTAGTTGAACTGTTGTTGTTACAGTTGTGGTTGTTGTTGGTGTTGGTTGTTGCTGTCTTATCATTGTCTGTGTGAGGTTTGCAATAAAGAGAAATTTGATATACAGAAGGGCAAGGATTCACACAAACACACACAAAGAGAGTGAGAGACAAAGACATTTACAGGTACAGTGTGCGACAGAAAAAGAAAAATTGGCCACAAAAACAATAAACACATATTTAAATTAAGATTGTATTGCAAGTGTGATGGAGGGTTACGTCTATATGCTAAAAAAGCCGATCAACCAGTGAGTTTAAAATAAACAGTAAATTCAAGTACACTTTGGAAAAATTAATTTTCTAGATTTAAAAAAACAAACATGTAAAAAACTCTAAATTATTATTAGCGGATAGGAAACTAACAAGTGTATACATCCGATAACTAAAAAATCCAAAATCTAGGTTTAACTTTTATTGCAAGTTTCAATAGAAAATGTATGTTTTTGGAATCAAGAATCAATTTTTACAGAGTGCACAAAGATGTGGGAAGCACGGAATTCAGGATTTTTAGCTGAACTTGTTCCAGGCCGTGAGAACAGAGAGGCCCAGCAGCAGAGCGGTGCTTAAGACTCTGCCAGCAACCGAAGTGTTGGATGATGATTGTGATGTATTATTATTGCTATCGGTTGGCAATGTGCTGGGAATATCAGACGGTTGGATAGAAGTTTCTGAGTTAAAATAGAGAGAGTCAGTGGAGGAGGGGGAACAGGAACCTTTGGAAGCGGAACCACAACCAGTGTTAGGTGTTTGGGAGCGGCGATAGCTAGTTGCAAAAGCGTTGCCTAAATGCACATTATGACTAACGAGCTGCGCGGTATTTGACCGATAACGATAACGATTACGATTATTATTATTATTAGTTGTTGCCGCTTGCATCGTCTTCACCGTGGCAAACTCACCCTGCACAGACGGCGGCAATCTGGAGACCTTGTACGTCTTCACAATAGTTGACTTCCTGGTAGCACAGCTCTGCGAGTTATCCGTTGCGGTCTCACTGCGTTCCTGTTCCTCATGTTGCTGCACTTGACCGCCATCCAGCTGCTCGCAACTGGAGAACCTGGCAAACTCCCGCAAGTGGCGGGGCAGCTCACGCAGATTTGCCTCTTCGCGACCCTCGAGTATGCGCACTGGCGGAACCTCGGCGTCCGACTCATTGCTTGCTCCCACTCCCGCTACCTTTGCCTGCGCCGGCTGCGATTCGGCACCGCTCTCCCAATCGCTGTCCGCGGGCATGGCAAGCTTGTGCCTTCGCTCCTTGACACGATTGAGGAACTCATCGCTGATGTTCGCCTGCTGCTCGGTGGTAGCATGCTGCTGTTCATCCTCAATTTTGGAGATCTTAATGATCTTGTGCTGACGTCGATCCTCACGCTCCGCCACCTTGTGCATCCACTCCTCGGCCATCTGCTGCCGGAACACCTCATCCTCACTCAATGTCGGCAACTTGGGAGTCGGCCGATAGCTATCCCTTCGAGGTGGTGGTGCCTGCTGCAATACCGTCGGTGCTCGCTGCATCTCATCCATGAGATGTCGTCGCTCCTGCTGCAATCGTTCAAACTCCAGTTTCAGCTGCTCCTCCTTGCTAAGTATATACTGGAGCTGCTGCTCATGCAACTCCCGTGGTAGTGACGAACGTCTCTGCTGTCGATCATAAGCAGGCGGCTGCAATAGTGGTGCTGCTAATGGCGCTGGTGGTGCCGGCGAAACACCACGTCTGGATGTGGTGCTAATGTATGTTGGATTTGGATCACGTTCAATCATCGAATAACAACTAGCATAATGAGGTCTCTGCTGCACAGGTGGTTGCTGCAACATTGGGGCATGTCGCCTTGCACCACCATAAGCGTTGTGACAATCGTAGCCTCCACCATTGCTGGACAAATCATTTGTGCTCGCCGAGAGTCTAGGCGCTCGTATCGAGTGAGGTTGCCGCTGATTTGTCTGACCTTGACCCTGTCGCTGATAACAGATCTCAACCTCTCGCGCAAAAGGACGTGCTATGTTCTCCGAGTAACCCAAGTCACTGGCATACTGAGACCAGTCATCCTGCTGATGTTGCTGCTGATGTTGCACAACACGATATTGCTCTGCCGAGCTGTGGGGTCTACTTGGTTCAGTTAGATTACACAACGACTCGGAGCGACGGGATCGTGTTGCATAGTCTGTTGCTACTTCAATTTGTATTTCGTGAGCCCGCGGCACAGATGACATTCGCTCCTGCCTTGATCTTGTCGAGCGTTCGATCTCACGCTCCAACTCCTGCATGTGAGCATGTCGCTGACGCTTCAACTGTTCGAGTTGATGGTTGCTGTTATTGCTGCTGCTTAAGCGGTTGAGATCGTATAGCGATGAGCTTTTGTTACGCTGTTCGCGCTGCTCGCGACCCGTTTGCAACTCGGCATTGAGCTGCTGCGAGAGAGCATCAAAGTCCTTGAAGAGCTTTTCACTATCCAAGTTATTAGCCGACGAATGTTGCCCTTTGCTAGTGTTGCTGTTGGGCTGAGCAATCGCGTCGAGCGCTGCTTTGGCACGTTGCCGAAATTCTTCATAAGTGCCGCCAGCATTGTTCACCTTGGTGCTGCTGTCAGATAGTGTTGTTGTTGTTTTCGCTGTCGTCTTGCTCTCCGAAGAGACTTCTTGCTTCTGCTGCTGCTTCTGTGCGTCATCAATGAAAGTGTTTGACATGCCATTTAATTTCGTTGATGACATAATATTTTCCGATGCCGGCGGGGGCGGCACTGGCGGTGCACAATCAACCTCATCTGCTGTTGATGCTTCTTTTTTAATATTCACTAGAACTTTGCCATTTTGTATTGGAGAATCGTCTTCTTGCTGTTGCCGCTCACAACTGCTGCTGGTGTAATCGTAGACGGTTTGTCCATTATCCAAACGTTTCTTGGACTCAAAGGAGCTGGTCTCAATGTTGGAGTAACGTTTGGTTTGCTGAACTTTTGGCTCAGTCTGTTCGATGTTGGAGAAACGTTTGCGTTGCTCCGCAAATATATCTCCTTGCTGTGCAATCGTAGGAAACATGCGAGCTAATTCACTTTCCATGCTTGCCGGAAATTTGCTTGTGTTGCTGGTCATGTTGTTGCTGATGTTGTTGGCGAGGTTGCTCGTATAGCTGCTGTGATGCTGGTGCTGTGTCCGGCTGGCCGTGTGCTGAACAAATGAGTATGGCAAGTGCTGATCAGCTGCTATCTGCTTGCGCTTATTTTCAAGTGATGATGTCGCTGCCTCGGTTCCTTTTGTTGCTGTTGTTGTTGCTGTTGTTCTCATTTGTTGGCTTGCGTCATTTGCTAAAAGCTGTTGCTGCTGCTGTGCTGCTTGGCTTTTTGCCTTTTCGACTGTTTCAGCACTCTTAACAGGCACCGGCGGCGGCTGCTGATGTGGCTGCTGTGGTGTTGGCGATATGGTGGGCGTTAAGCTCTTGCGCAATTCACGCATTTTTGCCGCCGTTTTGAGTATCTGCTCCTGTTCCACTTTCATTTGAGCGTTGTCCATGAGACGTACCTCCTCCGCACTCAATTCATGATAGCCGCGTCTCTTGATGAACTTTTCATGTGCATCGAGGAGCTCATCGGGCCGCTGTTGCTCTTGCTGCTGCTGCTGCAGCTGTTGGTCTACTAAGGCGCGCTGGCCTGGCGAGAGGCATACAAGCAGCTTAGGATTTGCATGTGTTGGCAAACCCAACCATACATCCTTCTCCGTCTTATTTACCTGGCCCAAAGACAACTGTAAATCACTGATGTGCGGCAAATGAGGCAAAGGATAGGGCATGTTGCTATTTTCCTGTTGCTGCTGCTGTTGTTGCAATTGTTGCTGTGTGCTAATGTTTTGGGCAACGCTGGCGAGCTCCTCAAGCATCTGTTCGCCAAACGGCATGGCGGCCAAAGTTTCGGTGCATAGTAAACGTAGTTTTTTAATGCGTTCTTCATCAGTTTCAGCAGCTGTAATTTGAGAAAATTGATGCTGTTGTGGTTGCTGTTGTCGTTGTCGCAGTGGTGGTGTGGGTGCTTGATGTTGAGGTAGTGTTGGTGATGCCATCATATTGATGGCCGTGCATTGACTGTGCTGTGTGCTGTCAGAGCAATGCGAATCATTTGAATCTTGTCGCTTGAGTAACAATTGACTAAGGATTGGTGGATTGGTGGTGTTGTTTGTGGTGCTAGGAGAATAAAGCATGCTGTTGGTTGGTGGTGGTGGCACAGGAGGTGGCGAAGGGGATAACCTACTATGGTGCTGCAACACCTCTTCCTTTGCTATTGTTGATGTTAACACTTGTTCAGCACGACCGTTTTCGTTAACACGACCGTTACCGTTTTCGTTCCCGGTACCGACACTGTTTTCGCTTCCATTTTGTTCGCGTCGCGTCATTTCGATCAACTCGCGCACTTTGTCCATGTTGCGAACGAATTCCTCGCGCGTTGCCGCCAGCGACGTTGCTGCAATTGAACTGTTGGCCAATTTGCTCGATCCAAATTCGTTGGCCAACAACGAGTCGTTAGATGCTCGCGTAAGCGTCACTGCTTGCGCCTCTGCCGCAGTTTCTGCCGAAGTCTCTGCCGGTGTCGGCGTTGTTGCGGCGCTCAGCAGCGATGATAGCGATGAAGAGCTACTTTGCGATGCCTGGCCATCATGGGGATCATGGGGAGCGTTATTAACAGGTGTGCTTTCACGACTTGATTGGTTGTTGGCTTCGTTGCCAGCTGTCTCTGTTTCCGTGTCCACTTCCGTTTCAACCTGCAATTTTTGTTGTTCGGATTTGCTCAAATTCTAGCTCTAGCCAATTGTTCTATTATTTGTTTCATTTGTTATTCAATGTGTGAAGTGTGTTAGGTATGCAATAATCTAGTTCTTAGTAATCCTAAAAAGCATGTGCTACGCATAAACAAATTTTTGGCCTACTTTAAGTAAATTGCGCATTTACAAAAACCCCAAATACTATAATGGCTACCCAAAGGCTTGACTAATTCAAATAAGTAATCAACTAGAAAATATATTAAAATCAATAATTTGACACTAAGATACTATAAGTAAAAAAAAAAACAAGTTAAGTTAAAAACCCAAAACATATTTTTTAACAAAGCACAATCTTATAACAATCATTAAAGATCAGAACAATAATTTTTTACAAGGTATATTTTACTAATGATTAATCACAGATTATTATTATTAGGTCTGTTTTCCAAAAAAAAACTAACTTGACATGCCTATGAAATAAGACAACTTTTATTTGAAATCTTTAGTCCCTAGCTCTTATTGTCTCTTAGATCGAAAAGTCATACATCCAAACGGACATGGTAAAATCTTTATATCCTGTAAACCTATGAATCATTGGAAACAGTAAAAGTGTTAACTATATTATAGTATCCCAGATATCGGAACAGTGAACACAAATTTAATAAGTCGGTGAAGATAGTTTCAATAGTTAGCTAAAAAATACATTTATCTTTTGTGTATTTTCAGATTTATTACAAAACAGAGTCAAAAAATTTATTTGTATCTTTTTTGATCTTTAAAGTGGGGAACACTTGAACTACTCTCATTGTAGTCACGAAAAGAACATTTGATAATTCTTCAGATGATTCTCCTTTTTTATATTTTCTATTACCTCAAGAACAAGAACCCCTTCTATGGCAGCCCCTTAGTTAGATTAGTTAGTGAGTAGTGCGCTACGAACCTCACACTCGCCTTCGGTTTCCGTTTCATTGGACGAGCTGATTGGCTCTGTGGCTGTTGTTGTGCTGCTCAAGTCATTATCGGGTCGATTTATCAGCTTGATGGCATCCGTATCGAGATCGATGTGTGTCCGTTCGACGAGAGCAGCCGCCTCTTCCAGTTCGAGTTCCATTAGATCTGAGACACTGCTTGAACTGGAGGAGCTTAAGTAAACAAGTTCCGCATCCTCGGACTGGGGTGACAGGGCGCTTTGCAATCGGGTACAGCTCTCCAGATCGTTGGGCTGATCTAGCAGCTTTGTTTCCAGCATGAGAGCCACTGGTTGCTCGCGACGCTTCGACTGCCTTCGGCTAAAATCGAGTTGGCTGCGTGGAAAAGTCTCGTTTGCCTTGTGTGATACAGTTGGACGCGTCTTCGCCGGATCATTATTGCCAGAGAAGCAGTGAGTGAGGCCAAGCGATAGATCACCCGTCTCACTCTGCTCCTCCAGAATACTGTCCAGATAGCGCGGACTGAGCAACTGCGGCAAAAAGTGCGATTCAAGCGCATTGCGCTTCTGGGCGCGCGTCTGACGCAGCTGTTCCTGTTGCTCCGTCCGACTGCTGGACGGCAAATCCGGCGAAGACGCTATCACAGCTATCGGTGAAGTGATTGAAGCTGTTGGTGTTGTTGCCTCCGTTTCCGAGTCCGCCTCAAATACCAAAGGCGACTGTAGGGGAACAGTGCAGTTGAACTCTCCGGAACTGCAATCGCTGTTAAATTCAAGTTCCTGAATTTGCACATCGCGTGCGAATTTTCTAAATTGTGTGAGGCTTTGATTGTTGTGCTTGGGTGAAGGGGATTCCACCAAATAACGTGGTGGTGGTGACAATGTGCCGCTATCGTTGCTATTACTGTTGCTGTTGTTAGTGCTGTGTGTTGCTGCTGTTGCTGTTGTTGCTGTTGTACTGCTTATCTCTTCAATTGTGGGCTTACCTTTACCAGCGCATTCCTCTGCATCAGATTCTATCTTAATCTGATGTATGATGACTTTGGTGCTGCGTTGCAGCGGCTGTTGTTGCTGTCGAGCATCGCCATGTTGCTGCTGTGCTGGCACTTGTATCTCATTTGAAACATTTTGTTTCTGGTCGGTTTTTTGTTTATCGTCGCGCACTATGCGATGTACAATGACCTTGGCTTGTCGTGGACTGCCAGGCGGCTTTGTCGTAGCCAGCTGCTGCTGCTGCTGTTGCTCCTCCGCTAGCAACTGTGGCTGTTGTTGTAGTTTGCTGTTCTTTGCGCCCATTGCTTTGATAGCTTCAACTAAGTTGCTCTCTTTCTTTTCTACTATCACAGGCACTAAGCGAACAACGGGTTGCTGTTGCTTTATTTGATCTTCACACTGGTTAAATAGTTCTTGTTGCTTTATCGAATCTTTCTGTCTAAGCTCTTTTTGACCTATCAGTTGTTGATTTAACTGATCTGGATCTTGATCTTCAACTAGATATATAGACTGATCTAATTGCTTATGCTCAGACAAAGTTTCTAAATCATCTACTAGTTGATCAGGAAGGTGTGTAGGTTGATCGTCGGCTTGCGTTTCAGAACAATATATCAGACTTTTCGGATCTTTTGGCTTGTTTTCTGTATCAATCAGCTGATCATTAGAATTATCTAAAAGCTCATCTTCCGCTTCGAACAGTTTTTCTTTTGATTGCTTTTCAGACTGATCTACTTGATCTGCTGCTTGCTCGATCAGCTGATCCACAAACTTATCTATAAGCTTATCCTTAAGCTGATCTTCTGTTTGCTCCTTAAGTTGAATTTCCTCTTTTTGTTGCAACTTCAACTGATCTTTTGACTCTATGTTGCTGTTGTTGCTGCTGGGTGTTCCTGTTTTTGCCTCACCAACAGCTGTGACTCCATCGCAGTTTGTAATGCTGCCGGATTTTGCATCATTATCATTATGATGATCATCGGCAAGTGGCGTAAGTGATGATGATGATGTTGCTGCTGCCTCGTCCTGTTGCTTGTGCTTCTCTGCTTTTATTGCTGTTTGCTGTTCATTTGTTTGACTTTTATTGCGCTTATTACGATTACGATTACGATTCCGATTGCGATTATTTGGCATCGTCTAAGTCGCTTTGAAACCTGCAAAACTGATCGTTCACCCCAAAACAAAACAAAAACAGCACTTTTAGATTTCTCCTAAATATTGTATATGTGTGTGTGTGTGTGTGTGTGTGTGTGTTTGGTTTGTTATGCTCGCTAGCTTATTGCAGTTTATCTGGGAATTACGCATACGCCGCCTTCTCCGCCTTCAATCAACTAAATCTAAAAATTGCTTTTTTCGCGTGCGTTTCTTTTTTTTTGTGCTGTTGCTTTTTGATTTTATTAATACTCGTTTTTTTTTCGTCGTCGTTGTCGTTTAGGGATTATTTTTCTGTTTGTGTCACTCGTCTCGCTGGCAGAAACACAACTAAAACTGAAAAAAACAGAACCATACGCCACAGTACGCCGATCAACCAAAACGACGACGAGCCGGCATTTCAAGCAGCGCAAACGTCAACGCCGACGTCGACGTCGAAAGCGACCGGCAAAACTTTTGACACGCGTCCGGCGCTGCACAAATTCGAATGTACAGATACTTATAAACATACATATGTATACATTTATATATATGAATATATATATTTATATATATCAGATAATTGATGCCCGAGAAATGAAGAACATGTTACAAATATCGAATAATACGTTTTAGTTCTTATGTTTCGCTACCATCGCGCCAGATTTTGAGAATATGCTTTTGTATCTAACAGAAGATTTTGCGGTCCCGATTTTTCTTTTGCGTTCTACTGGTGGCGACTGGCGATCACCGAATGGGCCATGAGCTGTTCCCAGCTGCCAAGCGTGCCACACAAAATCAGTTGCACAGCGGCACGTAAAAGTCGTGGAAACCAAGCAACAAAAACGAATAAGAAACACTACAAAAAAAAGCATCAAAATTATAATAGGGCTCGTCTGAGGATCATTTTAAAAATACATGAAACGCTGTCTGTTCCGAGAGCAACATTTGCCTCTAGTTGTGGGAGTTGTTGCTCGAGTACGAATGGGTCGAGTAGGGCAAGTGTAGGGTGGATGGGGGAAATGCGTTTGTTAAGTGCAAAACAAACAATAAGCGAAACTCTGGTGTGTGTACTTTTTATTCAAATGTGTCTAACGGAACTGTTTTCAAATGCAAATAAACAGCATAAGGCCAAAATCAAGTCCAGATCAAGTCAAGTTCTTTATTTTTGCGGCACACGCGCAACTCAAACAAGAATGTTGCATAAACATAACGTTAAAACAAATGCGAGAGAAAGAAACCTAAAATAAATATATATTAATGTATACACATATGACGCTATAAACAAAACTGAACTGAGCTGTTCAGAAAAATGATTTTGTGCTTCTATTTTTCAGCTGCAAATAATGTCATATTTAATTTTATATATATATTTTTTAAACATGTTGGCTGTTTAATGTTTTTCTTTTAGATTTTGGAATTTCGGGATTAACCAAGCAAATAATTCGTCAACGTTAATCCATTTCAAAGCATTTGGAGTTTGATATTTTACATGGACAACATACTAATGTTTTAACTGTTTTTTTTTTTTATAAAGTTTAATGAAATTTATTTAATAGAACCAAATTTCACCCACCCTTTTGTGCACAACAGCTTAATCAAGAGCCTTTTTTGCATGGTTAACCTAAAACATTTGAATCCCATGGGGCAATATTCTCAGTGCTCTATGCCGGCTATAATGCAGTCAAGTGTGTGTGTGTGTGTGTTTGTCCATGTGTGTGTTCAACTTATAGCATTTTCGAGATATTTTTTGTGCGTTATTTCTTTTAATATTTTTTTTGTTTTTTTTTTTGTGTTGTGATGTATTTTTGTTTTGTTTTTGGCTGTGCCTCAATTTTGTGTTTGTCGGTTTCTGGTGTGTGTACACTTGAATAATTTGTACGAATTGAAATTAAAGCATTATTTTCGACCGGCATGTATGTATATATATGCATATACATACGTATGTACAAATGTCTATTCGAATACATATATATATGTATTTGTATTCCACTAGGCCATGCGGTTAGTAGTCGTTGATTTATTTTTAAAAGTACTTTACGGATTTCAATTTCTTTGCTTTCTTCGACTTTAAGCACGTCTCTTTCTCTTCCCCATCAGTTTCTACTTCCTATTCGTCATAGGCATAAATAGATATGTGATCAGCCCGTGTCAAGTGCCAGACAAAGAGCGGCAAGAGGAACGCACAAGTGTAAATTGTTCACGTGTTGCAAATAAACTGCAATCGGTGTTAAAAGTTGCAGGGAAAAAAAACCAAAAAAGCATTGAGATTATGCAACAGATGGGAACAGTGTGACAAGATTATATTTGAAATTCGGTAATTCACAAAAAACAAAAAGGGAAACCATTATAAGAAGAACTGCACACTCACACACACACACATCACACTTAATCACTTTGAAAAACTCTCTACCTAGTTAAAAATCTATTAAAATGGCAATTTCCTTTTGCTATTATCTTCTCTCTCACCCCCCCCCTCCTCTCTCACAATAATTCACCGTCTGTTTCATTCAGTTTATTTTCTTTGGTTTCGTTTTTTTTGATTTTAAAGCACCTTGTTGTTTGCCGTTGTTCCTGAATCGATTAATGTCTGAAGTTGATGAATTTGTTCCCAATTATTATTATGCAATGTCGATAACAACAACAACTACAACAGCTGTTTTTTGTGGCTCATTATCGAATTTATTTTATTTATTTATTTCAGTTTTTAAATATTCCTTACAGCTACAGCATTTCTACTATAACATTGACGCGTTAATTACAATGTTGTTGGCGCAATGTTGATAAAAATAAGTTTAATAGAATTGGTTATTAGCTTTAATGTTCAATTGTATTTTGTTTCCCTCCAAAAAGTTAAAACATTACCATCGTATGCAACTGTGGAAAGTAAAAAATTTCTCAACAAATTGAAAAAAAAAAGGAAAACATTAGAAATACTTGTTAAATTGTTAAATTAAACTCAACGTTAAGACAGCGTTCGTAAGAAACATTTTCGTTCGACCGTTTTTTCTGCGAACTTTAATTTTACGTTTAATATATTTAACCTATGGCGTTCACAAAAACGTTTCTTTTTATTGGTAAAAGAATTCTCAAAATCGGTTAAGTAGATCCACAGATTATCCCCTACAGCCTCACAAACTTTACCTCTTTCTAATATTGTATAAATAAAATTAATTAAAACTTTATTTTCTAAAGGAAACATAACTCAATATTGATAATTAAGGTCTCCCTCGTATAACGCGGTACTTCTACAACGCGTTTTCAATATAAAGCGATTTAAACGAAAAAAAAGTTTCAGTGCAACACGAAATTTCGACTTGTAGGAAATTTCTTCTGGTAAGTAATACGCCCAAGGCGCTCACTATTTCAATAGAATATGATGTTCGAAGACAGTAGAACAGACTTTTGAAAGCACATTGATGCTTTTGTTAATGAATAATATATATGTATATATTAGCTTAGTCTTCTATAACGCGATTCACGTAACGCGGAATTTTTCTGGAACGTAACCACCGCGTTATACGAGGGATACCTGTACATGAATTCCAGTATGCGTATACATAGTAATATTTAAATGAAAAAACAATCATCAATATTGCTCTTTAATATTTTAATCTTAAGTTAAGCAAACACATTTCATCTTGGGTATTTTTTTTATATTGACACTAAAAATAAAATTGCATTATACAATTTACAGGGTCTTTTCGAATTCAATGTGGCCTATTGGTTTAGGTTATATTTTTTTATTTTGTTTTTGGTATTTTTGTTGCTTTTTAGCTATTGTTTTGTTGCTAATTAGCATAGATTTTTAACGTTGCTTTAAAGCATTTTGTTGTTTGTCTGATGTTGCTGGTGTTTATTGTTGTTGTTGCTGCCTCTTCATTTGCCTACACTTATGGTGCTGCATTTATTGTTGTTGTTGTATTTTTGTTTACGTACGTGTAATTTATTTCACTGTTTCCCTCCCTCTCTCGCTCTTTCTAAAGCTCCTATTTGTTTTTTTACACAAACACACACGCACACACACAGATACAAACTTTTGGGCATTTGTAATACAAACAAAATATTTAGTTAACTAATTTATGGCTCTCGCGCGCTTCTTTCTGCAGCCACCCACCAACAGCGACGCCGACGTCGGCGCTGACGTCACCAGAGCGTCAGCAGCACATCAAGCGAACGCTTTAAGGTCAACAACGTAAGGCGGGAAATTACAAAAGTAATAAAATTCGAATACCAAAAGCATCCAAAGCGGCGCATTAGGTATTCAATTAATTGCACAAATCGTCGGTTTCTATCAAAGACATTTTATTTGCAGTCCACACTGTTCACTATCTTTCTTTATTTTCTTTCTGTTTTTGCCGCGTTCTTCAATGCATCGCATACGTGCTGAATCTACACTGAATTGTTGGGAACTGCATTCAAATCTCAGTGTCCGCAATTCAAAACATGATATAGAAGAGCGCCCAATTGGATATTGAAGGGGGGCCGATGCCGGTCAACGACTGTTTGTGGATTGTAGTGTGAATTTTGAGCGCACAGTGTGACCAAATTGAATTTGACAACCTAAAATATACATACACGATATATCATTGTCTTATCTGGCAGTTGAAAAAAAGAGAACAAAAAAGAGAGAACTTCGCATTTTAAATTTGTGAAGTAGCTTAAAATTGAACAATGATATCATTGTGTGGTAAACTTAACGCTTTGCCAATTGCAATTTCGCAAGACCATGAACCTGTTACACCCTATTAGAACCCACTTTGCCTCTCTAACCCTATGCTAATAAACAAAAACACATTAGGATCGAAACTTTGGCTAGTTGCGTCAGACTTAAGAAGTTTTTACAGTTACAAGCAAAATCATACCAAACACACACACACGCACACAAGCAAATAAGCACTGTATGCTTTTGGATACTATTAATAGCATTAATTTTTGTATACTAACATCTGAGGGTATTTTATAGCGCAGTATAATTGCTTTTATTTTCGTTTAACTTATATGTACATATAAATTTTTTTTGTATTTGTATTTCTTTTTTTTTTCGTTCGGAACACGCTAGCGATCGCACAACGCCAAAGTCGAAGTTCTAATGGCAACTGAAGCTTCGCAAGCTTCATACAAATTGTCAGCAGCGACAACAATCAAAAACCACAACAACAACAGTTTGTCACCTGGCAACCCGGCAGCTATAGACTACAGCGTACTGTTAACAACAATAACAATAACAACAACAAAACAGGAAAACTAAAGCTTCGACGATAAGTTTGCCAAAGTTGTTAACTGTATGTTGTTGTTGTTATTTTCGCTCTTGTTGCTATTGCGATTTTGTGCTCAACACTTAAGCTAATTATTGTAGTATATTCTCTGCCTCCTTCTCTCCCATTCTCATTCCAGAGCTCACTTGCTTTGTTGCTCTCGCCCTCTCTGCGTTCGATTTCCTGCTACCTCAAATCAATCGCATTCACCAATAGCAAGCTTGTATATCAATACATGATACTCTTATGAAAAAGTCTTACAAGTTTAGTATGGCTTTTGTCATTTAAACTATATAATTTATAAATGAATATTTATAGTTTATATTTTTCATATCATGTTTGATAAGAGACAATTTAGGTATACATGTGTTTGCACATAAAATAATTTTTAAGAAACTCGAATCTGTTTCATAGAATAAATGTAAAACTAAAGAGTTTTTAGGGTTTCCTAAACAATAGTTGTTTTTCATTGTAAGTTTTTATAAACTTAGTCTGTAATACCAATTAACTTATTTTTAAAAGTTTTGTTATTTGTTAACGATTATTTCGCAATCGTGGACAGATTTAAATAACGATCTAAGGAGTAACCAAATGTTTGACGCTTAAATGCATCAGAATTTTTAATGCTCACTTTTTCTTTCCGACTTATTTAGTTTCTACTTATTTTTTACTTGCTCCCACACAAATACCCTTATTGAATATTCGTTTCACGATTTAACCACATTTCCTCATAGACATTTTTTTATTGCTACAGTTTGCACGGTTTAAAATAAGCTTTCTAGAGTATACATTATTCGATGTGTAAGAGAGACAAATATATATAATTTTAGTTGTTATTCTGCTGTTAGAATAAATCTCAGCTATTTTTCTGAACACCTAGTACAAGCAAATAAAAGGTTTTGGCATTTTGCCAACCGATGGACAGCTGGAAACAGCTTTCAATTTCTTCCCTCCTTCAGCTGGAAGTGAATTCGCCAACTCTCGAAGCAGAACACCCAAAACCACTCGGAGCCGCAAAATACAATGACAATGCTCATTAACCAGGCGCTGAACTTTGTCTAAACGTCAATTACGAGAGCAAAGCTTTAGATTTTCTTTGATTTTTGAATTTTTTATACCCTTAACCCATAAAATGGGTAAAGGAATATAAGTTCTCCTATACCATGAGCAGAACAAGTTTGCTTCAAATTATCGATAACTATTCTGGTTTCCGATATACACATGTGATCGATAACAAAAAAATATCGAATTTGGAAAATGTAAAAATGAGGGTTGAAAGAATGGGTAACGATAGATCTTTTCTGAAAATTTCGTCCAAATCGGTTAAGAAACACCGGAGATATCGAGCTTAATCGATTGAAGTTAAGTCAGTATACCAAAGTCTTATATAAATTTAATTTATTTTTTGCAACTGGGTTCAGGGTATCTTCTAGTCGGGCTCTCCCGACTAGAGCCTTCTTACTTGTTTTAACATTGTACGTGCGAATATTACAAGTGAGAGCAATCGGAAAGGTTGTTTTCTACCCTGCATACTAAAGTAATTTCAATCAGTTGGTTAAAGAGTACTAGAAAATCAAAATGATAACTCTTTAGACATGCAAAAAAAAAAATAGCACGAGGTTTTTATACGCTTGTACATTATCTTTGTGTCAATGTATGTATTTGTATGTAGTAACCTTGTCCAATGTGTTGAATTTTTGTACACGCAATCTATATTTTTTTTTTTATCAATATTTAGTGAAGCATTTGCATTGAACGACAAACAAAATCAAAAGGTAAATATATCTCGAATATGAAAAATCCCTGAACCCTAGAAATGACGTATGTTCTGTATGTACATATGTGTGTGTGCCAGCGTAAACAGAAACTGCATGCAATAATGCGTCACTGAATGCTTGACTTAACTTAAATTTTCTATATTTTCGGTGTTCACAGATGATCATTATTTTGTCCACTGTTTTTGAAACAAGAAAATCTGGGCGTTTGGAGAACGCCCAACATTTTAAATTTGAATAATCGTTTGTTCAATAGTAGATAACAAATGAACGCTAATTGCATTGAAATCTATTTCGCTTTTAGCTAAAGCAAAAATGATTATACAACACAAATATCTGCTGCCTCTGAGTCATATGCCGAAATTGATATAAAGCATTGTTTTATGCAACTTATTTCAGCAACCATAAAATTTGAGAACAAAAACTGGTCAAACAACAACTAATTAATATACAAGAATTTCTATAGATTAACACTACTCATATTGTCGAATAGAAAGTACCATGTATTAAGTTGGATACCTCACGAATATTCTTGGTTAGTTGTTGAGTTGACATTAAACCCAAGGCGTAACTTTAAGTGGCAGTCATTTGCTCTTTGATTTTGAATGCATTAATTGTTCGTTAAAAAGGCATCGTAAATTTACAAATTGTGCTTACTCATTCAAACTTCGTAACTAATCGATAATTGTATCATTAATTGATGAGTATAAAATAAGGCACATCAACATATTTAACAAAGGGGAAAAGGTGGGAGTGGGGTACCTCCGATGGCGTATTGATGCTAAAAATTTATAAAAACGGGAAAAAGGGAGGGGGGGAGGGAGGGGGGTGGGGGGGGGGGGGGGGGGGGGTTGGGATTGAGGATGGTGGATTTTAACGTTGAAATTTATTTTATATTTTTTTTCTATTTTTTTAACTTTGGGTAAGGGGTGGGAAAGGGGGGGGGGAAGGGGGGGGGGGGGGGGGAGAGGGGGGGGGATTTTTTTTTGGTGGTTGTGGGGGTGTTTTTTGGTTTTTTTTTTTTTTTTTTTGGTTTTTTTGTGGGTAGGGGGAGAGAGAGGGAGTTTTTTGTTTGGTGTTAGTTATTTTTAGTTTTTTTATTTTCACCCATCTGTGTTACTAAAAAACAAAAAAATAATAATATTCTTTTTTGTTCGTAAAAAAAAAAATTGAGGAGTGTTAAAATTTTTTTTTTGGAGGGGGGAAAAAAGAGGGGGTGTTTAGGAAAAACACCCAAGAAGACGGGGAGCAAGGAGGACGATAATGCAAAAACCCAAAACCAATAATCCCTGGAGGTTAGGAAAAAAAAATAAAAACCCCCAAAAGCTCTGCAGACGTCACATTTCCCATTTTCGATAATACTTGGCCTATATAGTATGTTTAAAAGTGACCTAATCGGTTGACGGTTGATTTGAAATTTTTCTTACCAATCCATAAAATAAATCAGCGGTCAACAGCATTTAACAGCAAGAATCAACACATTCAAAAGCTTTTGGTCAGTAGCACTTTAACTGTCGTCGTTTCATTTCATATTTAATTCAATTCGCACAGCGACATTGTTGAGGTTTTGGTTACCTGGAGCGGGGCCCTTAGCTTCATGTTTAGGCCAAGTGTCATTTTTATTAAGTATTTTAACCAACTTAATTGGGCGTGAAGCATCAATGAATAGTTATTTAGGTGTGTGTGTTAGGTGTTATTCAATAACCAACTAAATACGCTTTGAAAAAATTCATGAATACATTTCCTGTCTTAAGAGAGACGATTGATCTTATTTTAATATATATATCGCGTCAATTTAGCCAGAATATTAAAAGTGTTCAAATAATATGAATTTCGACCGAGCTGCATTTTGGCAGATGTCTTAGAAATTAAGTGTTATAGCCCCATTTCTCGTGTCTCATATAAAAGTAATTGGACAAACAATTTTGGTTTTATTAAAAAAAATAGTGCAAGCCAAAATTTGAAATCATAAAATTACACAGACAGGCCCAGAACAAGACCATAATTTTTTAGAGGTTTTTAGAGCTCTGTATCCAAATCCGGACACAAAATTTTCCCATCACCCAAGGCTTTCGAGACAATCTTACCAGAAAGTGCCAAAAACTCGGTTTTTGGCGATTTAACGTCAACAAGCTTTTATTATACTCGATACCGAAGGTAAAGAATATATTGGGTTTGTGCAATGTCCGTCAAGGTGTCCGTCCGTCCGTCCGTCCGTCCGTCCGTCCGTCCATCCGTCCGTATGGTTGCAAGTTTTTTCCACACCCTTCAAGCTAGAGACTTGAAACTTTCCAATTCTCTTTATCTATGGGGTAGTAAATTGAAGTGTCAAGATGGGGGTTGTACGATAACTGGGGGGCTGGCAAATCGATAAATTCGATAACTCAAAACCGATAAATCCACATATTTCGCACATCCTTACAGCTAGAACTACCAAATTTGGTAAGAAGATAGCTACTTGCAGCCCCCTAAAAAACTGCATCAAAAATTTTGGAGCCATGCCCCCCCCCATTCCGCCCCCAACCACCCGCCTTTTTTAAGTCAAAATAGCCCATATCTCCCACAGTTTTTGAGCTGTAGCCACCAAATTTGGTGCCAAGATAGGTGATGATGACCCCAAAACTGCATCAAAAGTTTGGATGCCACGCCCACCAATACTGCCCTAGCCGCCCCCATCCGCCTTAATGCTTCGTCAAAAACGGGAATGCGTGTATCTTCTAGAGTTGTGATGCTAGAGCCACCAAATTTGGATGGAAGATAGCTGGCAACGACCCCCAAAACTGCATCAAAGTTTTGGAGCCACGCCCACCCATTCCGCCCCCAGCCCCCCCTGTATTTTGAAATCAGAAATGGCTTTATCTCCCACAGTTTTTGAGCTAGAGCCACCAAATTGGGTGCCAAGATAGGTGATGATGACCCCCCAAAAACTGCATCAAAAGTTTGGATGCCACGCCCACCAATACTGCCCTAGCCACCCCCATCCACCCCAACGCTTCGTCAAAAACGGGAATGCGTGTATCTTCCAGAGTTGCGGAGCTAGAGCCACCAAGTTTGGTAGGAAGATAGCTGGCAACGACCCCAAAAAACTGCATCAAAGTTTTGGAGCCACGCCCACCATTTTGCCCCCTTTCCCCACCTTTTACAAACTTTTAGCTAGAGTCACCAAGTTTGGTATGAAGATAGCAATTGACATTCCACAAAGATCTGCATCAAAAATTTGGATGCCACGCCCACCATACCGCCCCCAGCCCCCCTTTCCCCACTTTTACAAACGAGCGAGTCACCAGTGTTAAAAATAAAATCCAAAGGTAAGGCCCCCCCCCCTTTCCCCCCTTTTTACAAATTTCGAGCTAGAGTCACCAAATTTGGTATGAAGATAGCAATTGACATTTCACAAAGATCTGCATCAAAAAATGTGATGCCACAACTACCCATACCGCCCCCAGCCCCCCTTTCCCCACCTTTTACAAACTTTGAGCTAGAGTCACCAAATTTGTAAGGAAGATAGCTTGTGGCATCCTCATCTGCATCGGAAAATCTTTAAGGCAGCGTACACCCCTGCCGCATCCGTACCCCCTCTGCAATCAGGCCTCTTTTTACCGGTTTTAATACTGGTATCGAGTATGCCGCAGTCGGTTGCGTCCGACTGAGACGTTTCCACTTGTTTTTATTTTGCAAATCTTTTTGCAGCATCTAAAAGCGACGGACGGACAGACGGACATGGCTATATCGTCTCGGCTGTTGATGCTGATCAAGAATATATATACTTTATGGGTTCGGAGATGCTTCCTTCTGCCTGTTACATACTTTTGCACAAAAATATAAAAATTAAAATTTAAAAATTTTACCCATGCCTAAGAATTAACATTTTATAGATTTCGCTTTTTCTTTCAAACGAGTTTCATTCTCTACAATTTGAACCTATTTACACCAACTGATAGGTATATAAAGTCTAGCTTTAAAAAACATAAAAGCTAGGGATGCTTTAGGATAAAACCTTTAGGCATATCAAGTTAATTATACCCTTAACCCATATAATGGGTAAAAAGGGTATAATGGTTTTGTGCAAAAGTATGTAACAGGCAGAAGGAAGCATCTCCGACCCCATAAAGTATATATATTCTTGATCAGCATCAATAGCCGAGTCGATTTAGCCATGTCCGTCTGTCTGTCCGTTTGTCCGTCTGTCCGTCTGCCCGTCTGTATGAACGCGTGGATCTCAGAGACTACAAGAGCTAGAGACTTCAGATTTCGAATATAAGTTCTCCTATACCATGAGCAGAGCAAGTTTGCTTCAAATTATCGATAACAATTCTGGTTTCCGATTTATACATGTGATCGATTACAAAAAAATATCGAATTTGGAAAATGTAAAAATGAGGGTTGAAAGAATGGGTAGCGATAGAAATTTTCTAAAAATTTTGTCCAAATCGGTTTAGAAACACCGAGAGATACCGAATTTAAATAATTAAAGTTGAATTAATAACCCAAAATCTTATATAAATTTAATATATTTATTGCAACTGGGTTCAGGGTATCTCAATAGTCGGGGTCTCCCGACTAGAGCCTTCTTACTTGTTTTAATATGTTTTAATTAACTCGCTTTCTTATATGCCTGTTTTGTTGGAATTCTGTAATTGATTTTAAATTAACTTCTCGATGGGCTAGATACTTGAAATTTTGACTATAAATCGGAAATCGATCAAAATGCACTTAAATGTGAAAAGAGATGAACAACGAATAGTAAAAGAGTCAGACAACTTTAAGAGCTACTTTAACAAATATGGGTTGTCCCGAATATAAGCTTAGCTTTTCCTTGTAGTAGCTGAAAAGTACGTGGCTAACAAATTTATATTTGTGGCGCCACGTTATAGCCTACACACGTTCTATTCGACTTTTTTATATTGTAAAACGGTTTCGCTTCACCAAAGCACTTGTCTTGTGGCACGCCTTGCAAATTTTGAGCTCCGGCCGACCACTAACTGAATTTGGCAGTACGCCTGCTAAGCGAGGTTTTGGCAAATATTCAGGACTGACTATGGCTTCATTGAAACTGCAGAGACCTGCCAAATGCTCTATTACAGGTTGTGTGGTAGCGTCACCTGTCCAAATTTAAGCTGTAGTCCTGCACTATAATCAAATATAACCTTATCCTTAAAGATCTCTGTCGTACTAGGCTATTTATATATCCTGTTGGGTAGATCCTGCTGCACTTGATGTACTTTTCACTTGTGTTTTTCTGCACTGGCCGTATTCAAGATTCGCGACTGCCCTCGCATTGTCGCAGGCGGCTCCTTTTATAGCACCCTCGCTGGACCTCATTCGCACACCAACGGCCTTTCGCCCCGACATTAACGGTACGTGTCCTGTCTGCACAGCATGCAGATTTGCCACGACATCAGGGCCGGTTGCGGGCACTTATAATTAAAACATTTGTGAGGCGCTCACATTACTTAAAATATTGACGTACGGAGCAGTCAACTGAACTTTAGCCATTGTGAAGTAGGCCGCATCGGCCCCTTCACAAAGAGTTATATTTGTATTAGATTTATAATTGTTAAGTCGCAAGAAGCGCATCGTTTGTTTAAATTGTAGGTATAGTTTTGTTAGACCCAAGGAGTGCGCAGTATGGATAGTTAATAAACGCAAGGAGCGTAAGAGATTTAGATTTATTGAATGTACATATTTTTGATTAACGCCTAACGTCTGATGATTTAAATATAACCGCCCCAGAACGCAGAGTCACACGATGCAGCGCGCCAGCTGCGATCACCAAATCCACCACGGTCGCGAGCACGTGGGGGAGCGACAAAATCTGCAACTTGGGCCGAAGTCAAAGCGTGGGCGAGGAGTTGCGATTGATATACCAAAGTGAGCGGACGCGTACGCGCTTAGAAAAAATAGGAAAACGAAAAGAGGAGCAGAAAAGCGAAATAGCGTGCTCATAAGTAGCAAAGATATAGAGTCTAGATTAAAGATAAGGTAAGAGGGGATAGTTCGCGACAGTTCATATATATATAAGTATATATATATGCAGTTAGGTTTTAGGTTAGGTTTCGTCGTACAAATCATATTTGGTATAATTTGAATAAATTGGTCACCGGCAAATCCGTGATCCAGTGGAGTGCAATTACTGTGTGTTTTTCTTTCGTTCTATTTCTTCGCTTTGGGTTTTTTTGTACACGCGCGTACGCGAGTCAAGCTGAGTCGCTGAATACCCTGGCCGCTGAGTGTGCCTTCCGACTTGTAAAACCGCGCACAGTAAAGTCTCATCAAAAATATAGAAATATTCTTGTGAGGTGTACCTGGCCAGACTGAGTTTATACCCTGGCTAAATTACTCCTTTACACCATATTGTCTTAAACAGAAAGTGTTACATAAATAAAAACCTAAAAAAAAACAATAACCATTCGAAGCCACACAGAATAATAAATAAATCGTGTTTTAGGTGCTCAGAAAATTCAGATCAAAATTGGACCGACTAAACTTTCTAGAATTTATGTTTTTATACCCTTAACCCATAAAATGGGTAAATAAGGGTATAATGGTTTTGTGCAAAAGTATGTAACAGGCAGAAGGAAGCATCTCCGACCCCATAAAGTATATATTCTTGATCAGCATCAACAGCCGAGTCGATATAGCCATGTCCGTCTGTCCGTCCGTCTGTCCGTCTGTATGAACGCGTGAATCTCAGAAAGTTCTCCTATACCATGAGCAGAACAAGTTTGTTTCAAATTATCGATAACTATTCTGGTTTCCGATATACACATGGAATCGATAACAAAAAATATCGAATTTGGAAAATGTAAAAATGAGGGTTGAAAGAATGGGTAACGATAGAACTTTTCTGAAAATTTCGTCCAAATCGGCTAAGAAACTTCGGAGATATCGAATTTAATCGATTGAAGTTAAGTCAGTATACCAAAGTCTCATATAAATTTAATATTTTAATTGCAACTGGGTTCAGGGTATCTTCTAGTCGGGCTCTCCCGACTAGAGCCTTCTTACTTGTTTTCTATTAGCTTTCCCCGCTGAACAAAGGAGGTGGACATGTGCCAGGCTTCACGTTACAATTGACTAGCAAAGCTGCCAAATGAAGCAGTTTTGTCAGGCTAAAAACAAAAATCTTGGAATGCCTGAAGCAGATATGTTTCTCTAATGTTGAAGAAAACAGCCAACCAAACTTGAGCTCGGTACCCAGTTCTTCTGCCACTTGTTTAAAAATTCTTTGGGATATTTTATGAGTTGGGGCGAAGTATAGGGCCGCCAGATCTGCTAGGTCCTAGGTCTCCTTGGGCGCTATGAATTAGTGTTACTGAGGCCTGACCCCATGGGTGCTGAATCAAGTTCGGTGTGAGATATACCATTCAATATGTATGGTGGAGCTCCCTTGTTCAATGCTGTTAGTTTTGATGAAATGCTCACCAACTGCATTGACCATTTGCATTCCATTTAGTGATATCAAGATTAAGTTGTATTGACTCAAGGATGTCATTAGTTGTCCGGGCATCTTCGTGAATTGAGCCGCAAGCCGTAAGACCATTTGTTGGATGAACACTTCATTTCGCTGATGCGAGCTGACGGTTGTGAAAGAAGTTTTGAGTGGAGGGAGTTGGATACCGTTGCAAAGCTGACTAGCAAAGCTTGCTTCAGACGTTAGGATTGCTTGACGGGTTCGTGGACCCCTATTGAGGTGGCTGGTTCTGGCTTGTAACTGGCGTTGCGCTGTTTCTGTATATACTTGTATTCATCGAAATAAAGGATGCCGTATGGTATTCTCGGCAGTGGGCACAACAAGCCAGGGTTTCCCTGGTTTTAATGCAGTCAGCTGTGAATGAGTTCTGCGTGCACTTAACGCATCTATAAAAACAAAAACGCTGGGTACAAGATCGTCCGACTATTTTAGAGGCTTGAATGATACCACGAAGTTTCAAAGTCTTTTAACATCGAACACCAAGTGATTAACTTTATATCAATAAAGAATATGAATAGCATTACTTGGCCGCCTCCGTGATTTTCAACATTGTAAGTGAAGATGAAGCTTTCCAAATACCTTTTTCTATGGCCGGGACAGATAAAGCTTCAAGATTGGAGTCCTACGCCTACTGGTGGTTGGCATATCGATAAATTTGATAATTTAAAATCAATAAGTCCACATATTTTCCACACTCTTACAGTTAGAGCTACCTGATTTGGTAAGAAAACAGCTACTGGATCAATACTTTGGATGTCGATCCCACCCATTCCACCTCACATAA
This sequence comes from Scaptomyza montana, assembly GCA_018904305.1. Lineage (NCBI taxonomy): Eukaryota > Metazoa > Arthropoda > Insecta > Diptera > Drosophilidae > Scaptomyza > Scaptomyza montana. The sequence continues at coordinate 985,396 of JAEIGR010000039.1, read as the reverse complement.
AATTCACCCAGTCATCAAATTTGTTGGAAATATAACTGGTGACATCCCCGAAAGATCTGCATCACTCAATCTTTGAACGCAACGCACATCCCTGCTGCAACCGTACCTCTTTGCAATCAGGTCGAGAATAACGCAGTCGATTGCGTCTGACTGTAATGTTTCCAGTAGCTTTATTTAAGTTTTTGATGTTGCTTGTACAAACGACAAATAATAAAAAGACTGATAAAAGCATTGATTACGTAATTAAAGAGACATGCGATTAATTCCAGCCATGCGGTGTCAGAAGTTGCGTAAGGTCAGAATATCTTAAACTGAGTACGAATCACTCAAGACAAATATGTTTTATTTCATTCCGGAATTCTCAATTTAAGTAGTTTTTAAGCTTAATGGGCCTGTTTTGAGTTCTTGAGTATTCTTTTATTATTGATTTAAAGCTTCTGTACTTCATTCAAGTATGGCAAAAAATTGATATTTTAATCCCCGAAAATTCTAAGATAGATACATAGCGCAGGTAGAGCTTTTTAAAAGCTGCCAATCATTCTCATGCGTCATCAAAAATGTAAGAAATTAGAAAAAACCATTAAAAATTTTCCTGTGTTTGCTTACCGTAACGAGAATTTAGATCTCTTGTTAGTAAATGCGGCAAGTGCTTTTGCTGTTAAGCTAGTTCCGAATACATTTGGAATGCAGTTGAGGTTAACCTAATTTCGGTTAAATACAAAAAAAGAAAATTATTAAAAGCCGATGTTGGGATTTGAGCTTGTGATCTCTTACTTAAATCAAGAATTTCGTACTTGATCCCAGTATTTCGTACTAAACTTGTCGGTTTAAAGTACGGCCATTTAACCACAATTCGTACTTGAAATTGAAAACCACTTCCGACCTAAAATTATTTTTTTTTTTTTTGAATACTTTACATTGATAAGATTCCAGTCAAGAAATAGGCTTATCAACTGTTTCATTTGCTCCAGAAGGAGTATGTCGTCGTCCGTCATTATTAAGTCGAGCAGGATTTTCGCACAAGTTCTTAATAGATCTTGCATTAGCCTAAAGTTCCTTATCATTACCGAGTTCGATTAGGTTAAGTTAAAAAAATTGTTTTGTAAGTAATCCATAGCTCTTCCTGTTATTGATGAGAATTAGAGATGGGCATGGGCCTTATTTTTCGGGCCCGACCCGACCCAGCCCATGGGCCGCAGCGCCAATCTTTACCGATGGCAAAAAAAAAATATCATACCCGAACCCAACCCAAAAAAACAAGCTTGTCCAAATTCGCCCTTGAAAGTCTTGTGCGTCTTTCATTGAGAATTTTACCAGATGAAGAAAAAACTCGCTCGCTTTTCGCAGAGCTAACAGGAATGCATAATATATTGTTAGCCACAACTTGCAGTATTTTGAGGTCAGTTGCTTGTTTCCAAAATTCTAGAATTGGCAAGTTTGAATGAGAAGTTGTGGCATAATATTTTTCAATTTTTAAATCAATAGCATTTTTGTCAAGTTTTAGTTTTTTTGGTTGATGCGTGTCAAAAAACTCTTGAAACTCGTGACTCGTGTTTGGCGAAGAGTTTTCAGTTTGCGAGTCATCAAGATTGTCTTTTAACGTTTCGCGATATTCAATCATCATGCATTTCACTGTTTCTAAAACATGATCTTTTCATTCTTCTGATAAAAAACTTAACTCTTTAAACGGAGGGTTTGTACACAAAGTTACAAAAAAAGGAAACTTTTAAGTATTTACCAGAATAGTATTTACTAACTTTATTTCGGGTAAAGCGGGTTGAACGGACTAACCCACACCCGCCCGCACCCTACCCGAAATATGATTTTTCAGCCCGTACCCACGGTAACCCGCGGATGCCCACGGGTACCCGATAAAAGCCCGGCCCGTGCCCACCTCTAATGAGAATTAAATCTTCAAATTTTTTTTTTTTTTTAAATTTTTTTTAATTTTTTTAAAATAAATATACTACAAACAACCCATTACTCTTACGACTTTCGGTGGATAAAAACAAATGTTCAGGGTATCGTCTGGTCGAGCTTTTTGGAGTAAAGCCCTATAATTGGATTCATTTTGATTGTTCTCTAGATGAATTGTCTAAGTAAATAACACCTCAAAATTTTCATTTATTATTAAAATAGTCAGCAAGCAACGTTTAATCATAAACAATTGGACGATGTCTCTTTGATGCCTTTATTTTTAAGTTAGCACATATGTTGCCATCACACACATTACTGTTGACAATGTACTTACATCTATACATACTAGGTATATAGCGTAAAATAAAAACTAAAGCTTATGGCAACTGTCTAATCAAAATGTGTGTCTTGTCGCTGTATTCGCTGCTGTATTGTTGTTGGCGTAAACAAAGGCAGAATAACAAATAATATTAGGTATAATGGCATTAACAATATGCTTAGTTGAGCGAACAGTGCGTATGAATAATATGTGCGAATGGGCGATTTATTGAAAGTTGTCGTTTTTGACCAGTGAAATTAAATAATAAGAAATAACTTCTTTCATAAAAATTCGTTTAAATATTTCAATAACATTCAAACAAAATGCCTAAAGCAAAGTCCATTCACTTTTGGAAACTTAATTTGCATGCCATGCCCTAAACATCCGGTCATTAAAATAATAATTGAACTATGAACAAATGTTGACTCAAACACCCCGTAGAGTATAATTTAAAACGTATTATATTATATTTATCTAGTTTCATTTACAAATAGAGCGCAATGCACAAAGTAGAGCATGTATATTTTGTAGCATTTTTCGTCACTTTTAATCAGTCGGCTATAATGAATATTTTTTGTATTATAATGTATACATAATATATAAGGTTACAAATGTGTTTATCAAACCTTGCAGTTAGATTTTAAACAATTCGAAGGTCGTATCTTGGACTCCCACGTATAACAGTTCTATCTGATAGAATGTAGCATAGTTAAGATTTGTCTACGTTAAACACATATTGGCACATACTATACGGAAAAGAAAACGCAGACAACATAAGAAGAAAAAAAAAAACTCAACTCTGATCTTTGCGATCGCAAATTGCGGTCTAATTTGATAAGCTTAATTAATGGCAAAAAAAAGGGGACATATTCAAAAATAATAACTCACGTTCTGCTTGTGGCAAGAGAGTAAACATTTACGTTGACGTTACGCCTTTAGCTGCTGCAGGGCACACACATATACATACGTATGCACATATGTACAAAAGCTCAAATTTACACACGAGTAGTTGCAAATCGTAACTGTTAAATGGGAAGCGGGCCGCGGGTAACTCTCGATGGGTTCAATCAAAATCTCTTTTAATAGAATTTTACGCTCGCGTCTTCACTGTTTATTACTATTTGTAGTTGTTGCTGGGAAGCTGATCGCAGCAGTCGCATTGCTGTGACTGTTGTTGGGAGCAAAATAGTGCGATAGTTACACTCTCGAAAATTTGGACTCGCACTCACGCCGACAACTTGACTTGGCAATACTGCTGTGGTAACTAAATAGCAGGGGCCTATGGTATCGTATAGCACAAAACAACGGCGCATTTGGCGACAGCGACGTGCACGTTGGCAGCAACAGAGCAAAGTTTCTAGTGCACACTGGTCCGCAAATGATTAAGTGTGCACATAAATTTTTCAGCGAAGCAACAAATTATGAGAGCATTATGATCTGTTTGTGATTATCTTGACTCTTCATAAAAAGTTAAAGAGAATTTAATATTCTTTATATCAAAATAAAAATTACCAAACTAAAAACTAAGAACCATTTTCTGCCAAACACTAATACTAATACTTGGATAAATTAAAATCTACAAAGTTTTAGATTTTGTGTTAAAATTTGATTAATTTTAATTAACAATGTCAGTAAAATTTTAAGTATTTGATTGTTTATTTAAAAGGGCTCAATAATAATTGCTACATAAAAAACAAAAGATCTCGATACTTAACCCATTTAACAAATTGGGAAAATTCAAAATAATCAAGAAGAACTACCACCTTATACATATACATAATTGCTTTGAAATTGCTATCACTCTTCACTGTCAGTCATTGTTCATTAATTAAACGATAGTTTTAATATAATAAGACTATAGTTTACTTTTCAAAAAATGAGGATAATTTCTGGCAAATTTGCATCACATTAGATTAAAATTTGTCGGCATTTCTATAAATATTTAAGCCACTGTACCGTGCTTTTTGATTAGTTTGACTTGTTGCCGCCAACGCTGACTGCGACGCTAGCTTCACGAGTGGTGGGTGCTATGGGTCTCTCTTTTAGTCTCTGCGTCAGCTGCCTGCTGGTTGTTTTCAGCTTCGGTATCTGTCAGCTGCTGCTCTGAAGCCGGCTTTGGCTTTGGAATTAGCTTTGGCGTGACTTGTTGACGATTTGTTTTTGTTCTGTTTTGTTTTGTTTGCTTCGACAATCCGCACTCTGCGCTTGGAGGGCACGAACCACAGATCCGATATTTTCCAATTTGTATGCATAAATTCACACACAGATGCACACACAAAAAAAAAAAAAATAGGGTGCGGAGCAGGAGGTTGGGCTTGAAGTGACAAGTGGTGAAGAGAGAAAGGAGACAAGTATGTATGTTTATCCACATCTCTCTCAACGTCATGCGCTTGCCCAGAACAAACTGACTGCACTGTCCATGCAAAACAAATCAACTTAAACAAACGACAAATGTACATACATATGTACATACAAGTTAGGGGTACTCACACCAATGGTCACAATCATGTGTTACGAATGCATTTTCAAGTATGTGAGTATAAGTATGAGTATGAGTACTTGTACATGTGCTCATCTGGTTTAGTTGTAGGTGATGTCTAATGGGCTGTACGAAAAGTTGGTAACACAAATGATTAAATTATATTAGAATCATTAATCTCAATCTAAATGACTAAATGTCAGAGTATCTATCTGGCAAAATTATAATACATTAATATGAATTAAGTTTTTTGCATCGATCTCGAAAGTTGTATTTGAAATTTTTTAAAAGTGATACATTTCCTTTAAGATGGATATCTGAATACCTACGAATGCATTGATAAAAAGTAATTTTGCCATTTTCATTTACTGTATCACCAAAAAACATGAATCAAAACGCAATGTCTAATAGACATTGTCTATCGTATACCATTTTGAGAAATCTTCTCAATTTGTTACAAAAGTGAAAACATTGCAGTCGGAGGCAACCAACTGCGGAATACTCTGATACCAGTATAAAAACAGGTGGAACCAAAAAGCTATGAACTTTCTGGGGTAATAAGAACCCGATAAACTCAATTCCCTCCTCAGAAATTGGCTATCTCTTGGACTAGGCATTATGTTAATTTAAACATTCCCCTTGAGCTCATAATCCAAGGCGGGAACGACAATGTGGATAGTTTCTGAAAGCAAAAAAACATTGCTACAATATTGCAACATCAGATATTGCAACAGTTCGTAAACTGGAGAGTATCTTATATTGTCATATAAAAATGTAAGTATTATTCACTAATTAATGTGCCCCTTTATCTGCCCCGCTTTTAACGCCCCCGTCACCGTTCCCTGTCACTTTCCCTTTCATTCATATGATGCCAGAAATGCGTCGTCAAGCTCAAACAGGCAGCATTAAACAAAGGCTTTTCACCCGATTTTTATTTTTTTTTTTTGTGATTACATATGTGTGTATAGTATATTTATGTATTTACATTTAAACTATGGATATATGTAAATATGTTTATATATGAAAGGGGTCGCAGGGTCAGTTTTACCACTGCAGCGCGACAGCAATTATACAGTCGACCGTTATTGTTCCCTAAGAGAGAGTGTTTCTGTTCTGCAGCTTTTAGTTTTATGGTTTGTTTTCATTTATGCGCTGAAATGTGCGCCATGACCACATTGGATTAAAATACTAGAAATAAACAGACAGAGGCGTAGGCAAAAGCAAAAACCAGCAGCGATGACTTTATGGCGTTACAGTTGCGCCAGGGGTGGTATTGAGTGAGTGGGCGAAGAAAGAGGAGGAATGGTTTCTAAGTTTCCATGACAATGTAAATAAAGAGCATACTCGTAATGCCTCTAGACAGGCATTACTAAGTTATCAGGAGAGAGAAGCTGCCGTTCGGTCTCTTTCAAGTGATTGCCAATGCAAAAGGACAAAAAAACAGAACATCCGATCTTGCTTCATACGGTAAAAGGCTATTAATTTTTGTATCTATTTGATCTATATATTGAGTCATTTTTTGTTTAAAATCGTATTCGGTAAAAAATTTAATTGAAATTCCAGCTTAAAGTTAGGTAACCGTCTGAATGAATAATAAATCCGATCTGATTTAAAGTAATTTTTAGGGATGTTATTATCTTCAGTTAAATTATTTAACTTAAATATCAGTGTAGAAATAGTTTAAAACGCGTGCAAAACACTCTTCTTTAAATTTATGTGCGTGACAAAGCGGTTTCACTCCAGTCATGACATATTTTCTTTTCAATTTTAAAACTCAACTTAGAAGAAAATTGGATTGTGCGTTACCGCCTAGAAAGTAATGAAATGGAGTCTTACAATTTTTTGGATCTAGGTCGTGGATTAGTTTTATATGTTTTAAAGTAAAAAGTCCAGAAAGTACTTTGATATTCTTGAATATCAATATATTTGTGTTTATTAACATATCAAGAAGAAATCTTAACAAACATCCAAAACTGTTTAAAACTTCTATAATAAGCTAAATCTTTTCAATTTGAAATTCTATGGTTATCGATAACATATGCGTATCGGAAACAGGGGTAAATTCGGATATTTAAAAATAAACATAATCTGCCAGTGGTATGTATACTAAGGGTAATATTCTAAATTTAAATACTCAAAGATAGGCGTGGTCATAAAGACAAGTAGACCGGAGCGATACTGATTTACACTATATATACGCATTTCTGCGAAAGTATCGTATGTCGAAAAACCATAGTTTTCAGGAGATAGTTTTTCTGATTTTCCGTGCCTTAGCTTTGCTTAGCTTTTATGGGATATCTAATAGACAACGTAAGCTTTTGCCGTAAATATAAGGCATATAGGTCATTTATCTTACCGGTAGATGATTAAATTGCGAACATTGGACGCATTTGCCACATGCGTCGCTTCTTTTTCTCTGCTACAAGCATTTGTACAAATTCATTATACTCTTTTTACTCCCGTTTAAATAGGTTTGGGTTATAAAATCGTATTACATTTTTTTATATAGGTCTGACATAACATATTAAGCATGCTGTTTAAGTATTAGTTTAATGTTATTTCTCATATATAGCTACTACAAGCTGCTTACCTGTGGCGCCGTTATTTTGCGATTGAGTTTTGCGATGCATAAATGGCGTACCACAATGCCGACAAGCATTGATTTCCGTTTCCATTTCACTTTTCACCCGACTTGTTGTTGTTGCTGCGCTGTAAGCTCACAAAATTAACCAAATGCTGCTGTCGACTTTCTCGTTGTCTTTTTGTTTGTTTGTTGCTCACCTGCTGAGTGTCAATATCAAAGGACCTCTCGCACGCTGTGCTTTGAGCACGCTTAACAGATGCGCATCGCTCAAGACGATATCCTGCAGGCGCAGCGAAGACTGTAAAGGTCAAATCGAATCTTTTTTCATAATTTTCATTCATTGAGCCATAACAAATTACATCTGTCTTAAAGCTCAGACAGATTTCTTTAAACTACGAATACTTTTACACACTGTGTTTAGGTGTTTCTGGAAAAATATTCCTTTGCTTTGGAACAATTGTTCCAATAAATATAAATTTTCTAATAGAACTAGAAAATATAAGCGAAACTAAAACATTCACTCAAAGTTGCATAAATTTGTATTGAGCTAAACCTTATTCAGCATATCGAACTACATATGACACATGCTCGATCCAGGAATTAAACATGTTTGTCAAGTTTATCGACAATATGGTGGTATTTTAGCCAATCGGATCCGGATTCAGCACGTAAAATTAAATTTTGAATAGTACTTATAATTAATCAAAATTAAAGGTGACCAAATGGTTGCAAGCATAAAAGAAATCCGATAACTTTTTTTCAAGTTGATACGGTTTCTATTGTTATATTTTTTTCATACACAATATTCAGTATCAACCCAACAGTCCGGCTAAAAGTCAATTGGCGTATGTTGGGTCACTAGGTAGTCAATTATCTCCCTTTGCACAAAATTGCTATGGATTAACGTGTAAAGTTTTCAATTAACGCCCGCTACACTACGCATTCCAATACGCTGCGCAAGCATTACGTCACTTGAATGTCACTACGAAGAATTCTAAGAAACTATATATTTTTTAATAAATTTTAGAACATTTTTGTGTAATGCTTCCACTTCTTATATTTAAATCGCAGCTGTATATTTCAAGGACAATTTTTGGAGTAGACTTATAAAAAAACCACATACACTTTTGGAAACACGTTTGGCGGGCAGCGGGGGCGGCGGCGGTGTCGATGCTCCACGTCTCAGCGAACAGAACTTAAGCATGTTGCAGACAGCACTAGACTGAATTCCAAATCCCGCTTTCAGCTCTTCTCATTTTTGTGGGCGTAAACACTGGTGATAAGGCGATGCCCGTTTGGCTGGGGCTAAGCCAGTGAACAGACGCCGCGATGCTCCAAGAAGACCGCTAGGCAAATACCATCAACGCGATCAAACAATAGGGAGCCGAAACGTCTGGCCGTATAGTCTACAATTAGAACCATTTTGCAGTTGATGCACTTGTCGCGATAATGGAAGAGCAACCCCACCGTCTGATGCACTATATGATCCACAAAGCCAGGCGCCGAGCGATACACCTGATGATTACCCATCTCGACAATAGCTCTCGTATTGACAACCACCTTGCTTCGCATATAGGCAGGCATGACCTCCAGCGTGCGTCTCACTTTCGACTGTGTGTAGAGCACACGATTCATGATGTAAGCTGGTGCATTGAAGGTATCGTTGCTATCACGTCGATAGAAGAACACATTGCGAAAAACATATCCCGAGGTGCGACCCTCATCACATTGCCTCAGATAATCAGCCAGGGAATTGTGTTTCAGTGGCATTAGCACCTCGTCCAGATCAACAACAGCTGCATAGCGATGATTGTCCACCACGTTCGCGCGATATACGCAATCGTTAAATTGTGCCACAATTCCTGCATAATGCAGATCCTGCAGATGCCCCTGAACATTCCAATCGAACACATCGGCCATTCCCTGCTGCTGATAGTGCGATAACACTCGACGCACTTCTTCGCTAGCCTCCACGTAGTAAAAGTAAAAGTGTGTCGCTCCCTGCAACCGATACATCTCCACAAACTCCACAAGGCGTAACGCATTCGAATAGTTCTCCTGCAGTGGACCGACGCAAACGGAAATTGTGGGTCGCGACTTGCCAAACATTGCCGACATGTTCCGTGGATAACTATTACAAAAAACTTTTAACATTGATTATTTATTTTCAATAGTATTTAACTATAATTTTACTAATTTCTAAAAACCTTAGGCAACAAAATTAAAATCGACTGATATAAAATTAGACTCAACACATAAATACCCTTTGACAAAAATTATATTTTCCAAATTTAGAGTGGGTTTGAAGGGTAAGAATAGGTCTGTAAGGTGGAAAACAAATTTTTGAATAAAGAGTATATGTATGGAAATTATTTTCTGATTAGCTTTAATCTAAGTTGTCCAATTTGTCCTTGCAAAAAACTTTGGAAGAAAATACAGTCGTGTCTGGATATAGTGAACACCCTAAAAAGTGAACACCTCGAAATAGTGAACCACCTCGGAATAGTGAACAGGCCTTGCAAAAATTAGTTCACTATATCCAGACATGACTGTATCAACTTATAAAAATACTGATTTTTCCATTTTGCACACTAAAAACTTGATTTAACATTCATTGGAAACTGTTCTTAATTGACCGGTTTCAAAATCGTGTAAGCTAGTGTAATAAGACACCCTCGCTTTGATTCCTCACTAATGCGCTTTTTATACCCTGAACCCATAAAATGGGTTAAAAGGGTATAATGGCTTTGTGCAAAAGTATGTAACAGGCAGAAGGAAGCATCTCCGACTCCATAAAGTATATATATTCTTGATCAGCATCAACAGCCGAGTCGATATAGCCATGTCCGTCTGTCCGTCCCTCTGTCCGTCTGTCTGTCTGTCCGTCTTCCCGTCTGTATGTTCGCATCTTTTTTCCACACCCTTAAAGCTAGAGACTTAAAACTTTCCAATTATTTTTATCTATGCGATAGTAAATTCAAGTGTCAAGATTGGGGTTCTACGATAACTCAAATCGATAAATTCGTTAACTCAAATCCGATAAATCCACATATTTCGCACATCCATACAGCTAGAACTACCAAATTTGGTAAGAAGATAGCTACTAGCAACTCCCAAAAAACTGCATAAAAATTTTTGCAGCCACGCCCACCCATTCCGCCCCCAGCCTACCCGCATGTTTCTCTTTCTCAGACAGTTTTTGAGCTGGAGCCACGAAAAGCCAAAAACTGCATCATAAGTTTGGATGCCACGCCCACCAATACCGCTCTAGCCGCCCCCAGCTGCCCCAACCCTTCGTCAAAAACGGGAATGCGTGCATCTTCCAGAGTTGTGGAGCTAGAGCCACCAAATTTGGTAGGAATATAGCTGGCAACGACCCCCAAAAATCTGTATCAAAGTTTTGATGCCACGATCACCCATTCTGCCCCCCTTTCCGCACCTTTCACAAACTTTGAGCTTGAGTCACTGAATTTTGTATGTAGATAGCAATTGACATTCCACAAAGATCTGCAGCAAAAATTTGGATGCCACACCCACCCAGTCCGCCCACAACCCCCCTTTCCCCAACCTTTTACAAACTTTTAGCAAGAGTCACCAAATATGGAAGGAAGATAGCTGGTGGCATCCCCATCTGCATCGGAGAAGTCAGCGTACACCCCTGCCGCATCCGTACCCCTTTGCAATCAGGCCTTTTTTACCGGTTTTAATACTGGGAACGAGTATACCGCAGTCGGTTGCGTCCGACTGCAACGTTTCCACTTGTTTTGTTTTAATTTTGTTACAAAACTTCAACTTATCATATTATTGTATTTTCTTACCTGATTTGCACGTAGCTGGGACTCAGATGACTTAGTCGATTGGATGCATAGCTAATTGCCAATGCTTGTGGCAGCCTTACGGGAGACTCTTTGCGCACGTGCAACGGACACATGATGCTCCATGCCGCGAAAGTGTTATTGTGCACATCGTGCATGGCACCCGCCTCCTCGGCCACAATCTCATGACTGCTGAAGTCCGCATAGCGGACAATACAACTTAATCGCGAGTCGCGAAGTTTTTCGGGCAAAATGGCGAAAACACGCAGGGAGCCAATAGTCACTTGATGCTCATCCAGTAGGACGTTGTCTGACAATTGGGAAAGAAAATATAATTCATTATTTATGTGATTATCCAGACAAGGGTGATAAATTATGGAGAGCTGTGAGCTTGCTTCGTCTTTTATAATTCCTATCAAAATGTAATATATGTTTTTATACATTTTCAGCTTGCAATTTTCAATTTATTGGGTTTGCGTTGTTTAAAAAGTTTCAAGTCTCTATCTGAAAGGATTTTGTTTATGGGCGCATTGCGCTGTTTGGTTGAGTTTACTTTTTACACACAGAAAAACAGTGAAATCCAAAATCAGAAACTTGGATTCAGATTTTAGATTTTCGTTTTTAAATTTAAACGAAAATTTTTGAGCTAAAATAAGACGTATTAAAATATCGAACTTAAAATGATTCGTATTAAACTTAATGTACATCAACTTTGATTCGAATAACCAAACCTAAAATGAAAAATTTTAAAATAAAAATATAAAGCATGGATAAGAAATAAAGTGTATATTTGTATCAATCATATCTTCTTATTTATACAAATTCAAAATGCTATAAATGAAAATTTAAAACTTTTAAATTTAAATTGTTAAATATGGATTTAAAGCTCATTCATTTTTAAATCAAACAAGTGGAAACGTTGCAGTCGGACGCAACCGACTGCGGTATAATCGTTACCAGTATTAAAACCGGTAAAAAGAGGCCTGATTTCAAAGGGGTACGGATGCGGCAGGGGTGTACGCTGCCTTAAAGATTCTCCTTAAAGATTCTTCGATGCAGATGGGGATGCCACCAGCTATCTTCCTTCCAAATTTGGTGACTCTAGCTCAAAGTATGTAAAAGCTGGGGAAAAGGAGGCTGGGGGCGGATTGGGTGGGTGTGGCATCCAAATTTTTGCTGCAGATCTTTGTGGAATGTCAATTGCTATCTTCATACCAAACTTGGTGACTCTAGATCAAAGTTTGTAAAAGGTGGGGAAAGGGGGGGCTGGGGGCGGAATTGGTGGGCGTGGCATCCAAATTTTTGACGCAGATCTATGTGAAATGTCAATTGCTATACCAAATTTGGTGACTCTAGCTCAAAGTTTGTAAAAGGTGGGGAAAGGGGGGCGAAATGGGTGGGCGTGGCTTTGATGCAGTTCTTTGGGGGTCGATACCAGCTATCTTCCTACCAAATTTGGTGGCTCTAGCTCCACAGCTCTGGAAGATACACGCATTCCCGTTTTTGACGAAGCGTTGGGGCGGATGGGGGCGGCTAGGGCAATATTGGCGTGGCATCCAAACTTTTGATGCGGATTTTGGGGGGTCATCATCACCTATCTTGGCACCAAATTTGGTGGCTACAGCTCAAAAACTGTGAGAGAAATAGGATTTTTTGACATTAAAATGCGGGGGGCTTTGGGCGGAATGAGGGGGCGTGGCTCCAACATTTTTGATGCAGTTTTTTGGGAGTTGCTAGTAGCTATCTTCTTACCAAATTTGGTAGTTCTAGCTGTAAGGATGTGCGAAATATGCGGATTTATCGGTTTTGAGTTATCGAATTTATCGATTTGCCAGCCCCCCAGTTATCGTAGAACCCGAATCTTGACACTTTAATTTACTATCCCATAGATAAAGAGAATTGGAAAGTTTCAAGTCTCTAGCTTGAAGGGTGTGGAAAAAACTTGCACACATACGGACGGACAGACGGACAGACACCATGACGGACATTGCACAAAACCAATATACTCTTTACCTTCGGTAACGAGTATAAAAACTATATATTTTATTGTTGATTCTATGCAACCATATTTAATTCTACCACTCCTCAAAGCGGGCAACCGCATGCGAAATATGTTCGAAATTAGTGCGATGGCTAAGGCATCCGCTTAGTGAATAAAAGTTCCAGGGTCATATCGTATATGTATCCTGTCATGCATTTACAAATTTGTTGATGCAGATCTTTGGAGAATGCCATCAGCTAGCTTTCTATCAAATGCTGTGACTATAGTTCAAAAACTGTTGAAGATTTACCCCTTTTTTTAGGATTAGGCAAGGGTGGGCGTGGCACCCAAACGCGTATAAAAAATTTTCAATTGTTTTTCCAACACTCAACCATCTTGACAACCCCATTCTTGTACTTACCTAATATATCCGTACGTGTATCAAAGTAGGCAGAGTAAATCTCATGCCGTAATGTTGCATTACCGATGCGACGCCAACTGTTGTTGTAGTTCCAATGCGGATTCGGCTTTTGATAAATTAGCTGACTTTGCAAAAGTTTAAGATCATCGCGCAGGCGTTCGTTCTACAAAGGAAAATAAGGCGCAAAGCTTAGTCAAAGGCAACACCCACACACGCAGAGAGCTGAGCACTCACAATTGTTGTGCTCATGGAGATATAGAAAAGTATTAACATTGTGCAGGCCACCAATCCAGAGAGCGTAAAGTAAACGTATTGAAAACGATTCTCTTGGGCCGCGAGCATGTTTATTAAATTATTATATATACGTACATATATGTATATATTTTAGTGTATTTTATGTGTGTATATGCATAAAAAGTATTTTTAATTTAATTATTTGATTGAGACTCGACTCGATCCGAACCAAATGTGCGACCTTGAGTAGTACACGCAGCCGTAACACCTCCGTGACACCTTCTTTAATTTGTTTTTATTTTTTTTTTTGTGGTTATCCTGCTGACCCGTAGCCCTGTAGACCCGTAGCCAACGGTTGGCGTCCAGGTGTGAATTACAGTTTTGCGACGACTTGTGCGCCAAGCTGCTTACTCGTGACTACAAGTGTCATGCTGCTCAAGAGTCGCCACCGCCAGTTGACTGTTGTTGCCTCTGCTGACGTCGACGTCCACAACGACGTTCACGCTGGCGTTGGCGTTGACGTTAGCGTAGCGTTGCCAGCCCCAAAGCGGCTCCTGTTGCTTGTTTGCTTTGAGTATTTTTGATGGGCGTCCCATCGATTAACGATAACAACAAGCGGGTGCATGGATTGGAAGGGGTGTGAGGGGGAAGTTCTGCTGGGACGTTTACAGCCAACAACAAAACTTGCGCGCGTCTTTCAGTGTCATCATTGTCGACAATGACATCGGCTGCCCCGTCCTTAGCATTCTTTTCTGCCATCTACACCAACTAAAAGAAAAACGATAATCTAGCAACACTCGTAAAAACAATTGACCCTAAATATTTATCGTTGCGTTTCTTAAAAACAATAGCACAACAATTATCACAAAACGACACTTGTCGAAAGTGGCGTCCAAAAAGAATAGCGTAATTGTTGTCTTGTTTGTAAGCTATAAAATCTTGGTGATAGCTTTTGGGTAACTTTTGGTGTGTAAGTGTTCGTTTAACATTTACAATTATAAAAATATGATGTATTTAAATACACCATGCAACAAAATAACAGAACAATCTTGAAAAAAATAATGAAAATGTTGTTCATTTGACATGACCTTAAACATGCAAAAAAAAAAATCCGGTTTTAGAATTACTCGAAAGCTTATAAATAAACAAGTGGAAACGTTGCAGTCGGACGCAACCGACTGCGGCATACTCGATACCAGAATTAAAACCGGTAAAAAGAGGCCTGAATGCAAAGGGGTACGGATGCGGCAGGGGCTTACGCTGCCTTAAAGATTCTCCGATGCAGATGGGGATGCCACCGGCTATCTTCATACCAAATTTGGTGACTCTAGCTTAAAGTTTGTAAAAAGGTAGGGACAGGGGGGGCTGGGGGCAGTATGGGTAGTTGAGGCATCAAAATTTTTGTTGCAGATCTTTCTGAAATGTCAATTGCTATCTTCATACCAAAATTGGTGACTCTAGCTCAACATTTGTAAAAGGTGGGGAAAGGGGGGCTGGGGGCGGTATGGGTGGGCGTGGCATCCAAATTTTTGATGCAGATCTTTGTGGAATGTCAATTGTTATCTTCATACCAAATTTGGTGACTCTAGCTCGAAGTTTGTAAAAGGTGGGGTAAGGGGGGCTGGGGGCGGTATGTGTGGGCGTGGCATCCAAATTTTTGCTGCAGATCTTTGTGTTATGTCAATTGCTATCTTCATACCAAATTTGGTGACTCTAGCTCGAAATTTGTAATAAGTGGGGAAAGGGGGCTGGGGGCGGTATGGGTGGGCGTGGCATCCAAATTTTTGTTGCAAATCTTTGTGGAATGTCAATTGCTATCTATATACCAAATTGGGTGACTCTAGCTCGAAGTTTGTAAAAGATGGGGACAGGGGGGCTGGGGGCGGTAAGGGTGGGCGTGGCATCCAAATTTTTGATGCAGATCTTTGTAAAATGTCAATTGCTATCTTCATACCAAATTTGGTGACTCTAGCTCGAAGTTTGTAAAAGATGGGGACAGGGGGCTGGGGGCGGTAAGGGTGGGCGTGGCATCCAAATTTGTGATGCAGATCTTTGTGGAATGTCAATTGTTATCTTCATACCAAATTTGGTGACTCTAGCTCGAAAATTGAAAAAGGGGGAGCTGGGGGCGAAATGGAGGGCGTGGCTCCAAAACTTTGATGCAGATTTTTGGGGGTCGTTGCCAGCTATCTTCCTACCAAATTTGGTGGCTCTAGCTCCACAACTCTGGAAGATACACGCATTCCCGTTTTTGACGAAGCGTTGGGGTGGATGGGGGCGGCTAGGGCATTATTGGTGGGCGTGGCATCCAAACTTTTGATGCAGTTTTTAGGGGGTCATCATCACCTATCTTGGCACCAAATTTGGTGGCTCTAGCTCAAAAAATGTGGGAGATATAGCCATTTCTGATTTCAAAATGCAGGGGGGCTGGGGGCGGAATGGGTGGGCGTGGCTCCAAAACTTTGATGCAGATTTTTGGGGGTCAATAACAGCTACCTTCCCACCAAATTTGGAGGCTCTAGCTCCACAACTCTGGAAGATACACGCATTCCCGTTTTTGACGAAGCGTTGGGGCAGCTGGGGGCGGCTAGAGCGGTATTGGTAGGCGTGGCATCCAATCTTTTGATGCAGTTTTTGAGGGGTCATCATCACCTATCTTGGCACCAAATTTGGTGGCTATAGCTCAAAAACTGTGGGAGATATAGGCTTTTTAACTTTAAAATTCGGGGGCTGGGGGCGGAATGGGGGCGTGGCTCCAAAATTTTTGATGCAGTTTTTTGGGTGTTGCTAGTAGCTATCATCTTACCAAATTTGGTACTTCTAGCTGTAAGGATGAGTGAAATATGTGGATTTATCGGTTTTGAGTTATCGAATTTATCGATTTTCCAGCCCCCCAGTTATCGTAGAACACCCATCTTGACACTTTAATTTACTATCCCATAGATAAAGAGATTTGGAAAGTTTCAAGTCTCTAGCTTGAAGGGTGTGGAAAAAAGTTGCGTTCATACAGACGGACAGACGGACAGACGGACAGACACCATGACGGACATTGCACAAACTCAATATACTCTTTACCTTCGGTATCGAGTATAAAAATAACGTTGCATATTGGCAGACGTTCATAGTGACTTTTAGTGTAGCTAACAATGGCTTTATCTTTACAAATATGAAATGACTAATGCACTTAAGTTTAAATATCATAAGGCACAACTTTTATAAACTCGAATTTTTTGTCGTTTTCTAATGAGAGCATGCAAATTTTAAACTTTATTGCATTTTCAGCTCATGTCATTCGACAATTTGAAATTATGTACATATGTAGTTGTTTTTGTTTTTTTACCGCGTATCTCAATTAAGTTGGGAATTATTTTTGCTAGTGTTTGTGTGCGGTTTTTAGCTGACACGCTGGCCTGCCACTGAAATCGAGACGGAGAAACTGGGATCAGCAACAAGGACGGACAATTGGTGTCGCCCACGATACGCAAATGACTGTAACACTCACACACACACAATCATAAAGATGGAGGGACGAACTCATGCTTAAAAACAAGTGTCTAGGGCAAAGGACTTTGGCGACGCGTATGCAACAAGTTAATCAACGTACGTTTCGCATGAAACTGGCGCCATCGGTGACTCTGTCAACGCGTCATCAGCAGACGGTAAACGCTGACGTCGCAGCTGGCGTAAGCGTCGACGCGACGCAACTTTTCCGATTACTGTGTGAATCAGTGAGTGGGTCGGTGTGTGTGTGTGTTTTATATGTATGTGTGTGTATGTGTGAGCCATGTTAACGCACTTCAATTCAACATGAGTCGACTTTCTAAATTGTATGTTTTGTTTCTCGATTGGAGTGTCCCACTAACACTAACAACATACATGCAAGAATAAATAGTTATGTGAGTGTGTGGTTAAGTGCATACATGTGTGTGAGTCAGAAACATTTCGTGGAATTATAAATTTAAGCTATTTTTACACGCCAAATGTAAGACACAATATGTATATGTACATATTAAACAAAATATTATCCAATACATTTGTCTTAACTCTCCTAATGAAAACTTATTGTGTCTAGAATTGTACAAATACAGATACAGTGCTCCCTTGAAAAAGTAAACAAATTAAAACCAATGTGTTTTCGATGTCCCTATAAAGAATTTTTTTTCGTTACTTTCTTGCAACACAATTTTTACATTTACCGATTTGTTTTTTGTTCTTTTTATACTCGATACCGAAGGTAAAGAGTATATTGAGTTTGTGCAATGTCCGTCATGGTGTCCGTCCGTCTGTCCGTCCGTCCGTCTGTCCGTCTGTATGTTCGCAACTTTTTCCCACACCCTTCAAGCTAGAGACTTGAAACTTTCCAATTCTCTTTATCTATGGGATAGTAAATTAAAGTGTCAAGATGGGGGTTCTACGATAACTGGGGGGCTGGCAAATCGATAAATTCGATAACTCAAAACCGATAAATCCACATATTTCGCACACCCTTACAGCTAGAACTACCAAATTTGGTAAGAAGATAGCTACTAGCAACCTCCAAAAAACTGCATCAAAGTTTTGGAGCCACGCCCACCCATTCCGCCCCCAGCCCCCCTGCACTTTGAAATCGGAAATGGCTATATCTCCCACAGTTTTTGAGCTAGAGCCACCAAATTTGGTACCAAGATAGGTGATGATGACCCCAAAAAATTTGAGCCACGCCCTCCATTTCGCCCCCCTTTCCCCACTTTTTACAATTTTCGAGCTTAAGTCACCAAATTTTGTATGTAGATAGCAATTGACATTCCACATAGATCTGCATCAAAAATTTGGATTCCACGCCCACCCATACCGCCAAAAGCTTCCGTTTCCCCACTTTTTACAAATTTCGAGCTAGAGTCACCAAATTTGGTATGAAGATAGCAATTGACATTCCACATAGATCTGCATCAAAAATTTTGATGCCACGCATACCACCCCCAGCCCCCCTTTCCCCACTTTTTACACATTTCGAGCTAGAGTCACAAAATTTGGTATGAAGATAGCAATTGACATTCCACAAAGATCTGCATTACAAATTTTGAATGCCATGCCCACCCATACCGCCCCCAGCCCCCCTTTCCCCACTTATTACAATTTTCGAGCTAGAGTCACAAAATTTGGTATGCAGATAGCAATTGACATTCCACATAAATCTGCATCAAAAATTTTAATGCCACGCCCACCCATACCACACCCAGCCCCCCTTTCCCCCCTTTTTACAATTTTCGAGCTAGAGTCACAAAATTTGGTATGCAGATAGCAATTGACATTCCACATAGATCTGCATCAAAAATTTTGATGCCACGCCCACCCATACCACCCCCAGCCCCCCTTTCACACCTTTTTACAAACTTCGAACTAGATTCACCAAATTTGGTATGAAGATAGTAATTGGCATCCCACATGGATATGCATCAAAAATTTGGATGCCACACTCACCCATACCACCCCTAGCCCCCCCTTTCCCCAAATTTTACAAACTTTTAGCTAGAGTCACCAAATTTGGAAGGAATATAGCTGGTGGCATCCCCATCTGCATCGGAAAATCTTTAAGGCAGCGTACACCCCTGCCGCATCCGTAACCCTCTGCAATCAGTCTTCTTTTTACCGGTTTTAATACTGGTATCGAGTATGCCGCAGTCGGTTGCGTCCGACTGCAACGTTTCCACTTGTTCTGATTGTGGCTGTACAATTTGTTGTTACGACAGCAGGCGTCAGTGAAATTCGTTGCTGGTGTGTTTTTAAATCAGCACCTGAAGAAGTACTAAGACGACTTTTAAGCACTTCTTTTCTAAATGCATGCGAATTGTCGCCAGCTAGAAGCACAAGAAGCGTATTATTAATTAAAATGGAGTGCGCGGTGTGTACCCGGCATGAAGTTCAAAGCTCGGCTACAAAATCATAAAAAGGAGGTTGTGCTTGTAAAAATGTGAAGATTTGCTTCTAAGCGAAATTTAAATGTCATATTTATCGCACATATTTATTGACTGAGGAAGAGTATTGGAAAAACCACACACAAACAAAATGTTACTGATTATTTTAAATTAAACTCAACTTGAGAACACAAGTTTTTAAGCATTTCTATGCATCGAATTTACTTTAAATCAAAGTTTCCTTGTTCCCTTTGAGTTCGATATAAGGAAGTTTGACTGTACGTATTCTCAGCACTATTGATCACTACACACAAACAAAAAATCAACGGTTGAATTTAACCAACGCAACAGTTACAGTAGCAGTTAAGTTACTGCTGCCCACAGTAAATTTACAATTGTAACTGAAGCTTAAACGTTATAGTTTAGCTGATATTTTTTTGTTGGAATCTATAGCCATTCCTCCTATCCGACAAATTGCAAAAACAATTTTATGTCCGTGTGTCCGTCCGTATGAACGCAACTTTTTTCTTGAACTTGAAACCTTGCAAACATCTTTTTCTATAGCCGGGAAAGATAAAGTTTCGAGATTGGTTCTCAACGATTACTGGGGGGCTGCCAAATCGATAAATTCGATAAATCAAAATCGATAAGCCCACTTATTTCGCACATCCTAACAGCTAGAGCAATTTAATTTGGTGAGAAGATAGCTACTAGCAATATACATACACACATTATAAGTGAATAACTTACATACATACATACACTTGCCAGAAAAATTCTGCGTACAGGCTCAATGCAAAACTTTAACTGTAAACAAGTAAGAAGGCCCAAATTTATATAAGACTTTGGTATACTGACTTAACTTCAATCGATTAAATTCGATATCTCCGGTGTTTCTTAACCGATTTGGACGAAATTTTCAGAAAAGTTCTATAGTTACTCATTATTTCAACACTCATTTTTACATTTTCCAAATTCGATATTTTTTTGTTATCGATTCCATGTGTATATCGGAAACCAGAATAGTTATCGATAATTTGAAGCAAACTTGTTCTGCTCATGGTATAGGAGAACTTATATACAAAATCTGAAGTCTCTAGCTCTTGTAGTCTCTGAGATCCAAGCGTTCATACAGACGGACAGACGGACAAACAAACATGGCTATACCGACTCGGCTGTTGATGCTGATCAAGAATATATATGCTTTATGGGGTCGGAAATGCTTCCTTCTGCCTGTTACATACTTTTGCACAAAACCATTGTACCCTTGTTTACCCATTTTATGGGTTAAGGGTATAAAAAAAACAAGTAAGAAGGCTCTAGTCGGGAGAGCCCGACTAGAAGATACCCTGAACCCAGTTGCAAAAAATAAATTAAATTTATACAAGACTTTGGTATACTGACTTAACTTCAATCGATTAAGCTCGATATCTCCGGTGTTTCTTAACCGATTTGGACGAAATTTTAAGAAAAGATATATTGTTACCCATTCTTTCAACCCTCATTTTTACATTTTAAAAATTCGATATTTTTTTGTTATCGTTTCCATGTGTATATCGGAAACCAGAATAGTTATCGATAATTTGAAGCAAACTTGTTCTGCTCATGGTATAGGAGAACTTATATCCCAAATCTGAAGTCTCTAGCTCTTGTAGTCTCTGAGATCCACGCGTTCATACAGACGGACAGACAGACAGACGGACAGACGGACGGACATGGCTAAATCGACTCGGCTATTGATGCTGATCAAGAATATATATGCTTTATGGGGTCGGAGATGCTTCCTTCTGCCTGTTACATACTTTTGCACAAAACCATTATACCCTTATTTACCCATTTTATGGGTTAAGGGTATAAAAAAAAAAGACAACTGCCTCAATTTCAGTTCATTTTAAATTTCATAAAGCACTCAATTATTGTCTGGCAATATTTTCTTAAAGAGGGACATAGCATTACATGAAGAAGATAAAGCGAGTAATTTAATCACAGTAAAAAACTAATAAGAAGAAGCACTCACATGTAAAATTGTATGGTCGAGAATTACGTAAATATATAAAAATATAACTATGAACATAAAATGTTTTATCTTCGGACGGTACGAGAAGCGAAACATTTTCAAGTAAAAAAGCAAAAAAATCTCAGCTGAGCAACATGATTTCAACTATTGGAGAGCCAGGTGAGAACTGTTCACCCGTGCGACCCAAACTTGAATTGGGTGTTGTTATCGTATCCGATGTATACTGATTGAAACTCTTATCGGCAGACGGACCGAGCAAACAGAGGAGCTTATCTGAAAAAGTTATGGGCAATGGAATAGTAACCGTATACTCTCTATTGCTTGTGGGCAGCTGCCACGCACTATCGCTCCCCCTTTCACTGCGCAGCATTACCCGCATTCAATAACAACTATTGCTACTACCAGCATTTTTAAAGTCTGTTACGGCTGCCCACCAGTAGCCCACTGACTAACGCAGGCGCAGCCATCCGAATTATGTACATATATTGCAACCCCAGAAGTTTGAGTGAAATATTGCCGAAAATCTCCTCTTTAAGGTCGCTTTTCAATTCAAGTTTGAGCGTGAGAAAATAACTGATTGTGCCATGGCAAGAATACCCAGTTCGTTTAAAATCTATACCGACATATATCAACTGGTTGCCGTTCCGCAGTTCCCATACACCCATAAAAAAAGTACAGAAACTTCTCATACATCTTGGTGGTGGCATTTTTAACCCACCACCACCACCACCACTTAACGACTCTTGGGATCGCATACCAGCATAAACATTACCATTTCAATGCATGCTACAGCATTCTATAAACATACTAGTATCTTGAACCCTCCTCTGTTTATATGACCCAAAGGCACGCAGACACCAGCAAAACAGGGGCACGCCTGCGTTCATGGCGCACATTTTCATTTCATGCAAAAGTATTTTTCAATTGTTGCTCGTTTTATTGTTTAGTGGTTATTCGGTGGTGGTTTTTTTTCACCAGCCTATAAATACTGCAGAAGATCAATGTTGCGGGACAGTTCACATTGGAGTCTTACAAAGTGAAGATCGGCATATTAAAAGCTAGAAAAGTAATTCGATTATTCCGAGCCGCCACTGGAACTTGGTGTCTGGTGGTGGCTATCTAAGCTATACACGAACAACAACAGTTATTAAAAACATGTGCCCAAATCTAGTTGGAACTATGAGCAAATTAAATGGCAAGTTGAATATAAACTAAATTAATGCCAAAAAATTGTGCTATAACTATTTGAATTATTATCTGCAGCTACCCATCAAAGATTTTTCCAGCACTTCTATTGTGTGCCGATCTAAAAATCCTTCATGAGCAAATAAATAATTAAAAATAGCAAAACTACAGAATATTTGGAAGATTCCATTTATTGTACGAGTCAACAATATTTTAAATAGATTTTCGAGTCCTTGATAATGTATTTTTGTGTGCTTAAATCGATCCCGTTTTCAGAATTTGCCAATCACGTAATTTTGAGCACGTAATTTTGAGCAAAAATCAGTATGACGAGCTAGAAACATATATATTGTCTTAAACTAAAGCTTAAAACGTACACTAAAGTAAGGAAAGAAATTTCGAAAAACACAACTTCATACTCCGACAGTGACTAAACCGTTTAACATGCTATGAACGAATTCGCTGGAATACAAAACAATATCTGGATTGCTTAAAAATGGAAAATTAATGGATACAATTGAATTCAATGAAAATAAAATTTTAATGCCTCTTTAGGCGTCGTTTTATGACGAAATACAACGAAAATAATTAAATAAAACATAATAAGTTACTAAAATAATATAAAATGATTAACAGAAAAATAAAAGCACTGAATCGAGACATTAACATGTCAACACAAAAAAGCAGAAAACAATCAAGTTCGGATCATCTTATTACTTGCTTATGTGTTCTGGAAATGCAGCTGCTGCAAATTATATCATTGCATTACATTACGGAAATGTCCCTCGCTCAATGACCAAATCACATCCATTTTCACTTTGTGTGCCTTTTATATTTCTCTCAACTCTTTAGTTTTTTTAAGCGTTTTTGTTATCTTTCGTTAAAAAGGCTGTAAATTTGTTGGTTTAACAATATCCTTGTTAAAAGTTTCCACAAGTTAAAAAGGAAAATATAAAAATAACTATACCTAAATAGTAATACATACAAAATATTTTCAAATGCAAAATCGTGAAATTTTTAACAAAGTATATTGCCAATAGCAAGCGTGTTTTTTTTTTATAAAAAAGAAAGGAAATTGTTAATAATTTAAGTTTTTTTAAAGGGCTTGTTTTTGTTATAAAATTATTTCGGTTGGCTTACAATTATTATTTGGTAAGTTTTTTTTTTAATTTGCATATATTATTTGTTTTTTAGTTCGTTTATTTATTTTTAATTTATTAAAACAGATTATTTTTTTAAAAAATACTAGTTTAGTTACCCATTTATCCATTTATTTATTATCCATTTGTTTATTTAGTAATTTATTTTGCTTCGGCATAAAATTTATATTTTTTCAAACTTTATTTATGATTTGGTTGTTTTTAATGTTTTTAATTCATTAAGTTTTAAAATTTCTTTTTCTATTTTTATTTTTTAATCATTGATATTTATAAAAATAAATTTTTTGCTATAATTTGTTTCAGTCATTTATTATAAGCTCCAAACCTTATTCAAAATGTTTGGAATTTTTTTTACCTTTGTTTTAAAATTACTTTGATTTCAGTTAAAGGTTTTATATAGTAAAACATTATTATTATTATAATTTTCGTTTGTTTTCTTATCATATTCAAAACTGTGTTTTAAATTTTTTTATAACTTTTTTTCCCCATTTAGCTTAAGATCAACAACCAAAGAAAGAAATTGGTAAGTTGTTGTCTTATTTTAATTTATAATTTGGTTTATGTGTTTTGTAAAATTGAATTTTTTTTAATTTGTTTGTCAAATTTCTTATACTTGTTTATGTTTTAAGTTCCATAACCTTTTAACTTAAAAGTTTTAAGTATGAATTTATTAATTTTTATTTTATATAATTTTTTCAAACAAGTTATTTTGTTTTTTTTTTCTGTACTGTTCTAATCTTCTTAAAATCTTTTAACTTCTTTTATTGTTTTCACTACAAGCTTTATTATTACTTATATTTGTTTTTAAATTTTATAATATAATTCCGGTTGTTATTATTTATTTTAATTTATTGGATAAAGTTACACATTTGTATTATTTTAATCGTTTACCGAGGTACCGAAGGTTAAATTATATTGTCTAATGTCCGTCAGGGTGTCTGCCCGTCCGTCCGTCTGTCCATATGAACGCGTGTTTCTTGTACACCCTTAAAGCTAGGGATTGAAAACTTTGCAAATTTCTAAAAAATCTATAACAAGTCGATTGAAAAACGCACATATTTCCAAATTTTTAACAGATAGAATCCAAATTCGGTGAGAAGATAGCTGGTCAAAAGTTTGGACGCCAAGCCCGCTCCTGCCGCCCCCTGTCTTTTTAAAACGGGAATGCGTATAACTTCAACAGTGGTTGAGCTAGAGTCACCAAATTTAGTAGAAGGAAAGTTGGTAACATACCCCAAATATCTGCATTAGAAATTCGGTTGCCACGCCCCCAAACTACGCCAATATCTTGCACAATTTATTAGCCAGAGCGACCAAACTTGGTAGGATAATAGTTGACGACCAGCCGCGACCAGCTAATGATTTTTCGAACTTGATTTCAGCATTTCTGGAGATCCGCAAATACTCAGGTCTACCACATTTGAACTAAGTTTTAGCATGGATGTTTTCTATCAGTGTCTGTGTATTATTTCAATAAATAGCTTCTTTTTCCTAAACTCTTATTATTTGTTACTCTTTTTACTATTTATTATTTTATAAAAATTAATATTTAATAACTTGTTTTTATTTTTTCAATTTAATTTAATAATTTGGTTTTATCTAATTATTTATTTCGTCTATCTTATCTTTATTTTTTCAACAATATTACAGGAGATTTTTTTGCTTTATTCGTTTTATAAATTATGGTATTATAATGTTTTTTTTTTTTTTTCTTGTTTAAGAACCTTCAGTTTTGTTTAATTATATCAACTTTAATTTTTTTATTCCTTTTTTGCTATTTTTTTTTATTTAACTTTTTGATTTGGTCAAAATTATTAGCTTTTATAAAAGGTTTAGCCGAATTCCAACTTCTTTCTTAACTGGCTTCATTTAAAAAGTACTTCATAAGTTTTGCATCTTTGACAGCAAACAATAATAAATATATGTATATGTAAACAAGTAATAGATATTAAAAACATAATAAATTGTAACTTTTATTGCATTTATCGTCTTTTATTTCAATATTTAAAAACGGGTTTCTTGAGAATCTTTTGAGTTTTGTTTATTGAGCAACGTGGATGTCGTGATAAATATGATAATATACACACATATATTTTTTTGCTTAGAAATTACACATAAATATAAGAAATTAAGATAAGCCACACCTAGCAGGCGGCTGCTGCGGCTTCTGCTCTTGATCTTCCCATCTTCAGGTTTCTCTCGGCATAGCCTTCGAGTTATCCTGGCCAACAACGTCCTGGGACTCGTTTGGCTTGGCCGCCGTTTGGGCCGCAGCTGCTGGCATGTTGGAACTCCCATTACCACCACCATTATCATTTGAGTTAGCGCCATCTGTGGGCCTCTCTGGAACGGCAATGCTGTCCCGATCGAAAAGGTAACTGCCGCCTAGAGGACGTGGTCGGCCACCATAGGAAGAGCTACAAGGGGCGACAAGAGAGCAAGCCTATCTTAATGATTTATACAATTCTGCATGACAATGCGTGCTACTCGATACTAAACAAATAATTCCCAGAGTGGGTCAACGCTTGATAAACTGGGTTTTGGCTGCACCCACTGCAACTTACCTCTGATCATCACGCTCTCTGTCCCGAACACCCCCGCCAACACTGATACTGTTACCTGCACTGGAGCTACCAGCACCAGCAGCAGATGCTGTACCGCTTCCATTACTAGCACCACCTCCACGTGAGGTTTGCTTATCCTGATCTCCCAAATACGTCCAGCTGCTTTGGACATTCGGTTTTCCCATTTCACCCATGACACTGGTATGGCCGCCACGATAGCCATCACTTTCGATGCCCGAAGAGGAAATCTTGGTTCCTCCTCGATCTCCGTAGGGACAATTTCTGATCAGATGGCCGCAGGGGGTGGCGGAGGTGCGTTCACGATCGTAGACCGGCTGCGCAACGGATCGACGATCATCATCATCGCCGGCAAAATAATAGCCACGGCCCGAAATATCAAAACCCGACTGACCTCTGGGTGCGGATAGGTGCAATTTAAATAAGTTGCATGGATAGAGGACAGTACAGCGCAGGAGAAGTTATGGGTGGTGAGTGGGTGGGCGGGTGAACGAGTGGTGCATTAAGTATCCGAGCGTAGAGTATCCAGAGTTCAATTGTTGTTGTTGTGGTGTTTAGTGTTTTATTAGTAGACATTTTTGTAGATGTTGTCGTTGTTGATGTTGTTGTTGTAGTTGTTGTGTTTTATGTAAAGAGCAAGAAATAGTGTTAGCATTGCCACCCATTAATACAAACAAAACGACGCAAATATTCTTTATAACATATCTAATATTAGCAGGATATCGATACCTGTAAGTCTCATCCCATGGACGATAGTTGCGAAAATCATACCTTGAATAGTAGCGGTCATACGGATCGTATCTGTCATAGCCGGTACGGGAACGATCGCTATAACGATCTAAAATCACAAAAAATTATCAATAAAACGTAAGGGAGAAACAAGAATTCATTGTTACAAACATAATTTTATCTTAATACTTAATAATTTTTTCGTGCAATGTGTAATGCATACATAGAAAAATTGCATACATCGTTAACCCTATAAAATATTTAAATATTCTTGATCAGCGTCGTGATCTTAGTCTGTATAGCCATGTCCGTCTGTTATTACGCAAAGTATGCTCCCTGGGCGGCAGGAGAAGGTGTGGTCAGAAAATTAAAAGGCGTTACCAGCTATCTTTCCATAAAATTTGGGTTTTAAAGAATCGGGTAATATGTGAAGTCGATCGAAATATACATAAAGGTTTATTGACCTGTTTCAGGTTTGGAATGTAAGCTCTTATTAGTTAGTTAGTTATTTTCGCATTCGATTTCCACATATTATTGAGAGCAATAATATCCTCATTTTGTATTTTCTTTAGAAACTGCAACGTAATATTACATATCTGTGAAAATGTTATCAACATAGGTCAAGAAACTCGGATAATATCGGAGATTAAAGTTTATGCTTCCATTTCCTTCATACATTGCTTACCTATTAAATGGGTTCTAGCTTACTGTGTAAATTCTTACTCACCCCGTGAACCGTCACTGTAACGATCACCGTAGTAACGATCCCTGCTATCATAGCCATAGCCCGAGTATCCAGAACCGTAGCCACCGCCAGCGCTACGATCGTAGCCTGAATTGGATCCCCGTCTATAGTAATCATCGGAGCCTCGTCCTTCGTAACGATCATAGGTACGGGGTGTATATCGTTCATCGCGACTATAGTATCGATCGTAGTCACGATCGCGCTCACGATCACGACCGCTGGCTGCGCGATCATCATATCGATCATTGGAGTAATACCAGGAGCTACGAGGATCCTCGCCAGCCCGACTTGAGTATCCACCATAACGATCGCTGCCACTGCTGCTGCCATAATAGCGGTCCTCATAGCAACGAACGCATCGTGATTGACGACTCTTGCCATTGCCTCGAAGCGCAGCTTCCAGTACACCAGTTTGAGGTGGCTGTTTATCGGCAGCATTAGGCGTAGCAGAGCGAGCCTCGGGTCCTCTTATGGTAGCCTGGACGCAGCATAAAACTGCAAGGCAAAGCAGCTGCAAAGAGTTCAGAATTAAGAGTTGCGTGATCATTAACTTATTGTTTATGGATAGATTTCACAGTCCAGCGATCAATTGGGCCAAAGCCCCCTACACACCTACACACCTAAGCCC
The DNA here is from genome assembly GCA_018904305.1 of Scaptomyza montana. Taxonomy (NCBI): domain Eukaryota; kingdom Metazoa; phylum Arthropoda; class Insecta; order Diptera; family Drosophilidae; genus Scaptomyza; species Scaptomyza montana. The sequence goes on along the minus strand of JAEIGR010000039.1, from coordinate 956,706 downwards.
GCCCATATACACACACATCACACGAGTTACAGCCTCCAATGATAATTGACGAAAGTGCTGTGCTCGAAATACAAAGCCATGTGTAGAAATCATCAGCGTCATTATCATCATTAGTATGGACAGTCAACGTCAGCGAGCGTGAAATATGATCAATGGCCGACGAGTGCTGGCTGTGGATTTGTTGTGGTAGCGATTATGCAATATAGAGCATAGATAAGAGCTCAAATGGTGAGCCAACACCCAACACCTCACATATGTGAATAATAATAAAAAAATAAATAAATTAAAGCATAGCCTCATACTCATATATGCATAAAATAGCATTGACATCATTTTATTTTTATTCATGGCTCAAATCATAAAGTTCGCTTCTCAAAAATAACCACGTACTCCAAAATACTACTTTACATTTGTCTGTCTGCCCTACCCCTCGGCCTGACCCCTCTTCTCTCTCTCTCTCTCTCTTTCTCAAAAAGAGTTAATCATGAAATATATGCTGGCCAGCTGCTCCGCCACGCTTTGTTAGTCAAGCATCAGGAACAACTTCCGCTTGGGGTTTGGTTGGCTATAGCCAAAATAAAACCACCGACTGGCAAATCAACAGATCTCGTGGTTCGTTCGCGACTTGTCGCTGAGTGTGTGCACACTTTATTAGAACAATTATACAAGAATTTTTTTGATTTTTTTTACAGCTTAAGCGTTAACGACTTTTTCTAAAATGTGTATATCCTGTGTGTAGCCGTCAATCGATGGTGGTTGCCATCATTAATTTCTAAAGTTAATTAAACATAATTTGCAATTCATATTTTGTTTCATCATATATGCAATCGTAAGTTTCTCTAGCTGTTAGAACGCAAGAGGTTAGATCAGCATTCGATAAAGTGTTATATTTTGATTGCTGTGTTATTTATAAAGATCATACTCATCCAATAACTTTGGATTAGACTTAATTCTTTAAAGGCTTCAACTGTTGCTGATGAAATGATTGATTGCTTTACAAAAAATAGTTATAGCATAAACGGCTATGAACTAAAACAAATTGATGAAAGCCTTAACAATCTTTAAGAAATAGTTTTGGGGATTTTTGGACCATTTTGCATGTTCCCATACAACGAACGTATAACGAAGTTTCTCTATGAATTGACTTTATTTGCAGATCCCTGCAACTTGGTTCAAACAGAAACCAATTCTTAATTAAGAGTTTTCTTTATAACGAAGTATTTTCTTGTCCCCTTGAGATTCGTTCTATGGAATTTCGACTTTACTTTGTTTTTTATCATATATATATTATTTTTAATAAGTGTTATCATTTATCTATCACTTATGTGTTGTGAAAATCTATCAAATGATTTAAACAGTAAAGTTAGTGGCTAATACTAATAGAAATTAAAGAATAATTACACAAGCCAATTAGATTTTCTAGCCAAAAGCCATCCTATACTTTCCTTAAGATTTCGTAGTGCTGAGCCAACTAAGTCAGTTTTCATTGTACTAAATAAGGATCAGTTATTTCAACAGAGAGTTATTTCAGGAGAGGAATATTAATTTTAAGTACAGTCATACACGCAATACAAAAAATTCCTGATAACTGAACTTCAATCTTTGATATCTTCGGTGTTTCTTAACAGATTTAAAAAAAAATTCCGCAGATTTTTATTAATTTGTCTAAAGTTTATAAAACGATTGTCAAGTTTGTTTAAACGAATATTTTAATGTCTTCATTCACAAATGTATATCAGAAACCGAAAGAGTTGTCAATATTTGGAAACAAACTTCTTCTGCCTATGGTATGACAGAGCTTATGTTCTAAATTTGAACTCTCTAGCTTTTATAATCTCTGACACCGACGCAACAGACATGGCAACATCGACTTAGCTCTTGATGCTGGTCAAGAATATATGTAGTATATACTTTATGGGGTCGGAGATGATTTCTTCTTTCATTTGCATACTTTTCCACATAACCATTATATTCTTTTTACCCATTTAATGGGTTCAGGGTATAATTATAAGCATTTCATAAAAAGTTTTTGAATTTTTTACTTTATTATTATAAGTCTTAGCAGATAAAATACTTTGCAAGCAACACATAATTTTATTTTGATTATATTTAAGAAAAAGTTTGTTAGGAATACCAAATAAATTATTTTCAAGCTTATACAGTTCATTGGTAGTCATATACACTTCTTTACTTAAAGCAATTTGTAAAAATTTTACTAAAATAACATGTTTCTTTCTAGTAGCTAATCTCAAAGGGACATAACAAAATTCATTATAGGTAAATTTTGTTACATAGAATTGTCTTTCGATCAAACTAAATTGTTCTCGAAATGAATTCAATACAGTCAAACTTCCATGTAACGAACTTCCAAGTATCGAAGTTTTTTATACAACGAATTCATTTGCAGAACAGTGCAATTTGGTTCTATAAACAACACATTCTATATAACGAAGTATTTTTTTATCCCCTTGAGCTTCGTTATATGGAAAAATGTATATAGAAAACTTTGTTGGAGGTACTTGTTACAACTCACCAATTGAAACATATGCATGTTTAATTTTTTTAGCTCACTCAAACACTTCCACAAAAACTTTCAGGCACGTCCAGTGCCCTTCTTGAACTTATTTTTACTACTCGTTCACAAATGATTGGTGCACTTTTTTAATTTTAATGAAATATCGTTTGACGTGTCGTTAGGAACAATATTGAAATCACGAATGTGCTGCTTGGCTCTAAGGCACAGGTATTTATTTAAAATAGCCGCCAAAAAGTCGCTAGAGCGCTATTCGCTAGAACTGAATCCAAAACCAAGAGAGAGAGAGAGAGAGAGACGCAGTGAAGCGCGATATAGAGCTAGCAGAGGAATAGAGAGAGGGGTGGGTGGTGGATCTGAGCTGTGGTATTTCTGGCTGAGGTGTTGGCATTTGGTTTGTGGCATCGTTTTGTCACTTCACCTGCAATACCTTGGGTGTTTTTTTGGCCAAGCCCAGTCTGATTTTGAGTTGGATTTCGTGGTTTTCATGGTCAGTTTAGCATTCGTAGAATGACAGCAGGCCAGGAATGTATATGTTGTTGGATGTTTATAATCCAAGATTAATGCAATACATTTGTGAGTCAGAGTTGTTGGCAGGAATACGACTACCTTTATATTACGCAATACAAGAATATACATTCATTAGCAACCTAAATTGACTTAGAACACACATAATAATCGGTTGCGCCTCCTTTAAGGCGAAAATTCGTTTTGGTTATTGCGAAAAATAAGTTCATTTTTTTGGCGCTTACATAATCCATGACCGTGACCATGATAAAGGGGTTAACTCTGCAAAAAAAAAGTTGTAAATTTTAACAACTTAATGTGTTTAGTAGAGATGACGAAGTGGCATTCCCTTATATTTTAAAGTTAGATAAAAAATGTATATCTTAGTATTTGATGGTTTTTATCAAGTTTCACTGTATTAAGCTATATTTTTAAGTTGCCAGATCTAAACAAACGCAATATTTATTTAGACATATTATAATAATAATTATAACTTTTATAGAATAAATAATAAGTAACAAAAACCCAAATAGAAAATAGCATAAATCGAAGTCTCTACTTACAAGTCTTAAACACGGTGAAAAAACACCGTTATTATTTGCACGAAAAAAATATCACCACCCCTTCATTTCGAACCAAAAACAAATATTTAGCTTTTCAATTTTTTCAATTGAGTAATTTTTTATGATGCCTTTAGTATACCCCCTGATCTAACTTCATAAAAATAAAGTTTTTGAACGATTTTACTTAGTTTTTGGTTTAAATTTAATCATCAAACAGAATTTGTGTTTTCATCTATTTTTTCGTCAAAAACTCTATCTGTGAGACGTGTAAATGTTTATTTTTACATTCTGGTAATTGCTATACTTTCTGATAGGTAGTAGACAGAATAATTTATATGAACTTTATGGTAGTGTAAAAAATGCGGCATAGCTCCTGTGAGTGTTTTGTATTTTTGTTGCTGTCATCTTCATTGTCTGCATGCTCAGTGAACCCCAAATGAGGGTCGTTGGCATCCAAAGCTCTATTATATTATGGTACAATTATATACATATACGTATGTAGTATTTACAACGGAGACAAGATTAATGAAAACATATTATTTTGTTTATCTAATGCGAACAGACGCAGTTTAATTAAGTTTCAGTATGCTAAATGTTTTTATAATGTTGTGGGTTTTGTAAGGTTTAAGTTAGGTTTGTTTTGGTTTAAAGATTGCATCTAGTTTGCTTTATGGAAGAACAATTTGCCATACAATTATTACAAGCTAAGTCAAATTAATAAACTATGAGTAAAGCTAATATCTCGGCGGCAAAAACAGCAACAACAATTATGCTAAACAGTTTAACGATTGGCTACATTTACAAGTTTATTGTCGTCACATTACGGCTGATTATTGAAAGCAACATAGGCCTATAATGCCAAAAAGATATCACGAGTGTGGCATTGCACCAGCTGCGGCAATCTCGTCCTGGAATGCCAGAAAACCAAGCTGAGCATGCGATGCCTCGTTCAAAGCTCGTGACCTTATGCAAGCACGATACTGATCCGCACTAAGCGACCCCGTGCAGATCTGGAACAAGAAGAGATAATTAGAATATGCATTAAAGGGTCTTCGATCTCCAACTGACCTTTGTGTGCCAGCGATGAAAGATGCCTGGATCTGTTGCGCGTATGATTTTGATTTTAGATCTCACATATTTCCTATAGAGCATTACATCTTCGCCGCCCCAGCCAATGATCTCTTCATCGAACCCGCGTATTTGCAGAAAATCCGAGCGATACTGGCACGTCATTCCATATCCAAAGTCACGCCAGAAGCCCGTATCTCTAGAGATCACCAATTGCTCCTCTTCGCTGGGCAGCGGCTTTCCCTGCAGCGTGTACACCACGTGTGGATTGTAAAGGCTAAAAACAACGGGATAATAAACCTAAGACACACCATTTTGTTAGTCCTGTTTAATGAATTGTGGTATGTTGACTTGCACTAACCTTCTTGCCGGGAGAAGTATTCCAGCGACAGCGTTCCAAAAACTTGGCAGTAAATACAATATCCACATCACACATAAAAAGGAGTGCATCCTGCTTCACTTTGGCCACCTGTGGCTGGACATGTTCAGCACCCAACCGTAGTGCCTTGGCTGCGAGTATTAGTTGGTTTAGTGCAAATTTATTAAAGAAACTGTTTTAGGAGATACCCTGATTGCTTGACCTTAAATGTACGGTCATTCCTACTTTACTGCGCTAAAGCATGATGACTCTACTCCCATCTTCGATATCTATATTCCAAATCTGAAGTCGCTAGCTCTTATAATCTCTGAGATCGACGCGATCATAGTACAGCAAAACGGGCAGACGGCCATGGTTACATCGTTTCGGTTGTTGATGTTGATCGAGAATATTTACATATATGTACTTAATGGGGTCGGAGATAAAAAAATACTTTTTGATGTGGCTTAAAGTCTCTTTAAAAACCTAAGCCTACTAATCTTACAATAATCTCCGACTGAGCTAGAAGTAGTGTTTTTCGAATTGCATGGGTGCCAATCTATTGATTGTTCATTGAATTATTAATTATTTTCTTAGCATATCAGGTATAAACTAGTTTCACCTAGGATATATATGTAAGAACTTTTGCACGTACATATGTACGAACTCTTTGAAAGCATTTCTACCGTCCGTCCAAAAGTTTAAGTGGCTCTGGATCAAAAACTGAGGAAGATATAGGTGTTGAGAGTTTCAAAATTCGGTGGGGCTGGAGGCGGAGTGGGTGAACATGGAACTGTGATGCATATCTTTAGGGGAAACTTACAGATACAGGTGATTGCGACTTAACAAGGCATTGGAGCGGATGCAGACGAAGGAAGTGGGCTTGGCCTACACGTTTTTGATGCAGGTTTTTGGAGAACCTAACCACCCATCTTGGCACGAAATTAAGTGGCTCCAGCTCAAACTCTGTACTACTGGCTCTAGCACCACACTCTCTTTGGAGGACGCAAGTAGCTATCTGCTTAGCCAATTTGGTAACTCTAGCGGCAAGGATGTAGAAAATGTCAAATTTCAGTTATCGATTTCCAAGCCCACTATTAGGCGTAGAAACCCGATTCTGACCCACCCTTAACCAAAGTTTCAAGTCTCTAGCTTTACGACAGACATTATGACAAAATCATTATCCTCTTTACCTTTGGTTTCGAAAGTAGAAAGGTTGTTAACAGATTCATAAAACCAACTTAACTAGTACATTCTGGCCCTCCTTTCTGCTACAGATAGCCCAAAAACGAATTGATTTTTACTTAAAGCAATTGTATTAGCAATCCGATTTAGCCAAAAATCATAATTAACGATCTTAAACGGAATTTTTAAAAAACCGTAAACATCATGGAAAGAAAAAGTTGTTGGGAAAAATTTACATTCCACTCGATTGCGTTGAAACTTACTTTTATAGGTTTTTGTCATAAAATTTAATTTAATTTAACTTTTGTATCCATCTTCTCTAATGCTAAGTTTCAAGTCTCTAGCTTTACAGGTGTCGAAAAAATTGTGATCATAAAGACGGACATTGCACAAAACTTTCGGTATCGAGTATGATTAATTATAAAAATACATAGTTCAAATATCGTTTTCTAAAAATCAAAATGCTTGCGTAGCGAAAATCATGATTTTTTTGTAGCAAGAGATTATTTTGGTTTTAAGAAATCACAATCTAATATCAAGAAATTAATACATAGTATAAAAAAAAATGTTATATTTTTACTCCTAAACTGTGAAACCTGCTTGTGCCCGAAGAAAAAAAGGAAGAAACATCTTCCAGGGTACACTATATAATCATGTAAGTAGTTACATAATTCGATTAATCACCTACCCCTGCTAAAAGTTTCATTAAGAGCTATAAGCTGAATCCTCTCTACTCCCGCTGCAATCTCTCGCGCCTTCTTGAGTCCCGAATCGCCAAAATATACGACGATAAGTACGAGACGATGATCCGTAAATTGCTTGAACATCATCACAAAGCTTAGAAAGCTGCGTAGGCGACCTGCTAGGGGAAGAATGACATGAACAATGGGGACGATGGCTGTTAGCTCGGACAATTGAACAGTCTGAAGGGGGGCAAAGGGACGCATTATTAAGGCCTTGCGCACCACATGCGTCTGATGTTTAACGCTCTGAAAGTATAGCTCATACTGGGTGCCAGTTGTAGGCTCAGTGCGATGAATACCCTCGACAAAGTCATCCAAGGTGTAACGGCCTAGCTCCACAGCCGATAGACCCTTTTGCCGCGCACGCGCCGTTTGATTTCGATTGAGGCTCTCCAGAGCTTTGTTGACTGCTTCAAGGAGATCTCGTCGCCTGTAGCCGATGGGCTTTTCCACCACCCGCTTGCCGAGACCAAGATCGATGGGATAGACGCGCGTGAATGTGAAATGGTTGAAGGGGATCATCTCATACTCATTATTTAGGGGCATCCCGTGCAGGATCTCAGCAGCGCCCACTTGCTTCCTTATAAAGCTGCTGCAATCGTAATGATGCGATATCGAGGCAATTGTGCTATCCACCGGATGCTGCTGTGTGTTGTTTGAGAAGGATGATGAGGCAGATAAGGAGTTTTCGTTTCCTGGCAATTTTCCGGGCAAACCATTATTGTAACCACTGCGGTTGCTATGTAGAAGCAGTATCTGTGCTCTTAGTGTGAGCACCTCGAGCTTTAGACGCTCTATTTGTGCATCTCGGGCACTTAAAGCTGAGTTGTAACCATTTGTGTCACTAGGATTGGCCGGCGAATCCTTATCCGTTTGGGCAGTCAGCTCGTCAAATCCCCATTTTGTTAGGATGGCAATCGAAATTACAGTTACCAGTGCAAACAGCAACAAGAGTCGCACAAGCAACCTGGAGGCCAGTGAATTATGCATTGTCCATGTTCCGATTGTGGGATACTTCTGCAAAAATAAACATATATGTACATGAATACAATTGTTTATTATACGTAGCTGTTACAGTTGTAAAATTGCGGTAAAATAACATCAAAACGTTGCCAGATAGTCGATTTTAGGGCTACCACACATTTTGTACATCGTTGCTCATTTGTGCGTTAACATAATAACGCAATGTTATGAGCATTTTATTTCACAAGCACTGCAATCACCATTTTTTTTTTCGTTTAGCAGCATGTAAAAATTGTAAAGCAAATAATATAGTTGCATTACTTTCTTTTTTTTTATTGTCAAAAAAGAAAGGAAATTTAAAAGCATAGCAAAAACAGGCAAACTGCACAAGAACAGCACAATAAACAATTCCCAGGTGAGTGTGTTTAAGAACAATTAGGGCGAGGCCGACAACGCAATGTAAATATTGTGCGTTGGCAGACGGCTACAAAGTTTGACGAGCAACAAGTTTTTTTTCGGTGCTACCAGTGCTGTCTCCCAAATGACATTTTTGGAACAGAGTCACGGTTTGAGCGATTAGCTTGTTGAGTCATCTCACTGCGAAAATCCAAAAAAAAAAAACAACTGATAGTGCACCGATTGATTTTGGATTTAGAAGTCTAACAATTAACGCCTGCTATTTATTTTAGTTAGCATTGTGACCAATCACTTATTATCTGCTCATCTCAATTATTGTGCTAGACCAGTTTGGTAATTATATGAATCACTTCGTGAACAATATTGCATAGATAAGAAGTACTTGTAATTGTGCTGTTATTTTTCTCCTATGTATATATATATGTATATGTGTTCTCTGTGTTTAATTTAACTTTATTAATGGCAGCTTTTGACTGTGTGCACTTCTTTCTTTCTCCATGTGTGATTATATGTACGTGTGGGTGAGTGTGTTTGTGCAGTCACCTCAATTAAAATTTGCTTCGTATCTTAAGAAATTTTCAAATGTATTTAACAAATAATTGTACCCTGCATCAATTTAAAATGAAAATAAAAGTATTAATCGCCATTTTGATAGGATAGAATTACTACAAGAAGTGAAAACGTTACAGTCGGACGGATCTTTTGTAGACTTTATCAGCTACATATACTACCTCAAAATTTGGTAACGGCCTCAAAAACTGTGGAAGATGTGGGGTTTTTTGATAGTAAAAGGCGGTCGGCTACCCCAATTTGAAAGACGAGGAACGCTTTTAGCTATCTTTTTTACTAAATTTAGTAACACTACCTGCAAGGATGTGTCTTATCGATATTAAGTAATCGATTTCCATTCCCCCAGTGAGCGTATCACCCAAATCTTGTATGTTTATCGGACCAGCCCATAGACAAAGATATTTCCAAGTTCAAGTCTTTAGAATCAAGGGCGTACAAAAGGGCAGACACCATGGCGAACATTGCACAAAACCAATATACTCTTGCCTTCGGTATCAGAGTAAAAATATGATGATTATTTATTTAAGCGGATAGCTTTCTTCTCTCTCACAACAAGCTCTTAATTTGAATAAAGAACGTGCTCTATAATAAATGTTTGGCTTCTCTCTTACAGCTAGCATACAATCGACGCACACAAAATGGAGAACAACGAAGCACCCGCACCTTCCGGTTCCAACAATGAGTAAGTGAGACATTTTTGCCATTTTTGCGGCTAAATTTGATCGAATTTCACATGTGCCACGCAAAAATGCAAGCCCAAAAAGTGGAGCATGGGAATATCCCAAATGATTCACTACTTATTTGAAGCTAGCATTCGTACGTGGCAGTTGAAATTTGAGCTTTGATCTTTTGTCGCCACACAAATAATATTCTACAGCTTTCCCATACTTCCACCACCGCCAAATGCGTCGTCCTCGTATAACTACAATAACGACAACAACAACAGTAACAACAACGCTGCCCAGAAACGCCTGCAACAGACACAGGCCAAAGTGGATGAAGTTGTCGGTATAATGCGCGTCAATGTTGAGAAGGTGCTTGAACGTGATCAAAAACTCTCGGAGCTGGGCGAACGTGCCGATCAATTGGAACAAGGCGCCTCTCAATTTGAGCAACAGGCCTCCAAGCTAAAGCGCAAGCAATGGTGGGCCAATATGAAAATGATGATTATTCTTGGCGTCATTGGTGTCGTCTTGCTAATCATTATAATTGGTAAGTAAACTTTGTACAATGCTTAACTTGAGTTTAATGATTTACTTTAAGAGCTTTAGTCTAAATACTATACTTTACTTACTTTGGTCCAATTCAAAAACAATTCTAGATTACGAATTTCCTCGATAACGAGGTTTTTCTATCCCTTTGAGATTGGCTTTATGGAAGTTCTATGTTATATGTATGCTAACACTTTGCTTAGAATCTCTGTTGCTTAAGTGTTAAAACCTCGCATTCATGGATCTAAAAAATACAATATACACACATATAACAAAATAACTCATTAATACATTGACACAAAACGCATTCAAATATTTTTGGTTTATTTATGTAGATTGGTACATCTTCAAATTTAAGGTAAATTTATTTATTTTTATTAATTTGTTTATTGTCAACTAAGATCAGCTGACATGAAATTGAAATTAATTAAAATAAAATAATATATATAAATCTGAAAGTAAAGTTATGTAAAAAATTTTTAAAGTTAACGTTAAAGCTCGTGCAAAATAAGGCGCATTTTCGTTAAGTATTGTGATGAAAAAGTTTAAACCTATTTACTTAAACTAATGATACATCGAAATGTAACATATAAAGAGTAAAGTTTCAAAAATTCAAGAAAAAAAATACGGAAAGAAAGCGTCTCTATAAAAATTGCACACTATTTCTTAACATATTTATTTTTTTTTAAATTTCGATTCTTAGGATATTTGGGATTTCTTTAAAGTGAAAATCAAAATTTTTCCCACGCAAAACCGGCTTATTTTTTTTATTGTAAAATTAAAAATATTAAATTTGGAAAAAAAAACTACAGCTTTATCTCGTAAATCATGTTAAAAATAGTTTGCAAAAATCATATTATTATTAATAATTTTATTCCCCGCCCCTTAAAAATTATTATATACAAAATAGTTTCCTTTATACTATGGACAAAAAGTATGTTTGTTCTATCAACTCACCAATAACAATCTTGAATTAATTATTCCTTTAGTCACTAAAGTTTAGTGCCATTATATAATACCAAACATAATTTAATTGCATATATTTTTGATGTTTTGTCTTGCTGGTTTTGGATATCGGTTTTTGGTTTGGTAACACGAAAAATAATAAATCCATTGGCAACTTTTGAACAATGATAAATTTTTTGTTTTTACTTACAGTGTCGCTTTACAATTGATACTCCGACACAAATACCCCAAGAACAAAGCAATATGCAGCAAGTCAACTTGTTGAGCTTTTACAGTTACGCATATCCCTAATGCAGCAATTACAAACACAAACATATTAATAAATACATAAATACACGTCCATACATGTGCTTATATTATATATATACATATGTATATTTATATAAATACCGCGAGTACATGTGATGACCAAAATTTAGTTTAAGCAAAAGGTAACCTAATTGCTGAGTGTTTTCCGATTTCTTCTAAGCTGTTTATTTCAAACAAGATTTTGTTTGCTATCTGCATTTGTAGCGAATGTATTTAAGAGCTTTTATACTTAGTAATTGAAAAAAAAAAAAGAAAACTAATCACATACTTTTCCCCCTGCCAATTTGCAGTGTGCGCTTTACCTTCAAGCAGCAGCAGTGACCATGCGACACACGCCGTATCGGAGGCGCCCTAATAAAAATGGAATCGAGAAGCACCACCACATTCAAGGAGCCTTCTTTTGCCTTTGTATTGGCCTTATGCGCAAAAATAACATTTACAAAAAATTAATAATAATGTAGCTGTGTGAATAATATATTATATATTAAACCGATTGTTATTTATATTGATCCTAAATAACAATATTAATTTAAAACAAACAAACGCACATGTATGCCCCATATGTACAGCTCCGAAATTTAAAATATCACTACGAAGTGACTTTTTCTTACAGACCAAATAACAAACTTCTAGTTTTGAAATGAGTATTTTTTTGTTGCAAGACATGCCTTTCCTGTATAGTTTTTAATGGTTTGTGTCATTTTAATCGAAAATCTAAAAAATCTATCAATTAATCAAAGAGATTTAAAAATAAATATATATATATGAAGTAATTTGATGAATTTCGTTCTTTTTCAACACTACTGTGCATTTAAATACCAATTACAATAAAAATTTAAGCAAATTTACTTTTAAATGATTAAAATAACAGTGAAAAGAAGTAAAATATAGTAACTACTTGTTTTTACAAGGGTAGATTTGGTAATTATTTCATTAATTAAAACTAATGCTCAACGTGAGCAGAAATTTTAAGCATTATAAAAGAAAGATACTTTAAAAATTTGCACAACTAGAAGTTAGTTTTTGGTCTATATAATTCAAGGTAGTTTTGCAGTGCTACTTTATACTTCGCAAATGTGTGTGTGTGGTCTTTGTGTATTTTAAGGGTATTTCTTTTACTTACTCGGCACAAATTGAAATTCAATATGTTTTCCTTCGCTTTACAGCTGCTAAGATTGAAAGGCACTTGTCACATGTATTAAACTTAAATTTAACTCTGAAGTCCACACACGCACATTTCGACTAATATATTTATAAAAACATATTTACGTTACACACATTTAAAAATGTGCATATATTGTTTAAACACTTATTTGAAATGGAATGTAATTTATATAAAATCGTTATTGATTTAGTCGTAAACGCGAATATTTTGTAAAATATAGCTTTACATGATATATTATGTACATGTCAGTTACTTTTTTACTTTTACAATAATCGTGCGTCCATTTTTTGTTCTTTGTTGGCATTGGTATGGAAAAACTTGTATCGATTTTTAAGCGCTGCGAATCTAGAACGACAATACGAACGACTAACTTAGAAGTGGGCAAAACTGTATGCTATGATCTAAGTTGGAACATTTACCAATTCTTTACCGAACAACGCGACAATTGTGACGTAAGGACAGGCAATAATGCGTTCCGGATTTGTATTTGCAATCCCGATTTGTAAATATTGTTTAAAAATGTGTCGATGTGTATGTGTGCGTGCTTAAACAGCTGTTGAAACACATTTTAAACGCATGCGTCTAGACGTTAATTGATTGAAGTGGCAACGCTGTGAGATTAGCCTACAGATTTTTATTTAGCCAAGAAAGGATGGCTTCCAATTAGAGGTGGGCACGGGCCGGGCTTTTATCGGGTACCCGTGGGCACCCGCGGGTAACCGTGGGTACGGGCTGAAAAATCATATTTCGGGTTGGGTGCGGGCGGGTGTGGGTTAGTCCGTTCAACCCGCATTACCCGAAATAAAGTTAGTAAATATGTATATTGGTAAATATTCTGGTAAATACTTAAAAGTTTCCTTTTTTTGTAACTTTGTGTACAAACCCTCCGTTTAAAGAGTTAATTTTTTTATCAGAAGAAAGAAAAGATCATGTTTTAGAAACAGTGAAATGCATGATGATTGAATATCTCGAAACGTTAAAAGACAATCTTGATGACTCGCAAACTGAAAACTCTTCGCCAAACACGAGTCACGAGTTTCAAGAGTTTTTTGACACGCATCAACCAAAAAACTAAAACTTGACAAAAATGCCATTGATTTAGAAATTGAAAAATATTATGCCAAAACTTCTCATTCAAACTTGTCAATTCTAGAATTTTGGAAACAAGCAACTGACAAATATATTATGCATTCCTGATAGCTCTGCGACAAGCGAGCGAGTTTTTTTTTCATCTGGTAAAATTCTCAATGAAAGACGCACAAGACTTTCAAGTGGGAATTTGGACAAGCTTCATTTTTAGTACAAAAATATGTAATTTTATTTAATAAAAATAAAAAATTAAGTTTTTGAAAAAAGTTCAAAATTTTTCGGTCGGGCGGGTTGGATTCGGGTATGATATTTTTTATTGCCATCGGGTACGGGTAAAGATTGGCGCTGCGGCCCATGGGCTGGATCGGGTCGGGCGCGAAAAATTAGGCCCATGCCCATCTCTACTTCCAATCAAGCCATTCAAGGCCCGCTGCAGCCGTCCACACATATCCCATATAAAGTGCATAGAAATTTAAATAATATAACTGGCCAATAAGTATGTGATCGCCAACTCCTTCTAAGTGATAGAAGTTTGGCTTGCGTATTGAGGCTGCAAATATTATCACAAACTGCAGCAAAAAATGTAAACAAATTAAACACATGAATATGGGCCCCTAAAATAACACTAGTTCACATTGTCAAATGTGACTCCATTTAACTAGTGATATTTTTGGGACTCAAAGCCTTGCCTTACAATATTCGACATCAAACTGTAGATGACCAAAGTGCCAAACTCGATGTGAATCCGTTTCATTTCGGAGCACACAATAATGCCAAAACAGGTAAGGACAAATAAGCGCTCGCTCCAGCGAATGACATTGGCCCGAGACACCTGGAGACGGAAAATCATCTGTTATAAAACTTAACTCAAAACTTTAATCAAGCAACAAGCTCTAACAAAGAGTCCACGACGATGGGTGACTGCTACATTTCCATATATTACACTGACGACCATGATGACGAAGGTTAGCACCCAGGATACCAGTAAACACTTATATGGCGCTCTTTTGGCCGGTTTCATGATCGAAATTGTGTTGGCCTCGAACTGAGATTGTACGATTATAAGAGTTCATTTATAATCCCTAACAATGCAATAGTTTATCGCTTACCGTCCAAATGCCAGCCAATAAACGTTTCCATGTCGACATTTGCTCAAGATGGTGATAGAAGAACACATACAGCTGTATCGATATAAAACTAATTAAAAAATTCGCCAGACCCACATAGTAATGTTTTTTTAGAAACTTTTCAACAGATGTGCTGCAAGTCAATATTCAAATTATATATTTGTATAACTTAAATGATTCGGATTCGCCTTGCATACAATTCCATTACAATGAAGACCTGAAGTTGACCCAAGAGTAGCATCAGTATAGTCACTTTATAGGTTTTCCTAAGTAATTTTTTACCAGCCAGCTCCTTATCTCTCTCATCAAGTTCCATTTCTTAATTCTATTGAATTTCAATGAAAAGTTTAATGTAACTTTAATATAGTATAGCAACATGTATACAGCGTGTAAAAAACAAAGTCATATAAATAAATGACAACTTTGTCTGGGCTCTTAAAACAGTTTATATTGCTTATAAATATGTACATATGTATATAATATACATACCTACCAGCTATATATGTATACATTTTGGATTTTTTTTTAAACAATGTTTAAAATATAATTTTGAGTTATTTTTGACTAATTTTTCTTTGTTCTTAAATTAGACTTAAAGAATTTTAAAATTTCTAGCTAAGCTGTTTAATCAAATATGCATTGAATGACTTTTGTTTTATAATTTATTTGCCTTTTTTTTAAGTGTCGTCGCATAAATTATCTGTAAATCTAAACAACAATGGATGATCGCGTTGGTTCTTATCAAAGAACCCGTCGCAAATTTGCCGCAATTGTTTATGGAGTAACATTTCTATGGCTAGTGTTGGCGCTGATCCAATGGCTGCTCATCAATCTGAAGTAAGTTTTATTAACTGGTATGGAGTATATCTTACCATCGTCCTGACTATAGGCAAAGTGATGCTGCTGCTTTATTGAAATATGAATGGATTAGTCTGATATTTTTTTCACTATCAATACTATTGGTATTTGTCTTTATATTTGTGGAGAAATCGCGCTTTATTACAGGTCTGAACTGGCTCATAGCCACTTTGATTGTAAGTTTAAGATTATAAGTTCTTATTTTCCTTTATGGCCTTAAAATTAATTTTAATTATATTTTTTAAGGTGGAGTGCTCTATACTTGGCCTCTTTGCGTTAGTGGTAAAACCCGTGTGGCCGGAATTGATTCTATGGTTTGGCATTTGTGTCCTGCTCTTGTTCATTTTCGTACTGTTAGGCTCTGTTATTCCGGTGAGTTAAAGGAAATAAATATTGTTTTGATGAATTAATGAATTTTTTTTTTTTGTAGCACGATTTAACGTTGGATGTTGTTCTATTGTTTGTGATATCCTTTGTCTTTCTCATCGCATCTATCTTTTTGATTATGTTACATCTGCTGACACACACACCGCATTCCTTTATCCTGTTTCAAATACTTGTCAGCATTATTATACTGACGGTAAGTGTAGCTATATTGTTGACTATATAACTGTTTAGCATAATATCGTTTTGGCCAATAGTTTGTCATGTACCATGCGCAGACAATCAACGGCGGTCGCTTTGCAGAGATGCGGGTCAATGACTACCTTTTGGCCACAGTCATACTTCTTTACGATTTTATTATCATATTTATGCTAACGTTCTATGTGCAAACACATTATCATATCGCATCGAATGTTCAGAAATGGGAGAACTTAACAACATCATAGTCAGGGTCTACTACGAAACTCAAAAGCAGCGGGTCAGGTACCTAGTAATTTTATTTTGATTGTACGTATAGTAAATTTGATACAGGAAATGTGTACAATAAATCCCTTAAAATTATTTTTCTTGTGATTGCAGCTTTATGCATGTATTTATTTATGTGACTGAATGGAACCAGAATTGGAAAAAATGTTTTGTTTTCTGTAACACTATTAGCCACAAATATTATTATTTAACATCTAATCTTATCTTATTAAATACAAGTAAAAAACGCCCAAACACCAGTATCAAAACAGGTGGTAATGAGGCGTTGGCACTGCAAGGAAGCTATGTTTTAAAAGCTGAGGAAAATATACTAAAACCTAACTACAGATCTTGCATTTGTATGGCAGCTATTGATTGATCTATTGCTTATTAATCCTAGTGCTACAAGTAGAAGACTTATAAATTAATGCACTAGTCACATTTAAAATTGCTGTTTAAGATTATAAAATATTAAATATACTTATAAACTAAACATTTCAGTAGAAATTTTCAAACTGATCACTCTCGTCTTCAATGGGATCTTACGTCTTCACCATTTCCCCTCCCAATGGAAGTGCGCTACGATCATTATGATTCCTAAGCCTGGCAAACCTGTGCATATTGCCAGCCCTTATCGTCCAATTAGTCTCTTGGTGATCGTTTCCAAAATTTTCGAGAGAATATTTTTGCGTAGGCTTTTACCTATTTTGGAAGAGAAGCAGCTCATTCCGGATCACCAATTCGGTTTCAGAAGACATCATGGTACACCTGAGCAGTGCCACAGGGTCGCCAACTATATCTCCAACGCACTGGAGAAGAAAATGTATTGCTCTGCAGTGTTTCTGGATGTCCGACAGGCATTTGACAGGGTATGGCACCCAGGACTCTTGTACAAGCTGAAAAAAAGTCTTCCTATGCCGTACTACCTGGTACTGAAGTCGTATTTGCATAATCGAAAATTTTTTGTCAGATTTAAATACGCTGAGTAGGATCTGTGCCCTATTCAGGCTGGTGTACCACAAGGCAGCGTGCTTGCGCCAATTCTTTACTCCTTGTTCACTGCCGACCTACCAGTAACAAACCCAGATCACGCCCTCATTGCTACGTATGCAGATGACACCGCTTTCCTGGCCTCAAACACCAGCCCAACTGAAGCCTCCATTACTATTCAGACGCAGCTCTCAGCACTAGAGCCTTGGTTAAAAAAATGGAATATAAGCATCAACAATGAAAAATCCGTGCAAGTTGTCTTTACTCTGCGGACTCTCACATGCCCAGAAGTGCACCTCTTTGGACAGCTGCTTCCAACAGCGTCAAGTGCCAAGTACTTAGGCCTTACTTTGGACAGCAAACTGAATTGGAGAGCACACTTGGCAAACAAGAGAGCACAGCTCAATATACGTTTCAAAGGTCTGTACTGGCTGCTAAGACCCTCCTCTCGTCTCAGTCTAGTGAAAAAAGTCCTTTTATACAAGGCGATTCTCAAGCCCATCTGGGCCTACGGTATTCAGATCTGGGGAACTGCAGCTGCCTCTAACATCCAAATCATTCAGCGATTCCAAAACAAAGTTCTGCGCACACTTGTGGGTGCACCGTACTTTGTTAGAAACAACTTAATTCATAATGACCTAAAGATGCCCACGGTACAAGAAACAATCACTAAATATAGCCAGAAATACCTTATTAAACTCGAGAGCCACAGCAATGTATTGGCGCAACAGATGCTGGACAACAGCTATCAGACCCGACGGCTCTCAAGATTCCATCCCCTTGACCTCCCTTTCAGATTTGACACGTCATAAATATAGTTAACGTCAGTGTTAAGTATACGTAACCGTCAATCTCTCCACAAAATTTAGCCATTGTCAAAACATGACAGATCCTGAATAAAGATTGTTAAACAAAAAAAAAAAAAAAATCAGAATCTTTATCGTATTGACTATACAGTCGTCGGCATAAGTATTTTAACAAAGAAATTACCTTGCTTTTACGTTAGTAACTTTTTGAATGAGCATTGAAAAAATTTAAAATAAATATGGTATAAAGATATATTAATTTATTTTGAAAATACTTAAAGAGTCATAACAAAAGTATAATAGAAGTAATAATAAATATAAATTTTCAGGAATGCATGGTGGCATAAGTATTTTGACATGTTCCTTAATATGAAAACTTTAACAAAATCCAATGTTTTTTGATATTATAACTCAATATTAATAAAAAATATAACCTCCCTTGGCACTTATAACTTTTTGCAGTCGTCGGGGAACAGAATCTACCAAAGTTTTTATGTATTCTAGTGAAATATCCTTCCATAGCATATCAATTTCGGAAATGGTGTCCTCTCGTGTCCTTGTCAGATCTACACATCGTTTTCGTTTGATATTGGCCCATACATTTTCTATAATATTAATGTCAGGACTTTGGGGTGACCAATCCAGAGTGTTTACCCCTACCTCGTTTAAAAACTGAGTAACTGATTTTGCCTTGTGGCACGGCGCGTTATCCTGTTGGAACTCAAAATTTTCTCCAATCAAATGTTCACCTGATGGGAAAGAGTAATCCTTCAGGAAACGTAAATATTTGTTTTTGTCCATTGTTCCAGTCATAGGGACCAAGTTTCCAACCCTATTATATGATAAACATCCCCAAATCATTACTGATCCACCTCCATGGCTTACCCTTTCACAAACCGGCACCTTTTTTTGTGTGTTGTTTGTGACATTCTTACAAAAAACTTTTTTTTTGAGCAATGGTAATGAAAAGAGCTTTCATCACTCCACAATATATTTTTTTGCAAATTCAAGTCGTTTGATTTTATTTCTTGTTGTAATTTGTGGAATATTTCTGGCAATGTAGGTGCCTTAATTAGCTTCTTTTAGGGCCAGTTTCTCAATGTCTGGTTAGCTTAACTATCTGATGGTTAGTCACAATTGAGTTTCTCAATGTCTGGTTAGGGTTGTTCGTGATAAAAACTAACATGAGGCCTGAGTGCCGGTTAAAATTTGTTCTCTCGTTAAGTGCCGATATACATATCGATGAAATCATCGTTAGGCAAACAGGTGACTGTGGCTGACACTTGCATTGTTTACATTTTATTATTTAAGCAAAATGGCATCGCATCAAAGAATTTTTAACATCCACGCAATGTGGCCGCTTTCTGTTCTCAACTGAGCTCATTAAACTTGTTTGTGTTCTCATTTCCATTTTTTAATTGTTATTTTTGAGTTGAAAGAAGAATTTGGCAGTCACAAAACAAAAAATACCAAACAAAACCAGCTATTTTGCTCGATCAGGGTGGCAGCACCATCAATGCGATAGTATCATATCGATTTAACTTAACCATACATTGAGAAAACCAAATTGGCTTAACGCGAGCGTTAAATTTATCTGGTCGTTAGCTAATTCTTACTTTAACCAGACATTGAGAAACTGGCCCTAAAGAGATCAAATGTCAAAATACTTTTGTCCATCTGCTATCAGCTTGCGAAAGAGGAGAAAGCGTAAATCAAGATAACACATAACGGAACGAAATCAAATTCTTTCAATTCTGCTTTTTGTTGACATGTGCTTTGCTGTTTAGTAGATAAAAAAGCCGTTATATGTTCCAAATAATTTAACCACACAGAAAAACATAGCCCATGGTTTTGTCAAAATACTTATGCCGACGACTGTAGGTATTACTATTATAAACCTTAATAAATGTTGTTATTATTATAATGTATCATCAAATATGTTGGTGTAAGTATGATTTTAGCTTGGATCGAAAATCTGATGTGCTTCTTACGGTCTTAATTTCAAATGGCAGCTGATTCCAAAGTTGGGCAGCACATACAAAGAATTGCCTGTCGGAGGATGCAAGCTTAGTTCTTGGACATACAACATTACAGGTCCTTAATGATACCGCAAAGCGTAATTTGTCATATAAATAATCAGGCGTTCTTGTGTATATTATGTGCTGAAACAGATTTAAAGTCTTGTACTTCGTCCAGTTTCTTAAGTCTAAGTCAAAAATACGATTTGCAAAACATGTAACATGAACATACCTATTAAGTCTAAACGCGTAACGTGCAATACTATTAAATGCTACTTTAAGCTTATGCTGACTAGCAATATCACAATTTGCAAATATTTCTATACCATAAAATAGTATGGGGGTAACAAGGGTTTTGGCGATGGTTATTCTTGTTTTAACCGGCAGTCAGGGTTGTGTTAGCGCAATTTGCCGAAGAACGCCATAGGTCTTCCCCACAGCCTTATTGACCTGGTCTTTCCATGCCAGTGTATTATTAAATGTTATTCCTAGATTATCAGCCTTATCCACATACTTTATTTCTACATTATCAATACACAGTTTACTTAAATTGCCAACATTTAGTTTTTTCTTATAAATAACAATACATTTACACTTAGAGGGGCTCAAACAAAGACCATTGATACTTGCCCATCGACATACACGTAACAGATCATTATTACAAAACATGACACACTGGTTAATCTGACTTACAGGACGACTCACATATAATTGATATGAGTTTCACACATAGACAAAACATTTGGAAGATCATTAATATAAATTGCAAAGAGAAGAGGACCAAGAATTGATCCCTGTGGAACACCACGGGATGTTGCTATGAGGTCGGAGGTAGACTGTTGTACAACGTCGGCCTGTTGTCTATTGTACAAATATGTAGACATAAAGTTTGCTTAACTTTGTTGTCAAAATTTCGTAGCTTACCGTGTCAAAAGCTTTACTAAAGCCAAGAAGCGTTAAAAAAGTAACTTCGCTATTGTCCATATGGCTTCTTATGTCCTCAACAATTTTTAAAACCGCGGTTGTACAGCTTTTCTTTTTCATAAACCCGGATTGTTTGTTACTAAGAAAGTTGTTTGTGACCATGAATGTTAAGATTTGTGTTGCCAACAATTTTTCAAAGGCTTTGGATAAAAATGGTAGTATAGCTATAGGTCTATATTCATTTTTGTACCCTTAACCCATAAAATGGGTAAATAAGGGTATAATGGTTTTGTGCAAAAGTATGTAACAGGCAGAAGGAAGCATCTCCGACCCCATAAAGGATATATATTCTTGATCAGCATCAACAGTCGAGTCGATATAGCCATGTCCGTCTGTCCGTCTGTATGAACGCGTGGATCTCAGAGACTACAAGAGCTAGAGACTTCAGATTTGGGATATAAGTTCTCCTATACCATGAGCAGAACAAGTTTGCTTCAAATTATCGATAACTATTCTGGATTCCGATATACACATGCAATCGATAACAAAAAATATCGAATTTTGAAAATGTAAAAATGAGGGTTGAAAGAATGGGTAACGATAGATCTTTTCTGAAAATTTCGTCCAAATCGGTTAAGAAACACCGGAGATATCGAATTTAATCGATTGAAGTTAAGTCAGTATACCAAAATCTTATATAAATTTAATTTATTTATTGCAACTGGGTTCAGGGTATCTTCTAGTCGGGCTCTCCCGACTAGAGCCTTCTTACTTGTTATTTTTAGGGATGGGTGTAATTTTCGCAATTTTCCACATCTCTGGGAATGTGGATGTGGTTATAGCATTATTTAAAATGTGTGTAATGTGCCCTAGAATAATTGGTAGTAACATTTTCACAAACTTTGGACTAATTCCATGTCTTCCACTTGCATTTGACTTGATTCTAAGGATTCACATTGACTCACACCCACAAAATTAAAACAGCTAGAACAATTATTTAACGACACAGAATTAACATACGGATTACATGTAGCTGGACGAACACTTATGTCGACAAAACTACGATTAAGAACATTTACGTCCAAGTCGTCATTTATCACAGATTTGCCCTTTCCTATTCCTACGCTCTTCAGCTCTTTCCATAGTTTTTGCGACGAATTTATTCTATTGAACTTAGGCCCAATATCTCAATGTCCGGTTAAATTTTCGTTTAGCTAACTGCCGCATTATTTTGCTGGTCGAGTTAAAACAGTTTGGTTTTCTCAAAGCCAAAATAACCTTTCATCGATAAGTAACTATCGCCTTAACAGCGTTGCCACATATATACACAGCGTTGCCATTTATAGCGAGCGGCTCAGCTGTTTTTTGTTTTTGTTTTGGTTGGTGACTGGCAAATTTTGCATATTTTAAATATATAAAATATAAAATTAAAATGAACACGCCTGAATGCAAACGGTTCCGTGGGAAAAACTTTTCGCTTTCTGAGGAGCATTTGTTGGTGGAACTAGTGGAGTCGCATCAGCATATTTTAGAGTGCAAGAAGAGCGACACCGTTACGTGGAAGCAGAAGGACGAAGCCTGGCAGAAACTTGCTGCTCAGTTCACTGCGCAAACTGGTGTTAGTCGTTCTTGGAAAGCCTTGAAGAACAAATATGAAAATTTAAAAAAAAATCACGCAAAGGATACGCGGACCAAAAGCGCGAAACTTATAGCACTGGCGGCGGCATAGCCAGCAATCACGCCGTTTCGTCGGTGTCCCAAAAAATTGGTTCAAGTTTCTGCCACTGGATTGGAAAATTTGGTTGATGATGATGAGTATTTATTTAAAATGTCATCTTGAAAAGTATTAAAATAATTTCTTATATTTTAGCAATATTTATTGAAACAAGTGGAAACGTTGCAGTCGGACGCAACCGACTGCGGCATACTCGATACCAGTATTAAAACCGGTAAAAAGAGGCCTGATTGCAAAGGGGTACGGATGCGGCAGGGGTGTACGCTGCCTTAAAGATTCTCCGATGCAGATGGGGATGCCACCAGCTATCTTCCTTCCAAATTTGGTGACTCTAGCTCAAAGTTTTTAAAAGGTGGGAAAAGATGGGCTGGGGGTGGATTGGGTGGGTGTGGCATCCAAATTTTTGATGCAGATCTTTGTGAAATGTCAATTGCTATCTTCATACCAAATTTGGTGACTCTAGCTCGAAATTTGTAAAAAGTGTGGAAAGGGGGGCTGGGGGCGGATTGGGTAGGCATGGCATGCAAATTTTTGATGCAGATCTTTGTGGAATGTCAATTGCTATCTTCATACCAAACTTGGTGACTCTAGCTCAAAGTTTGTAAAAGGTGGGGAAAGGGGGGCCAAAATGGGTGGGCGTGGCTCCAAAACTTTGATGCAGTTTTTTGGGGGTCGTTGCCAGCTATCTTCCTACGAAACTTGGTGGCTCTAGCTCCACTACTCTGGAAGATACAGGCATTCCCGTTTTTGACGAAGCGTTGGGGTGGATGGGGGTGGCTAGGGCAGTATCGGTGGGCGTGGCATCCAAACATTTGATGCAGTTTTTGGGGGGTCATCATCACCTATCTTGGCACCAAATTTGGTGGCTTTAGCTCAAAAACTGTGGGAGATATAGCCATTTCTGATATCAAAATGCGGGGGGGCTGGGGGCGGAATGGGTAGGCGTGGCTCCAAAATTTTTGATGCAGTTTTTTGGGGGTTACTAGTAGCTATCTGCTTACCAAATTTGGTAGTTTTAGCTGTAAGGATGTGCGAAATATGTGGATTTATCGGTTTTGAGCTATCGAATTTATCGGATTGCCAGCCCCTCAGTTATCGTAGAACCCCCATCTTGACACTTTAATTTACTATCCCATAGATAAAGAGAATTGGAAAGTTTCAAGTCTCTAGCTTGAAGGGTGTGGGAAAAAGTTGCGAACATACAGACGGATGGACGGACAGACGGACGGACACCATGACGGACATTGCACAAAACCAATATACTCTTTACCTTCGGTATCGAGTATAAAAATATCAGATGCAAGCATGCTTGAAGTTATTGATGTATATGTCGATGGGGCTAATGTTATCATGAAGCAGGTGGCAGTTCAGATCGACAAACGGAGGTCGGCAGCCCAGCATCATTTGCGTTCTGGAATCCAGCAAAGCTTAAAAAAAAGAAGTCGGCGAAGCTAACTGTTTGCGGGCAAAAGAAATCTCGAGTTATTTACTCTTGGCTCTGTTTCGTCAAATTGCGTCTCCGTTGCATGGATGTAAAAAACTCTGTTATGCGATGCCATTTTGCTTTAATAACAAAATAAATATACAATTCAAGGGACAGCTGTTTGCTTTATCGATATATCGTGACTTCAACGCGCTTTAAATTTTAACCGAGACCACCAAGTATAAAGATTATAATCTTTATACTTGGTGCCGAGACCCAGCCTTCCGGTTAGTTTGTTTCTCATATACTCCTAACCGAACATTGAGAGACTCAAATTCGACTAAACTTAGAATAAGTTGACTAACCGGATATTGAGATATTGGGCCTAACTACCATAAAACCTACGCTTAGCACTATTAATCAAGTCATTAACCTTATGACTAGCAGTCTTAAAAAGTTGAAGCAAATGATCAGTCTTGTAGCGTTTCCACTTCTCATAAAGCCTGTCCCTGTATTTTATTGCACTTGTAATATCACTACTAAACCATGGATTTAGCATAGGCCTAACAACTAGCGTTCTAATCGGTACATGCTTATTGTACAGATAGTCTTTATTTCTTTGTAGCAGGCCTAGCTGGGTGTCCACCGAGGGAAGAGAGTATATACTGTCCCAATCACACGTACTACAGTCACTGTATAACATACTACTATCTACATTCTTAAAATCCTTATATTGAATAGTTTGGTTATTATAGTCAGGTTGTGTGTTATAGGACAAAAAAATGAGATCATGTTTAGAGAATTCAGGTACTGATTTTTGGTCATACAACATAACTTTATCCATATCATTTACAAAATGACATCAAGTAGTGTATTAATAGTTCGTGAAAAATGCGTTGGTGTTGATGCATTAACAAGGTTTAGACCCAGTGAAATCTAATAATAAATTTTTTTCTTGGATCATATTACTATTTAGGTCACCAAGTATTATAACATCAGTATAATCAAATCAGCTATAGTTGTTCAAACTGAACGATTTTTACAAATGATTAAACTGCAGCAAAGAAAAGCCACTGTCCAAAGTTTTAGCTAGATAGCTGGGAGATTTAACTGAATAGAAACAGACTTGCATGGCTAAATCAACTGATCTGCTGGTGCAAGACATAGAGGCGGAAATGCTTTCTTTTGACTGTTGTCCGTTTTTACTAGATTAATTTTAATTGAATTTTCCGAAAATAGTTCCTCTAGTTTATGGTAACTTTTAAATAAAATCAGTTTGTTTAACAAGTCTTAATACTCCTCTATTAAATTAAGCAAACATTTTTTTGTCAAAGCAAACATTTTTTTAACCATTTTTCTATTTCCAAATCACTGTCACGTTTGTATCCTTTGCAATATCCTTTTCGATGGTGTACGGCGAGAGTCCAGTTTTGCAACAGATCTCATCGAAGCTTATTAGACCAGTGTACATCTTCTGTCTGCCTGATGGCACCGAACCCGTAAAAACTGGATACTTGTGTATGCAGCGTATGAACTTATGTTGCAATCCAAAGATGACCATTTTACGTTCATCAATATTATGATGTTGCGGACACAAACGCTGACAAATGGCACGCAGCGTGACGCCATGCGTCATCGATGCATAGAATTGGAAAATTCGTTGTACGCTTGGCAGCAATTTATCCGGCTGAATAGCCACGTACTTGCGGCAAGCATTGGCCATCGCAGCGCTCTGTATGAGATGCTTAAGATTCTGTGTCATGTAGACATTGCTGTATTTTAATATGGGCAGCAGCTGCACAACGCCATAATAGACCAGATTCTGAATGCAAGATTTTACCAGATCAGTCTCTACATCCGCCTCGGCGGCAATGCGTGCCACATGATTAATTCCATTAATATAGGGCAATATCTGTCAGATAGATCCAATTAAAATTTTTGAAAATACATTTTTAATTAAAATTGTTTGATGTTAGGTACCTGTTGTGTGGTCAAATCCCAGTTTTCTAGCGGTGTATCACGCAGATTGGCCAGTAACAACGGCACCACATGATCCTTGACGGGGGGCGGATCCGGCTTGTGCATCACAATTTTTAAATAAATCGTATTGTCCCCTTCGACAATAGTGGCCACTTTGCGTTCGTTAAGATCACGCAGCACAGTCTCAAAGATGTGTTGTAAACGCAGTTTGTCGTACTCGCGAGACAGAAAGCAGGACTCCTCCTCCATCATAATAAGATATTCGGAAAGCTTTTTCACCACGGGCTCATATTGTACGGAACGGGCACGCGAATCGCAAACAAAACACAAATTGAAAAGAAATGCATTGCGAGCGTATTTCTGCTGATCCTGTATACCAACGGGATAACCAACGATTTTAACATCCATTGCATTTACTGTTAGAATGCAGCGTTGCAGATGCTGCTTGGGAATAATATATACGTTGATGGCATCAAACACTTCTTTTGATATGTAGTTGTCGGGAACCTTAAAAACAGGAATTCTTGTCATATTGTCGAGTGTCCAAAAACACAAACAAAGACGACGCTCACCTGACAGCTGATTTTGCAGCCTGCAGTGGCATGGAATTCACTTAAAAAGATGCACCGAATTTTGCCTTCAGTGCTGCCACCGGTGATGTCGGGGACGCCTTCATTTGTGTGGGATAGCATATTTTATCAGTAGTCATCAGTCAATCATCACTTTTTAATAGATTCCATCTTTGCGACAATGTCGTCCAAATCGCAGTTTGATAACAGTTGCGATTAAATCGGTTTGAGAGGTTGCCAAAAGTTAATGCACAAACTCTTTTCGAAAATTACGTCACACTCTTTTGCTTACTGTAATGCATTGTAGAACTAATAAGGTGAGATGGTTTTTGACAGCTTTTTAAATATGTGGTACCAGCCCAGTGGCTCAGCTGTTTTTAGTGCTGTGTGTAGAAAATGAGCACAACAGCAGCAACGCAAAACAGTAAACGCTTTCGCACTCACAAAATTAGGTGACAAGAGATCAGACACATAAGTTTGATCAGTTGGTCCCCATCCGTCACAAAGGATAAGAAATTAATAAACACGAGCTTGAGTTGCCTGTTAGCCAGTGCTTAGTTTATAGCAGAGCAATAACGGAGCTATTTTTTTATTTTTTTAATTGAATATATTAGCGCTAACAGTCTGGCAGCACCATACTCCAAAAAAGTGCTGTAAGGTGCAGCATTCGATTGCCGGTTGGCTCTACCGACACATCGATTAATCGTTGTCTGTTTTGTTTTGCTACGTGCTGAGTTTATTGCGCTCAGAATTTGGCAATTTTAAGCAGCAAAACTATTTAAGAAATGACAAGCGAAACCACAAATGTTCCTGATGTTCTCAAAATGGGACCTCGTGAAAGTGTAGCTTACCCCATTATCATGAAATATTGCGGTCACTGTACAATGCCAATTGAGGTAAGAATAAAAACGGTTGCAATTCATTTGCTGCATTGTATTAAATGTTAAACTTTATTTTGGAGTACTGCGAATACTATCCGGAGTACGAGAAATGCAAAGAGTGGCTAGAAGGCAATTTGCCCGATGATTTTGAACGACTAAAAATCAAAGAGGAGCAGGCAGCGGCAGATGGCACAGATGAAGACAAAAAACGTCAGAAGCGTGGCGGTAAGGGATTGATGCGTATCAAAAAGAAGGAAGATGTCCCAAAACGCATTTGTGTATCTCGTGCTGCCCGTGGCAAGAAAAAGTCCGTTACAGTTGTAACAGGTCTAAGTACTTTTGGTATATATTGGTTTTCCTCTTTGGTCGTACACTCCAATGTTTTTAATGTCTCACGTTTCATCCATAGATATTGATCTCAAAGTAGCTGCAAAGTTTTTTGGAACAAAATTCGCTTGCGGCTCCTCCGTTACTGGTGATGATGAGATTGTCATACAAGGCGACGTTAAGGATGACCTGTTTGACGTTATTCCTGATAAGTGGGCCGAAATTGATGAAGATGTAATTGAGGATCTTGGCGATCAGAAGCGTTAGTCAAAAGTTATTCCTGCTTATAAAATTATGCGTTTTTATATGCAGATCTTATACATTTTAAACTAATAAATTAATTAAATAAGTACATTTAAGACTGTTGAAGATGCGATTCTTGCTGTAATCCATTCTGATCAGTCCCAATGCCATGAAAGTGTTTGTGCGTCAGTTCAATAATGGTCTCGTTATCCTCATCGGTAAGAGGCACTTTGTTGTCATCGATGAGCTGCAACCCAAAAACACGAGCCCTAAATACTAAATACATATCTATTGCAGTATTTTCTTACTAACCAACTGTGTGTGCAAGGCGCTTGTGGGCGGATCGTTAACCATTTGTAGCATGTCGTGGGGCATCAATTCATAGGCGGCCAGATCGCACAAATAATTTTTAATGGATTCAGATGTTTGCGTTTTGCAAGGCGATTCTTCTAGATACTGTAAAGCCTGTTGTTACAAGTACTAACAATTAGTTTCGATATAGATGCACCTTTTAATAATATTATTATACCTCATATGTTACAGTAGCCAAGTTGCGCATGCCAAATTTTTTTTTGGTGCTTTTAATGGTTTGTAAAATTTCCATAACCTCTAGATTCGTAATGTATCCGTAGGTGGCGTTCACACTGTGAAGTAGTAGTAGTTAAAATAAACCGCAATGCTAGTCATCAAACACATTACTCACATTTCCATCTCATTCAATTATTATTTACCAACAAACATTCCGTAAAACTACAGCTGCCAAAGTAAGTAGTATCGTGGGGAATCGCAGAATCGATACTGAGTACAAGTACTCAGTCTAAACACACACAATTGACAGTATTTAAATAATTTTAAAATGTCACTGCAACGCGAACTTAAAAAATAATTAAATTAAGTTCTCTAATGCACATTCGTCAAATAAAGAATTGTTGATACATATAATATAAAAATAACGATGTATCGATATTTGAAAAAATACGATACAACATAATAGGGTGATGTTCGTTAAGTAGCTAGCAAAAAGTCACAAATTAAACATTTCTTTATTTAAGTTTACGGGCACAACAAAAAAGTAAAAACGACCTGCAAAACAGATTAATGGTTAGTGTGAATGATTTAACTTTATTAACAAACTTAACATTGGTTTTTTGTTTAAGATAACCTTTTTAATCGAAGACAAATACTTCAACAATTATTTTGACTTCTTTTGTCTAGCGGCCGTTAGAATCGCCAATGTAAGTATTTTGAGAGTTAGTTTTTGGAGTAAGTTAGTTAGTTTTGAGAGTTAGTTTTTGGAGCTGAATTTTCACGAATTTTTTTAATTTAGAGACATAAGCTCGTTCGAGAAAAGTTTAAAGAAGTTTAAGATTCCCAAAGAGAAGTTTCTGTGCTTAAAGTCATGGTGTATGTCTCCATGTCCGACATAAAACTTTGCAGATATCTTTTTCTATGACCGGGACAGTTAGAGTTACCAAGTTTGGTAAGAAGATAGTTACGGACATCTCCCAAAAAACTGCATCAAAAATTTTGGAGCCAAGCCCACCCATTCCGCCCCAAGCCCCCCGCAAGATGAAATCAGAAACGCCTATATTCTTCACAGTTTTTGTGCTAGAGCCACCAAATTTCATGCCAAAGTAAATGATGACATCCCTCAAAAAACTGCATCAAAATTTTGGACGCCAAGCCCAGCTGCCCAAGTCGCCCCCAGGCGACTCTTTTAAAACGGGAATGCGTGTATCTTTCTCAGTTTGTAAGCTAGAGTCCCCAAATTTGGTAGGAAGATAGCTTGTGACATCCCACAAAGATCTGTAGCAAAAATGTTGATGCCACGTCTCCAAACTATGCCCCACGCCCACCACCTCTTTTAAAACGGGTATGAGTTTATCTTTCGAAGTTTTTGAGCTAGAGTCTTTTAATTTAGTGGCAATATAACTGGTGACATCCCGGAAGATCTGCATCAGCGAATCTTTGAACGCAGCGCACACCCCTGCCGCATCCGTATCCCTTTGCAATCAGGCCTCTTTTTATTCGTTTGTAAAGAGGTATCGATTAACCCCAGTCGGTTGCGTCCGACTGCAACGTGTCCACTTGTTTGTATAGCAAAGGCGTTCATATTTCTTAATAATTGTAAACGCATTGCTAGCAATTGCTGTGCACTGTTGAGGTGCAAAAGAAAACATTTTGACGTGACGTCTTATAAAATCGATGAACACAGGCTGCATACACAAAAAAGTGTTACTCAGATTTTGTTACACAAATTGCGTAACCAGAATACAAGTAAAGGCGCGTTTACAATGTCAGCGTGAGATTGGAAAATGTTTTGCTTCTGTCTGCCACACATAAGTTCGTCTCACTCACTCTCAATCTGTAACCGCTTTCGCTTGCATCTCAGCTTGGAGTGGAAAAAAGCTATTCGAAAATTTTGTTTTAAAAGCTGTCAATAGATGGCGTATTTTCGAATTTAGTAACATGTGCTTGAAAGCTCCAAAGTTTTTACCTCTATTTTACTCAATACTTCAATACAGAATTCACTATTTAATATATATTAAGTACAGATTAATGAATTTATAAAAATAAAATCATTGTAAATAAAAAAAACAAATCGATAATTTTTGCGCTATTTCACATGTTGTTAGCCGAGTTCGAATCAGCTGATTGTACTGTTCGAATTGCGCTTATGTTGACAATTCTCCTGTTCTACTACAGCAGCAGCAGCAACAAGAACTGCCTGCGTCATAATAGAATTATAAACTAATAAAATTACTTGTTTTTTCTCCATTTTTAAAATAATTCCGTTTCTGATTAAGACTTTGATTCACATTATAAATTTTTGACACAAACATAAAACAAACATCAGCTGTTCATAGCTCATATACAGCTGTTTTACAATTTCGAAATTCGAACATGTTGTTCACGTTGACATTGTAAACTATCAGCGTACATTTCAGATTTTTAAAAGCTTCAATCCAAGCTAAGCTGACATTGTAAACCCTCCTTAAATGTTAACGCCGTCATGTTTTGATAATGATCGTGGCGCTGCTAAAAAGACGCTCCTTTTTTTTATTAACGTCACGGGATCAACACCGCGTCAAAATTTTTTTAATATGTATGTTTTATTTTTATTTTTTGATGGCAAAGTACCAAAACAAATATACAGAGAAATAAAGAAATATATAAAAAAATTAAATTCAATTGTAGATTTTTAGTAAGTATGCAATCATTTGATCTATGTTTTGTTGTGACGTTGTCACGTAAAACTAACGTCCGTAAACCACATCTGTTTTTCTTTTACAGACTGTTTACACTAGCTCTTCTTAATTGCGTTATTGCGTTAAGGCAAAGACATTAAATTATATTACGACTGTGCAATTGGTATGAAAAGTTTTCTCTCAGGGATGCGCTTCAGAAACCTTTTAAATGGTACTTATAGAGAATAACAAAATCAGTAAGCAATAAGTGTGAGCGAGCGCGATAGTGGATAGCATGTGCAGATGGGTTTGTTTCAGTTGCCCTTGCACTCAGCGGCCACCAACGGTAAAAATTTGTAAGTATGTGTTAGCATATTTTTCATTTCTGCTGGGCCTGCTTGTCGAGATTTTTGTTATATTTTCTTTGTCTGTGTCTTCGACAAGTGAACTACTGAATACACTTTCGGATATTGTGCGCATCGCTGCATAACTGTATGTCATAGTGTCATAGAAATAAAAGTTTGAAAGAGTAATGAATATTTTCGGTGTTTTTCGCAGCACATCCACTGATCACGCACATTAATTTACTCTTTTTAAATTACATTGTTAAAATTATTTAACACAGATAAGGAATAATTTTCAATAAAACGTTATACATAGTAAATTTTTCAGTTTTGCATTTGCCTGTCATTCATACTCTTTCAAATTTTTATTTCTAGTCTTGTTTGCAGGCAAAGCGACTGCTGGTTGGCATCCAAATTTTTGATGCATTTCTTTTTGGGATGCCACCAGCCATCTTCCCACTAAATTTGGTGAATCTAGCTTAAAAAACGGTCAAAGATATAGGATATTCCGATTTAAGTAGGCGATAGGGCGGCTGGCAGCTTAAGTAGTTGTACGTCTTCACTCATCTTGGTATAAAAATTGGTACCCTTAGCTCATAGGCGTTTTTGATTTCAAAATGCGGGAGGTCTTTACCTTCGGGATCGAGTATAAAAGCACCATTGCAACCCGACAGCGTGCTGCACTTGTTTTAAATATAAACAAAGTTAAAGTTTCCCATATTGCTGTTTTTATTAAATAATAAAAAAAATTTTGTTTTTATTTAGAATTAGCTAATATATTAACTTTAATTTCAGTTGTAGCATT
Organism: Scaptomyza montana; assembly: GCA_018904305.1. NCBI lineage: Eukaryota > Metazoa > Arthropoda > Insecta > Diptera > Drosophilidae > Scaptomyza > Scaptomyza montana. The sequence continues at coordinate 923,992 of JAEIGR010000039.1, read as the reverse complement.
TTACCTTAGAAAATTAGAAAGAAGAGGTTTAAAATCTGTAAAAATAAATACCCTTTCATCAGTATATATGTAGTACATAAACGTAGCTGTTTTGGTTTATAAAATTTGGGACTTACTACCTAATTTTTAGAAGGCAACCTAAAATGACAATTTTGTTAGCTGTATGATTTTTGTCTTTGTTCACTTGTCATACTTTCCAGGTCAGCCAACGAAAGTGTAATAACGTAAAACAATTCCTTCGATTGGTATAGGATTCAATCTTATCGGACTATCGTGGCAAAGCTTCTGAGCATCCTGTTTCCTGTATATTAAGCTAATCACATTTTATACCCTTGGTGAAGCACTGCTTTCCAGCAATAAATTAATAATAAGCTAAATATTTTATAAATCGATATGTCATGGTCGAAAATCGAGTCAAGTTAGACATCACGATGTAGGCCTTGTTACATTGAATTATAAGAGCCACAGAAAATTATTTTTATGACTTGAAATCATAGCTTGCACGAAAAAATGGCTCTGCTTAAATATAATAAATATAGTTTTATAAAAAAAATAAACTATAAAATAGGCTTTTTAAAAACATAATACTAACAAGTGGAAACGTTGCAGTCGGACGCAACCCACTGCGGTATACACGTTACCAGTTTTAAAACTGGTAAAAAGAGGCCAAATTGCAAAGGGTTACGGATGCGGCAGGGGTGTACGCTACCTTACAGATTCTCGGATGCAGATGGGGATGCAACCAGCTGTCTGCCTTCCAAATTTTGTGACTAGCTCAAAGTTTGTAAAAGGTGGGAAAAGGGGGGCTGGGGGCGGAATGGGTGGGCGTGGTTCCAAAATTTTTTGTGTTATTTTTTTGGGACTTGTTAGTAGCTATCTGCTCACCAAATTTGGTAGTTCCAGCTTTAAGGATGTGCGAAATATGTGGATTTATCGGTTTTGTGCTATCGAATTTATCGATTTGCCTTGACACTTTTCTTCGGTAATGAGTATAAATAAATAACGAATATAAAAATTTAATAAATAATTTTTAAAATAAGCTAAATCTTTTTAGTTCGATGTTCTTAAAATGCGTTTTTCTGAGATTTTTTAACTATAAGTATTTTTATATAACTATGTAGTTCGATTTTCTTTAAAAAAAACCGTGCTGAAAGTATGATTTAAAATAAAAAAGACGCCCAAAAGTATGCTTTGCTTTTCTGAGAGTTAACAACGAAGCTAATAAAAAGCTAGTAAAAACGAATGATTATTAGATTATCTATACTTGCTTAGCAGGAGATGACGTTTGCGCTGACTCTTGTTATATATTGGGTATACAAAAGCAACTTATAAAAAATAAAATAATGGGATAATTTCTTTAATGGCAACATTTTTATTAAATTATTTCTTACAAAATATTTATTTAAAGAATATAATTAATTGTAATAAAATAAATACTTAAACCTTGAATAGCCAGTTTTACTTTTCTTAATATCTATTTGCCATCAAATATACGCAAATAAGCAGTATAACTGCGACGGTCAACAAGCTCTAAATATCGCTCCAAAACCTGGCGAAACTCCTTCAGAGCGATTGCATCCTCGTTTAACGTTTGAACTTCGAAATCTATACATATCTGATGCTTCTCTTTTTCGTAATTCCAAGCCTTCCTTTTTGTACGCGTTTCCATACGCTCTAACATTTGACTGTGTATGTTTGAGCTTTCATTGTCTAAGATTTTAGATAGGGTATTGTCCGGCGTGCAACGGCGTGTAGAAGATGTCTTCCGTAATACAGTAGCAGGCCGAGCAGCAGGCAAACCGAAGTCGGTTGATGTTTTCGGGAGTACCTCGGATACTGAGGCTTTTGGCTCGGGACCAACCCAGGATGTGGCTGCGTTTCCAATATTTGCGACTGAAGTCGATGGCTGTTTATTTTCGATTGTCGAAGGCTGATAAACGAAAACCTCTAGTGCCGGTTCCTCTGCGTGCACTTTAGAATACACGGATTGTTGAAAGTTGATCACTTGAGAGTTTCCGTTCGGATCGTAAAACTTGAACCCTGTCAATTGAAGTGCAATTTCGGTGGTAATGTATGACATTTTTTTAAAAATCAAAATACGTGCTTTACGAACGAGTTCGTTGAATTGTTTAAAGTAGAGTGGCGACTTCTAGAGATGGGCTATGCGGTGATTTGAATTATCGTTCTAAGTCGCTTAACGATATTTACTTAAGCTATTAGAGTTTGCTATCGATATACCCATTGAGGCAATAAATCAGAATTGGTGTTTGCATTGAAAATAAGTTGAGTTATTGCGTTAAAAGTACAGGCAACAACATTTTTATTTTTTGGTTTGCCAATGCGAAATGATATAATAAAATCAATATTTAAGTTGAGCCACAAAGAAGTGCAATGATGATACGATTTTCTAGCTTTTTTCTTTTACAGGCTGTTTACACCAGCACTGCTTAATTTCGTTATCGCGTTAAGGGCAATTAGCAGCTTTTTATTCATTCAAATATTATAGAAACCAAATGGTGACAAAAATTTGAGTTTTGTTTGGTTTGCAGGATTAAGTCCAAACGCGGCACCACAACGGGCCAACACATGGCCTATGTGAGTGGGGGGCTATCTAAGCCTTCCACGACCGTTCTAACCTAACCTAACTTAACCTTGGTTGCATTTCACTCAAAAAGTGCTGCTCATTTTTGCCTATTTTTGACAATAGTCTTCAACTATCACCACTAGCACAAAATTAACTATATTGCCGGCAGTTAAAAAATATAACAGCTCATAGCATTCATTTTAATAATTCTAAGGTGGAACTTTCCAGTGGGCATATTTCGACATACATATTTTAAAAACAAGCAGATATTGGTAGAAGTAAACAATATTTTTGCAGACTTTTGGCGGTTCATTGAAAAAGAACAGAGCACCAAAGCCAAAATGGAAGCAGACCGCTCCAATCGCAGGCAAAGCGACGACTGATAAACAAGACCAACAAGTTGCTTTAAATCGAGGAGTGTAAATTGGCGTTCATGGAGGGACTCGCAAATCAACCTGCCAAATTTCAAAGGAAGTGGTTAAATTTGTCGAGAGCTACTCTTCTGCATTACGCTCCTAATTCGACTGGCTAGTCTGAAAACGCTGTTTCAGCGCGTATCGTAGGTTGAGTCAATCTGTTGCTCCACTCGTCCTGTAATTAGGCCTTATCTACGCATCGGAATCGCTTCATATGTCCTTTGCTGTGCCATGTGTCCTTTGCTGTGACATGTGTCCTCTGTACAATCGAGGCGGTGGTCGTAGAGTCTGCTAAGCTTATTTTGGACCTGATAGTTGCATTACAGACTGCTTTCCCGGATCGCTTGTACTTAATCCAGCATCTTTCGCCTATTCTGTGCCTGGAGTTCGACCATCTCAGAAGCCAACACTGCCTGGAAGGTCTCCCGAGCCTCTGGCTCTCAGCTCACTGAGATGAGATGAGTGATTGTTGCCATTGATTTAGCCCATCTACCTAAATGGAAATCTGCGCAACTCCTAACTTTCTATTTTTCTTATGCCTATATGCCACTACCTTGTCAACTAATTTCTTTATTCAACACAAAGTTTTGTTTTCTCTTTACGTTTAGACAATCAAGCTCAACAAATATGGAACGCGATATGGATACGGTAATAGTTGTGTAGATTCTTTTTGTTTACATCCTACTAGCAAAACGCGAAACCCAATACCAGACCTGGAGGACAACTCATATGTATTATGTTATTCTGCCTGAACTCCTTCAGATCGCTGGGCTACACTCTAGCTGGATATATTGAACCACGCTGGGATTTGCTTAGGCCCTGTAGGACATGGCGTGGTCAAATGGCCTGACAGTTGTTTTCTTCTCCATCCTTTAGCTACGTATGCCGCAGCTCAGACATAAGTCGTCGCGGTGATCAGCTTTTAGACTTAAAGCTGAGAAAAACAAACAACCGAACTCAACATGTAAACACAAACAATAAATTGGACATAAACTGTGACTTCACTGACTTTCTTTCATTTGTTTTCAATTGGGCGTCATTTAGGATCCGACCTTTTCTTCATAACGCAGTATCGATATGCAGCTGGCAAATAAGTTACCCAGGAATGGATACGACTTTCTATGCGAGCCGGTTATTTAAAATTTATATTTTTAGAAAAAATAACTCTCGGAGATAATCTACAGGCAGAATACTCTACAGGCAAACCTTTAGCGCCATCGGTCAATCATAGGATAAACAAGATACAATATATATTTATTAACTAAAATATTACCATTGTTTTATCTTAAGTTAACATTTACTTTGTATAAATATTAGAATAAAGAAAGAAAAAATTACTTTTCGTTTTTTTGCACTCTACATTTTACATCTGCTACTGAATTTTATCTTCTTAGGGCCACTACTTTATCGTTTTGCTCTAAGCCATTCGCCCCTCGAGCAGACGCCTGTTGAACATTTTGGGAGCCAGCATGACTTACCCCCTCGTTCTACGATCTCGACCATCGATAAACGCTGTTGTAATTATTTTTTGCTTGCTGGTCTTATTTATTGAATCTTTTCTTGTGATTAGAAAAACAACAATAAGTCTACAAATCTTATTAATAAATCTAAGCTAACAGTACATTATTTGACTGTATTCTGAGTGCGCGTCCCTTAAATTCATCGATGGGTTGGTAAGTCATTACGGAGAAGACGGGATCGACTGCGCAGCCTTGTTTGTTTGTTTGTTTATTGTTTGTTTATTGTTTATTGTCAACTATGATCAGCTGACATAAAATCAAAATTAATTAAAATTAAAATAAAATTAATAAATGAAATTAAAATTATGTAAAATTATATTATATATAAATCTGAAAGTAATTTAAGGTAAAAATTTATAAAGTTAACGTTAAAGCTCTGGGAAATTCAACAATCAAATTAGTGGTCCAACATTTGTTGCGTGGATTGGGAAAAACCCAGAAAAACCCAATCAGACCAGCGTTAGATAAGAAGTTAGTGGTTACGATTAGATAAAGCAAAAAGGATCGATCTTTTTAGTACTGGAATTGAGGACTCCAAGGATATAAGAGAATAAAGTTTGTTATAGTCAGAACATAAAACACGGAATGGTTCATGTATTAAATAGTTGCTCGAGCAACGATCAAGGCTAAGGGGTAAAAAGTTACGAGTAGCTCTAATCGGAACAGTTAATTTAATTCGACTTAAAAGAACTGATGCGTCGATTTCACCATTAAGTAGGTTAGTAATAAATTGTAAAACCACTTGCGATTCAAGTATAACGTAACGCAATTTTCACGTAGAACGTAACGTTGCGTTAAAGGGGCGGGAGGGGGATGAGATGTGTTCTCTTAGCTTCAATGTGTCGGCGCCATGTAAGTCTTCTTCTTCAGATACGTTACATCGTTTGCTTTTGGAAGTGAGGTGTTGTTTAATGAGCGGTGGACAATCTTGCCTGTTAAAGGTGAAAGTTACTTGTTTAAATTTTTGTTCGTTTAACTTAACTCGCCAGTGGGATAACAGCTATTTGCGCTGTTGCTTATATTGAGTATCCGGAGCGGCTGAGAATAGCTGTATCATCAGCAAAGGTTGATGTTGACAATCGGCTACTTATAGTGATGTCTGCTGTGAACAGCACGTTTAGTGTTGGTCCAAGTACGCTGCCTTGTGGAACACCAGCTTCAATGCTGTGTTCGTCAGACATTGCAGTGTTACATTTTACTGCAAACTTCCTGTCGTAGAGGTGCGACTTAAGCAGTTTATATGTGTTGTTTGGGAGCATTATTATATTGCAGTGCAGTACTCTCGATTTTCGAACGCGTTTCGTATCTCTGAAGTTATTCGGATGACCTGCTCAATTGTTCCGTGCTTTTCACGAAAGCCAAATTGGTGTGATGGGATTATGTTTTGAAGATTCAGTAATGGATTTATTCGGGACAGCAAAAATTTTTCAAAAAGTTTTTTATATCATTATGATGATTGACTTTTTCCATCTGTCTGGATCAGTGTTGCCGGGTGTTTTGCGCCAGCATGTGCTAGATTCTAGGTCGAAATAAGCTAAAATAAGCTAAAACTATGCTAAACAAGTGGAAACGTTGCAGTCGGACGCAACCGACTGCGGTATACTCTTTGCCAGTATTAAAACCGGTAAAAAGAGGCCTGATTGCAAAGGGGTACGGATGGGGGCGGATTGGATGGGTGTGGCATCCAAATTTTTGATGCAGATCTATGTGGAATGTCAATTGCTATCTTCATACCAAGTTTGGTGACTCAAGCTCAAAGTTTGTAATAGCTGAGGAAAGGGGGCTGGCGGTATGGGTGGGCGTGGCTACAAAAAGATTTTTGGGGGTCGTCAGCTTTCTTCCTACCGAATTTGGTGGGTGGTCGTGGCGCCAAAATTTTTGATGCCGTTTTTTGGGGGTTGCTAGTAGCTATCTGCTCATCAAACTTGGTAGTTCTAGCTGTAAGGATGTGCGAAATATGTGGATTTATCGGTTTTGAGTTATCGAATTTATCGATTTGCCAGCCCCCCAGTTATAGTAGAACCCCAATCTTGACACTTTAATTTACTATGCCATAGATAAAGAGAATTGGAAAGTTTCAAGTCTCTAGCTTGAAGGGTGTGGAAAAAACTTGCACACATACGGACGGACAGACACCATGACGGGCATTGCACAAAAACAATATACTCTTTACCTTCGGTAACGAGTATAAAAACAAGCTACAAAAATCCAAATGCAAGAAATAACATACAAATGATAAGATTTTTATATTAATTAAATTAGTTAACAAATCATCCAGTTCTGAATTTTCATTTTCACTGAAACATTTATCATTTTTATACCCTTAACCCATAAAATGGGTAAATAAGGGTATAATGGTTTTGTGCAAAAGTATGTAATAGGCAGAAGGAAGCATCTCCGACCCCATAAAGTATATATATTCTTGATCAGCATCAACAGCCGAGTCGATATAGCCATGTCCGTCTGTCCGTCTGTCCGTCCGTCTGTCCGTCCGTCTGTCCGTCTGTATGAACGCGTGGATCTCAGAGACAACAAGAGCTAGAGACTTTAGATTTTGTATATAAGTTCTCCTATACCATGTGCAGAACAAGTTTGTTTCAAATTATCGATAACTATTCTGGTTTCCGATATACACATGCAATCGATAACAAAAAAATATCAAATTTGGAAAATGTAAAAATGAGGGTTGAAATAATGTGTAAAGATATAACTTTTCTGAAAATTTCGTCTAAATTGGTTAAGAAACACTGGAGATATCGAATCAATTGAAGTTAAGTCAGTATACCAGTCTTATATAAATTTGATTTATTTATTGCAACTGGGTTCAGGGTATCTTCTAGTCGGGCTCTCCCGACTAGAGCCTTCTTACTTGTTTTTAAATCAGACTTAAGTGTTTTTGATGCGAGTTGTAGGTGTGGCAGCATTCACCTGCGCAACCCATATCTGTGAAATTAAAAGTAATATAATTACATAAATAAATATTTTTTTGATTTTTATACCTAAGGCTTAAATTTGCATTTAAAATTTTTAATTGCATTTTGTTACGCAATGTTGTTTTTACAATATTCATCTGATTAAAAATGCGCTCCACTTCTGCATTTGGACACGGCAATGAATGCATTTGACTGGCAAAAAGAGCAAGAACTAACATGGATTATTGTTCCGTGCGTCTTTATAGACGAGCACCTCTGCCCATAATTTGACGGTTTCATTTATATTTTCCCATTTTAAAAGATGACTTTTATCAATTTGTGATTTTAAATCATCAATGTAAGGTATGTTGAAATATTCAAATATTTTTATGAAATCAAATATATTCTTATGATCCTGCAACATATTATCAACTGCACAAATGTTTATTATTTCTAATGTCTCAAAATTATCGAGTAGTCTAAAACTGAGCAAGCAAAATATTAAAACAAGTGGAAACGTTGCAGTCGGACGCAACCGACTGCGGTATACTCGATACCAGTATTTAAACCGGTAAAAGAGGCCGATGCAAGGGTACGGATGCGGCAAGGGTGTACGCTGCCTTAAAGATTCTCCGATGCAGATGGGGATGCCACCAGCTATATTCCTTCCAAATTTGGTGACCTAGCTCAAAGTTTGTAAATTAAGGAAAAGGGGGCTGGGGTGGTATGGGGGGCGTGGCATCTAAATTTTGATGCAGATGTATGTGAATGTCAATTGCTATCTTCATACCAAATTTGGGACTCTAGCTCAAAGTTTGTAAAAGTGGGAAAGCGGGGGCTGGGGTGGTATGGGTGGTAGTGGCGCCCAAATTTTGATTCAGATCTTTGTGGAATGTCAATTGCTATTTTCATACCAAATTTGGTGACTCTAGCTCAAAGTTTGTATAAGGTGGGAAAGCGGGGCGGAATGGGTGGGCGTGGCCCAAAACTTTGATGCAGATTGTTGGGGTCGTTGCCAGCTATCTTCCTACCAAATTTGGTGGCTCTAGCTCTACTACTCCGGAAGATACACGCATTCCCGTTTTTGACGAAGCGTTGGGTCAGATGGGGGTGGCTAGGGCGGTATTGGTGGGCGTGGCATCCAATCTTTGATGCAGTTTTTGGGGGTCATCATCACTTATCTTGGCACAGAATTTGCTGACTCTCGCTCAAAAACTGTGGAAGATATAGGCTTTTCTGATTTCAAAATGCGGCGGGGCTGGGGGCGGAAAAGGTGGGCGTGGCTCCAAAACTTTGATGTAGTTTTTCGGGGTCTTTACCAGCTAGCTTCCTACCAAATTTGGAGGCTCTAGCTCCACAACTCTGGAAGATACACGCATTCCCGTTTTGACGAAGCGTTGGGGCGGATGGGGTGGCTAGGGCATTATTAGTGGGCGTGGCATCCAAACTTTTGATGCAGTTTTGGGGGCATCATCACCTATCTTGACACCAAATTTGGTGGCTATAGCTCAAAAACTGAGGGAGATATAGTCTTTTTACTTTAAATTGCGGGGGGCTGGCTTCGGATTGGAAGGACGTGGCTCCAAAATTTTTGATGCAGTTTTGGGGGTTGCTAGTAGCTATCTTCTCACCAAATTTGGTAGTTCTAACTGTAAGGATGTGCGAAATATGTGGATTTATCGGTTTTGAGTTATTGAATTTATCGATTTGCCAGCCCCCCAGTTATCGTAGAACCCCCATCTTGACACTTTAATTTACTATCCCATAGATAAAGAGAATTGGAAAGTTTCAAGTCTCTAGCTTGAAGGGTGTGGAAAAAAGTTGCGTTCATACAGACGGACAGACGGACAGACACCATGACGGACATTGCACAAACTCAATATACTCTTTACCTTCGGTATCGAGTATAAATATTGCAACAATCAAATCAGTTGATTTACTAACTCTTTTATAAAAGCAACGCACATTTATCTTATTTCATCATCATAAATCATTATTTTTTTGCTCGAAAGCATATCCCAAATATAAGTCATCAGCTTTGAAACACTTTAAAATTATAAAATATTTCTTTGATGTCACGAATATAATTTAATGCTAGAATATGCCATATCAACTTCGAAATAGATTTATAGCTATAAGCTATTTGCAAGTTTTATAAGCTTTTCCATTTTCAAATATGCTAGATGTAGCCAGAAATAAGCTAATTTGGCAACACTGGTCTGGATAGTGGCCAACAGACAGACTTTTTTTTTGGTTTTAATTTCAATTTATTATATGTATGTCAAAAGGAATCGTTCAGTAACTTCTGTACTTAACCTAATGGGTAGCTTAAAAAGTAAAATGGGATCGTATTATGATGCCTTAACAAAAGTAAGTATATATAATTATTAAATAGAATTACTCTTACTTTTTTAGTTTACCTAAGGATTTTGTTTTAACTGCCGAAATGTGGGCTCTCCAAGTCAGTGTCCGATCCAGATGGAATCCAAGGGAGCAGTGGGATGTGACGCTGTTAATGGTATTTCCGTCAAAAATGAGACCTGTGCAAGTTCCGTGCCACAGAGAAAAAGTGACACACGCTGATTTAGAACAGTTAATTGCCACATTCCATTTGGCAATCCATCGCTCAATTGCATGCAGCCATTCATGGACCGCATTGGAGGCAGTTTGCAGTTATGAGTGAGACGCGATCATGGCGGTGTCATCAGCGTAAGTGGCCAGGAGCAGCTGAGCCGGGGAGGCTTCATCGGAGTTGCTAACGGGGTATGGAATATCAGCGGTGTACAGGGTGTACAAGAAGGGTCCAAGCACACATCCCTGTGGAACCCCTGCATGCATCTGTTCCAGGCAGTACTGAGAATCTCGTGCTGAAACGTCGAAGGTCCGATCAGCAATAAAGGATCTCAAAATGGCGTAATGGGGGCAGGGAGGAGATCTTTCATCTTGTATAAAAGACCCACATGCCACACCATATCAAACGCTTGCTTCACGTCTAAAAATACACCGACAGTGTATAAGTATATAGCTTATGCTCCAAGCCGTGTGTCACTTGATTTACGATGCGATGGATTTGGACAGGTCAACCATGGGACTTCCTGAAGCCAAATTGGTGTTGTGGAATGAGGTCTACTACCTGTGGCAGTTCCATTAAACGGGCTAGTTAAAATCGCTCAAAAACCTTAGAGAAGGTTGTTAGCAGACTGATTGGGCGGTATGAATCAATCTGTGTTGGTGACTTTCCGGCTTTGGGGATCATAACAATACGTGCACGCTTCCATTGCCTTGAGAAGTGCCCTAGTCTTAGCATGGCATTACATATTTTGACAAGGGCTAAAAATTCTTTGAGTGGCAGAGATTTCGCAGCACGGTTTTCAATGCCATCGTACCCAGGGGTTTTTTTGGTTGCAGCACCTTTAGTTGCATCATGACTTTCTGTGGTGTGGTATGTTTTATGGGGCGGGCCGGTGCACTCGGAGTATCCAAGAAGTATGCAATGGCTTCTTGGTTGGTGAAGTCCGTTATATTGAAGGGCATGAAGGTAGAGGACAAGTGCGAAGCGAAAACGCTCGCTTTTTCATCATCCGTCTTAAGCCAGTGTCCACTGTGACTTAGGACAGGTGATAGGAACAACGGCTATCTCTTGATACTTCTCGTTAGCTTCCATATTGAGAAGTCAATATTATTATTTAGGCCAGCACCCTCTAGCAGGGTATCCAGATTTGCTTGTCGGTTCTTGGCTAGCAAACGGCGCAGTCTGTTAGTGATGCTTGAATATTGCTGAATAACGCTAAAATCTCCTGTCGCAATATATTGTTTTCTGAGGCGCCTTTTATTGGTGAGCAGTTCCCTATCATCCCAGCTCAAGATGGGAGCCCTCCTTGCAGTCGTGAGACCAGCTTTTTGTGGGGTTGGTGTAGCCCGCCGAGCTGCTTCAGCGATTGTAGATGCGAAGTAGTCGACATACGCTTCTAGTCTATTGTAAGTGTCAATGGGAATGTTGAGCTCTACGGTGTCCTCGATATGTTCCTTAAAAACGTCAGTGTTTGCATGCGGGGACAGCATTTTTGAGACACCTTTAAATGATTTGGCGTCTTCATCTAGCTCAAAGAGCCAAGGCAGGTGGTCGGATGACAGCACTTGCATCTTGATTTGCTGCTGTCTGATGCCTTTGGAGATCCCAAAATCAATGGCACTTGGAGTGGCACCTGCAATATAGGGGTAGATAGTAGCTTCTCCCGTTGCGACGATGTCAATTCCTTCTTCCGCCAGTGCAGAAAACAGCACCCTGCCTCTGGTACACATCCTGTAGTTTCCCCACCATCTGTGTTTTGCGTTCCAGTCACCTGAAATAAGAAACTTTGTGCCGAATTGAGTGATGAACGGCGCAACGACAGTCTCCGTTCTCCTGAAGGCAGGAGGGAATTAACCAGAGGCAGTACTAAAGTTTCCTCTGCTTGCAGTCAACTGGATAACTGTTGCCTGAATATGATTTTCTGAAAGAGTGGAGAAAGGTTGATGGGAGATGGTTGATCTAGCAAGGATCGCCGCACCTCCGTGTTGGTTGTCATCCGGGTGATTGGCAGTATGTAGGGTAAAACCGAAGACTCTGAAGGTGGACCGAGAGAAGAAGTGGGTTTCCGACAACAGGAGAATGTCGATATCGTGAAGCTCAATGAAGGCGAGGATCTCATTGGAATTCGAGGAGGCGCCATTGGCATTCCAGGCTGCTTTCTTAAGAGGACTCTTTTGAACAGCAGAAGGGAAGGTGCGCGTCTGCAGAAGCAGTTGACTAACGACATCATCCTGTCAAACCTAGTAAAAAGCTGCTCCAGCTTGGAATCCAGGTTGGCGCTTGCATATGGGACAGTAGTGGCAGGGGGGTTCTCTACCTTTTTGTTGCTGAATAACAACAGGCTGGTTGTCTCTGACGACGCTCGCAAAGGCATTCTAACGCTGAAGGCAGGTGGGCTAGCTTGATGTTTGCTTTTTGCGAGACCAGTAGCGGTGGGTTCATTGGCCTTCCGTTGGTGCTTACGGTTAGAAGTCTCTTGTAGGTACCTCTAAAATTAGCTGCATGGGCCTTGTCGCAATGATAGCAGCGTCTGGCATCATCTTGTTCGAGCTTGCACTCCAAGGGGGGGTAATTATCTCCACATTCTCTGCATATAAAGGCTCAGGTTGCTTTTGGGGTTTCTCCCAGGTCACTCTATGCCTGAAGACAAAGAGAATGTTCTTAACAAGCTTATTGTTGTCCGCCTTTTAGAGATCAATGAATCTCATATTAAGAGGGAGTGAGGTCACCTTATTGCGATATATATCCGTACAACGCTATGGCTATGGAACAAAGTTCCTTTCTTCCGAAAATTCTGGGCCATCAGCCTGTAGATATCTGAGTTGCTGCATTGAACAGCACAGTCTCTCGATTTCAGTGCCTCGTGTAGGAGTTTCCTCGTTGCGAAATGCAGTAAAATTTACCACATTGGGAAACATCATTTTGGGTACCTTATTGCGACACGACTGAGGGCAGTTTTCGACGAACAAGGCTCGTCACCGTCATTCGAAGATACAACGCCAAAGTCCATATCTTCTTTGTCATTTTGGGCTTGGAAACGGTTTTTGGAATTGATTACAGGCTGATCAGAAGCCGCCTTCTTAACCGTTTTAGAGGAGAGGACTGCGCCTACTCTCTTTTTAATTCCTCCTTTACCTGTTTTAAATACGACATACTGCCAGGCGGTAGGAGGCCCTTCGCTATTGAGCTGACGAGAGCACTGCTGTGACTCGTGCTGGCAGAAGTAGAACATACATTGCCACTCAAAGAGGAAGTGGATATATAGAAGTCAGTGTGTGGGTTGTGCTGCAAAAAGTATTTGAATTGCTAGTGGTAAAAAAGGCTGAATCTTCACGTGACCAGCTCTTGAGCAATCGCTAACGAATCTCTTTTTGGCCCGACTCATAGTCGTAGTTTTCTGCTGAAGACCATTATTTTCCATTTTTTGAATGAATGTTTGACGACTCGAACCAACTAGAAGGTAAGGTTCTAGCAGCTGATCGCCTCTTGAATGTGAGTGTACTCGTTGCCGCTGCTTAGTCAGCTGCTTTACAATAAGTCCGGATTCAGAAGAAGTTTTTTCCAAGATCCTAGTATAGATTAGAACCTTGAGATAGTTGGAGTGTTGGCTCAAAGCTTCTATCTAGCACTTGAACCAGACAGACGGTGAACTTTTAGTCAAATAGAAGAAGTTTTTGATGACGTGGCCGCAGGGCAGCGGAGTCCCGTTTTGGGTGAATTCACACTAGTTAAATGAAAATACAACACTTTCACTTTGATATCACTAATATGGTCACTATCCACAGTTTGTGCCACAATTGTGGGCTTGTCTTTGATTACTAGCGGCAAATATGTAATTTTTACCGCTTGCGTTACTAAAATGCGTGCTGCTCAGCGAACGAACAGGGTTTTTCAACAGACAGACGGATTACATCCCCTAAAAAACTGTGTTAAAAAATCTTTGTATGCCGCTCCCTCTCATACCGCCCTGGCTGCCCCCCTAAGTTTTAAAAATGGGAAAGCGTGTATCTTTTGAGCCTGAGTCACTAAATTTGGTAGGAAGATAGTTGGTGTCATCCCACAAAGATCTGCGGCAATAATTTGGATGCCACGTCCCCAAACTATGCCCCACGCCCCACCCCTTCTTTTAAAACGGGAATGCATGTCATAGTGTTTGAGCTAAGGCCACCAAATTTGGTATGAAGGTAACTAGTAACGACTCCCAAAGATCTGTCTATGAAATATGGATGCCACGCCCACACGTACCGCCTCCAAATTTCTGTGGACAACTTTACACTCGTGTTAATTGGTTTTTTATTGCCCGTAAGGATTGAAAGTAGCTCTTTTGCCACGCTTTCATAAAGTTAATCATCTATATCTCTGTTAAGATCAGCAATGTTGAAATAAAATTGATATACATCAAGATCAAGGTCGACGGCAATCGCTGTTAGTTCACGATTGGATCCAATTCTTGCGGCGGAGGAAAACGTTTCATTATAGTCGATATCTTATCGCTGAGTAAAACCTGTTGCAACCAATCGTGCTTTGCGGCGATCTCCGTAGCCTTTTGGCTTTTACTTTGTTTTAAGGATCCACTTCGTTTCGATGATTTTCTGGCTTGCCAAGTTTTGTTCTTCTGCAGTGCCTTGTACTTGTTAATGAGTGCTTCCATCCACTCCGAAGCATTTGGGATTCTGGGGGCTGCATCTGCTGTTATATTGTCACTGCTACTGATCACAGAAGTGGCTTTCTATTCATCTTGCGACTCGCCTTGAGAGTCCTGCGGCTCAGCGGGCAATGTTATCAGTTGATTATACATAAATTTTGGCCTGCCAGGTTTAGTTGTACGCAGTTTTCTTGGGTTCCCTGGTCCGCTGTTCCTAGGAGCTGGATTTTCGACTTCTTCAGAAGATTTTTCGCTTTCTCTATCTTGATGGTAACCGTGTTGTTCTTCAGAATAATATTGTTTCTTTATTCCATTCTGCTGTTCGACAATTCTTAAAATTCGTACTTGTAATTGAACAGGTTTGTAAATACAACATCAATACTTTTAGTAACTGTACTGCTTTCTACTTCTGATTTGCTTTTTAAGGTGAAGAGCTCGCACCACTTGGAATAGTCATCTATGAATGTCAGAAAGTATCGGGTCATCTGGGACATATCGCGCATTTACAAGATTTGCACTAAATTTTTGTTCTGGCCCAAACGAAACTTAGCCTAGTCCTTATATTTTTGTCAATTCTCAGTTTGCCAATCTAAGTTGGGAACTTTTCGTTGAGAAAATAACTTCGAACTTTTCCTTCTGTGAGCGCATTTGCGATGTGGCTCCAGAATCCAAGCACCAGCCCATGTACTCGTTGCTTGTATTATTTGCTGATTGACTTGAATTTGAATTGCTATTTCCCTTTTCTTTATACGTTTCTTTTTCCTGTCTTTTCGATCGGCAATCTGCAGCCTTGTGGTCTGTTTTTTGACCATTATATCAATTAAACTTGAGACGATTCACCTTTGTTCCTATTTTGCGCCTCATATTTGTTAAGCAGCTTTATTTTAAATACTTCTGGCTCAATCAATTTGTCCAGTGTTACTTACAATGGCAAAACGAAATGGCTCGTGTTCTTTAGGAATACTGTATAGCAATATTATGGCTAACAACTCATCAATTTTGACTAGTTCGACTTCATTATCTTGTCAATTTTATACCAAAGAACTTGTCAATGTGACTTCGTATGTCATCTCCTGGTGCTATTTTACACAAAATTAGTCACTTCAACAAAGCAGCCTTTCTTGCTGGTCCTGCAGACTGACTGATAATTGCTTTGCAACTTTTTTCAAACTTCATTAGATGTTTTGCTGCTGCTGACATTTGCTAATATTAAGTCTGATTTTGCCTTGGCATTATCTAATCCCCACCGTGAAGCATTTTCTTCTGTCTTTACATTTTTTTCCACCAACGTGCGTCGTAAAGGCTCAATACGCACTTTTTTTTTACTTTAATTGGGTTCGTTCACCAGGAAACTTTGCTCCATGATACTGGATCAGAAAAGTGATTCTTATCGGAGCGTTCTGGTGATCGATTTGCTCTATTTTTTGGGCATTTAGTGGCAGTTTGAAGCGTTGCACACCTATTCAACTTTTACAGCTGATTATTGTTTGCGACTAGAGAACGCTTTTGTTCGCTTTTTTAATTATTTTTATTAAAAAACATATACGCTACGGCCCGTAGTACTTAAATAAACTATTTAACGTATTTTTATTAGATTTTATATTGCGTTGTTTACAATTGCCCCGCTTCAGTCAGTCAAATGGAGACCGAACAGTTTGCTGAAAAATTCTTTCCCAACTGAATATATTGAAAATTTTATTGTTTGTCAAAAATGCTACAAATCATACAAAAAATTTGCCAAAACAAAATACGACGTTTGTCGCGATCAAACGGATTTCGTTTCCTAGAATATCCAAGGCATTTGTCAAATCCTAATATGACTACGCACACATTTATGCAAATTCTTCGATTGCGTGTGATGTTCGGTTCAAAAGCCATAATTGGCCAAGTAATTAATACATATGTCTACAGATATTAATAAAAAGATTTTGCATTAAAAAAAAATTACTCTTTAAAAATAGCATGAACACCCAAGACATATTCATGATACCTTGCCTTTTCCCTTCAGGGGCAAACACTGTAGAATTTTTTCCGTAAATTTTGGATCATGATCCAGGAGCGGTCGCGTTCACAAGCAAAATAATCGGTAGCAGTTAAATGCTTCTGGAGCCAAACTTCCTGGTGAACGCAGCCGTTTGTACGTATTTACGCGTTGCTACACATGCAATGAGAAGTTACACAAACAACAGCACGCAAAAGTGACGTTTCTTGTTTTTTATACCCGTTACCGAAGGTAAAGAGTGCAATGTTCGTAATGGTGTCCGTCTGTCTGTCCGTCTGTCCGTCTGACCATCTGACCGTCTGTCCGTCTGTATGTTCGCAATTGTTTTACACACCCTTAAAGCTAGAGAAACTTTCCAATTCTCTTTATCTATGGGATAGTAAATTAAAGTGTCAAGATTGGGGTTCTAAGACAACTGGGGGCTGGAATATCGATAAATTCGATAACTCAAAACCGATAAATCCACATATTTCGCACACCCTTACAGCTAGAACTACCAAATTTGGTAAGAAGATAGCTACTAAGAACACCCAAAAATGCATCAAAAATTGTAGAGCCACGCCCACCCATTCCGCCCCAGCCCCCCCGCAATTTTAAGTCAAAAAAGCCTATATCTCCCACCGTTTTTGAGCTGGAGCCACCAAATTTGGTGCCAAGATAGGTGATGATGACCCCCCAAAAACTGCATCAAAAGTTTGGATGCCACGCCCACCAATATTGCTCTAGCTGCCCCCAGCCACCCCAACGCTTCGTCAAAAACGGGATTACGTGTATCTTTCAAAGCTGTGGAGCTAGAGCCACCAAAGTTGGTAGGAAGATAAATGGTAACGACCTCCAAAGAACTGCATCAAAGTTTTGGAGCCACGCCCACCCATTCCGCCTCCAGCTTCCCTATCCCCACTTTTTACACTCTTTGAGCCAGAGTCACCAAATTTGGTATGAAATAGCAATTGACATTCTACAAAGAACTGCATCAAAATTTTTGATGACACGCTCACCCATACCACCCCCAGCCCCCTTCTCCCACCTTTGACAAACTTTGAGCTTGAGTCACCAAATTTGAAAGGAAGATAGCTGGTGGCATCCCCATCTGCATTGGAGAATCTTTAAGGCAGCGTACACCCGTGCCGCATCCGTAGCCCTTTGCAATTAGGCCTCTTTTAACCGGTTTTAACACTGGTAACGAGTAAACCGCAGTGGGTTGCGTCCGACTGCAACGTTTAACTTGTTTTTTTTTTGTGAAATCGCTATGCGCCACACATTCGCATGCTCTTAAACGTTTTTTAGAATTTCGTCACACAAAATTTACTTTAAGTTTACAGAAAAATTTTACAATTCACTAATCAACTGGCGCAGTGGAAGCGTGATGGGCCCATAAGCTGTAGTAACTTTTTTTTTTTATTCATTGTAGCATTCAGTTGATAATTGCGTAATTTTAAAGCACGTGCTAATTGGGCATTCCGCATGAGGACACGCTCGAGACAGAAACATCCGATCTACAACTTAGTAGAAAAAGCATAACGATATTCAGTGAACGAGAGGAGTGTTGCCAGATTTATTTCCAACAGTAAGGGAAATGTTCTAGTGGTAGACACCCCATTTGTTGTATTTTTTGACATAAAACTGTCAGAAACCAACGTAAAGCTTAACTGTTGGTCTCGTTGGAAAGCTTGTTCGCATCGATCAGTCAAAGGCAATATAAACATTTCATTCGTTTTTTGAGAGATATATAACATTTAATAAATAAGTCAATACAGTAGACGCTCGGAAATTAGAACCAGTTGGTTCCTGGGGAAATTCTAATTTCTGAATTATTCTAATTTCTGGACGTTTTTTTTGCATACAAAAGTGTACAGAATTGTAGTGCATTTAGTGTAAAAATCCGCGATAAAACTATTTTTTTTATCAGTTCTATTAATTATAACAAGAAAACAAAAAATATAAGATGTTTTTATACTCGTTACCGAAGGTAAAGAGTATATTGGTTTTGTGCAATGTCCGTCATGGTGTCTGTCCGTCTGTCCGTCTGACCGTCTGTCCGTCTGTCCGTCCGTATGGTTGCAAGTTTTTTCCACACCCTTCAATCTAGAGACTTGAAACTTTCCAATTCTCTTTATCTATGGGATAGTAAATTAAAGTGTCAAGATTGGGGTTCTACGATAACTGGGGGGCTAGCAAATCGATAAATTCGATAACTCAAAACCGATAAATCCACATATTTCGCACATCCTTACAGCTAGAACTACCAAATTTGGTGGGCAGATAGCTACTAAGAACACCCAAAAAAAAATGCATCAACAATTTTGGAGCCACGCCCACCCATTCCGCCCCAGCCCCCCCGCATTTCAAAGTAAAAAAAGCCTATATCTCCCATAGTTTTTGAGCTATAGCCACCAAATTTGGTGCCAAGATAGGTGATGATGACTCCCCAAAAACTGCATCAGTTTGGATGCCACGCCCACCAATACTGCCCTAGCCGACCCCATCCGCCCCAACGCTTCGTCAAAAACGGAAATACGTGTTTCTTCCAGATTTGTTTTGCTAGAGTTACCAAATTTGGTAAGATGATAGCTGGCAACAACCCCCAAAAATCTGCATTAAAGTTTTGGAGACACGCCCACCCATTCCGCCCCCCCTTTCCCCACTTTTCACAAACTTCGAGCTAGAGTCACCAAATTTAATATGAAGATAGCAATTGACATCCCACATAGATCTGCAGCAAAAATTTGGATGCCACACCCACCCATTCAACCCCAGCCCCCCTTTCCACACTTTTTACAAACTTTTAGCTAGAGTTACCAATTTTTGAAGAAAGACAGCTGGTGGCATCCCCGTCTGAATCAGATAATCTTTTGAAGCAGCTTACACCCCTGCCGCATCCGTAACCCCTTGCAATCAGGCCTCTATTTACCGGTTTTAATGCAGGTATCGAGTATACCGCAGTCGGCTGCGTCCGACTGCAACGTTTCCACTTGCTTTTCTCTATAGCAACCAAAACTGCGTAAAAGCACCTATAAAGCAAGCCGACACTGAGAGCTTTCAATGAAAGTAATTAGAGCGCGTTGACAACAAAACTCGTCAAAATAAGTGGGGTGTCTGACTTAAGGACATCATTGGAACATTTCGGTTACATAATTTTAGCACGGCTTCGTAAGAGCTCTCATAAACACATCCGTCACGATTATCATCGCTTTATGCTAGATGTGGGATGCAAAGAAATGTTCACATTGCTCGTCATAATAACAAATTAACGTATATAAAAATATATATAACTTTGCCGTCTTCTTTTTAAAAATAATTTGAACACGATTTTTGTTATTTAAACTTTAACGCAGAAATTTTATTCACAATACATCGTAAAGTAAAGAAACATCTATAAATTTATGTATATAAAGAGACAGAAAGAAGGCGTGAAACATAGAGGTACACACATATGTAGCTATAAATATACGTGTATGTATGTACGTATATGTATGTTAAAGATATTGCTTTGTGGCATTCTACCCACAAATGATATTAAGACTCAACTTGGGTTAGTTGCAAGTTTTTCCATTAATGGGATATAGCAGACGGATAAACTAGATTCACATGCAGTATGTTCAGTTAAGAATTTTTTCATAGCTCAACGCACTTTTAGGTAATAGCTTCTTATTGGTATTAACGACAGAAAGGTAATATTATTGATTGATTGCACAGCAGTGAACTTTTGTTTTTCCTAAATATTCATATGCATATGCTAAGTATAATTTTTACATATAAGTATATTGATTTTAATTTGAATATTTATAGGGACTCCAACGATGAGGTAGCCGAGCAAATGGTTGCATCCGAATCACTATACCTCGATGCATCCAACGGCTGTGATTGAGATAGAGTTGCAAAGGAACCGAGCAGCGGCGAAGCGAGATCATTGGAGCTGCTTAGCCTACTTGGCGTGGGCGTAGCAACTCTGGCCAAACTTAAACTGCTGCTGTCCGTTGAGGAAGATGAGCTGGCGTAACGTTCCTGCAGCAGCTGGCCAAAGGTCCTTGCTGGCCAATCGTTATCGTCAAAGCTTGTTGGCGTCGTAATAGGCGTGGGCATATGACAAATGCTGCTGGTAAAGGAACTATTCTCAATGAGGCTGCTGACGGGTTCCAGAAAGCGTTTGCCATGATACGTGTCCACACCGACTTCCTCAACCCGATTGTTGATATTCAAAGATGAAGATGGAGATGGCGATGGCGATGGCGATGTGAACAATGAAATCGGTCGAAAGTGATTCGCAGGCGTTGTGGCATTGATATTAAGATTATGATTGTGATTATGGGTATTGAAGTTGGAGCTGGAGTTGAAGTTGGTCAGCTGCAGCAGCTCAGTTTCTGTATTTTAAAAACAGCATATAATATAATTAGCAAATTAAACAAAGCAAAATAAGTTAATCCTAGGATAAGCTATCAAGCATTTTTCTGGCAATAAATCTAAAACTGGCGACTACGCTACCTGTGCTTCATACCTTCCGCAGCGCTTTCCTCATTGTCCACATCCTCGCTTATGCTTGTCTGGCCGCCCGTTTCAGCTCCGCCCGCAACAGATTCACGGCTATTTTTTCTGTCTGGTTGGCTGGTGCGCACTACAGCCACCACATCCATGTGCGAGTCCAGCGAGAATTGTTTGCCGGACATGAGTATACCACGCACTCGGCGACGTGTCGATGGCGATTCCTGATGCTGAAAGCATTATAGTAAAAGTTTTGTTAGTAATAAATTCAGTAAGTTGCTGCTACTTAACTTGCCGCAATGCGTATGCCTGCATAGGTCTTTGCCAGAAACTCGTCGGCATCAAAGATAGCTGCAAAGGAGCCGTTCACCACTTTGGGTGACGATGGTGAATTCGATAACAGCAAGCTGGAGCCAAACGCTTCGCTTTTCTCTTTCGTATCTATTTATGTATCATGAGTGCAATTGCAATAAGCAAAAGCTTAATGTTATTAAAAGCAACTTAGATTATGTTAAGCAAAAATAAACTCTAAAATAAAATTGATGCTTTCTAAAAATGCATTCGTATCAAAATGACAGGTAAGTTTAATGTATCTGATAGGTACATTTGTACCCAGAAACGTTCCTATCTAACCGGCGACACATTTGTCCCCATTGTTGCAGATTACAAAGCAACATCCATAAAAATCAAAATAGATAAAAAAGGGTGGTTGAGTGGCTGCTTAAGCTGTGGCATTGTTTTTGTGTAATTTTTAAGCTATCAATTATCATGTAAAACAAGTGCCGCATAGTTAATTTTGGCTATGCCAAGACTATGATACCCTTCACACATGGATAATTTTATTTTTTTTTTTACAGCAACAACAACAATTTGACAATTTTTTGCGTTATACCACTTTTGAAGCAAATGAGCTATATGTAGTGTACTTAAAAGTGCACGACAGCAACAACAATTGATAGTACGATATGGTCAATTTGTATGGTGGCTATGTCGTAGAATGCTCCGATCGGGATGAAATTTCATAGTGAGCAAACCCGACATGATCTAAGCAATCTGTGAAATTTTCATCAAGATCGGCTCAGCAGTTTGGCTGGAAATCGTGTTGAAACAGACGGACAGACGGACCGACGGACAGACGGACACGCGGAAATCAATTCCTGAGCTCATCCTGATCATTTTGATATATAGTTTATGGGGTCTCCCATCATTCCTTTAAGGCGTTACAGATTCATGACAAACTCAATATACCCTGTTTCACATGTGTGAAGGGTATAAATATTTAAAAAATAAATATATATATATAATTAAGAAATTTGAACTTAAATTATTTGATATTCCTTTTAGTTTAACTTTAATATATGACTACATTTTTGCAAAGGTTCTCGATGAAATAAGCTGTGAGCCACCGTAGGGTGTCACAAACCTATCCAATTTATTCCGTTTCTACCGATATTTTTATATCCTGTTTTGACCTTAAATAACACTCACTCACTCACTAACAGAATGGTTTTGATTCTGACGATTTTTTAAGTAAGTGTTGCAGCTAAAGAATGCAGTATTGGGTGGATCAACGTGTTTAATGCTTATGACTAGGCGTAAACAATAAGTAAGTACAAAGGTTTAATTACAACAAAACGTAACGAAATAAAACGAACCAAAAGGAAGGCTTATCAATAATTTGGAAGGGCCCAGTGTTTACCCTTTAGATAGACGCGATTCGCAATTGTGATGTTCATCTCGTCAAGAACCATTGATGTCACCTGTCGAATTTCCATCCAATCCTTGACAATATCGTCGAGCGATGTGTGTGTCGAAGTAATCGTAAACCGAATCACATATTGACCCTTCAGAGAGGACGGTACACAGTGCTGATTGCCTCGATAATTTAAACGTTTGAGCAGCCGTTCGGTGATCTCATTGTCACCACGTATCCGAAACACAACCAGACCCAGATGCCGCTTGGCAGGCAGCTCGAAGCGATGGTCAGCCAGGACGAGAGCCTCAAACTTTTGCGCCAAACGCACACCCTCTCGTATGTGCCGTTGCAAACCCTTGATGCCAAACGATCGTAGCACAAACCACACTTTGAGTGCTCGAAATCGTCGACTAAGCGGAATTTGCCAATGCATAAAGTCTACGGCCACACCGGAATTCTCGTGCTGCAGATAAAGTGGCTCCACATTAAAGGTGCGGTGCACAGCGGTGCTGTCCCTCACCCACATAGCGGTGGCATCAAAGTGCACCATTAGCCACTTGGAGGGATTAAAGGCAATGGAATCAGCCCGTTCGATGCCGCGCAGCCAGGTGCGAAATTCGGGACAGATAAAAGCACTGCCCGCATACGCAGCATCCACATGCAGCCACATGTTGTACTCCCTACACACGACGCCGATCTGAATACAATACAAATTTTAAATTACCTTTCAACACCAATATTAATTTACGTACTTCATCTAGATTGTCAAAGCTGCAGCTGCCAGTGGTGCCAAGTGTGGCACAGACCTGTCAATAATAAAAATTAAAGAGTTATTAGCCTGCAGTCTATATTATTTAAGAGTTTTTCGCTAATACCCTTCAACTTTCATGGAGTTAAATATTACAATCAATTACAAAATAAAAATTGCATTAACTATTAATTTAATTGTGTTTTATTTTAATTTATTTCTTTTGATTTTACTTTAAATAATTTTCCTAAGCTCGAGCAGCTTATTTTCTTCTCTAAGCTCCTATCCTATCTATTTTACATTATAGTTTGTGACGATAGATAAACGGATGTATATGATTATTGATGGTAATGCCAAAATAAGTTACGGCGAGTTACTTTAAAAACGTAAGAAGTACAATTTATTCCCGACAATGACATTGAAACAAAACCGAGCAACGCCTTTTACACAATATCTTTAAAATAATTGACTATGTGTTATTCTAAGGTATAAGCTACATATATAATTGTAAAGTGTCATTAAAAATTCATTCAGTTGTTTTGAAACTTATTCAATGCCATGAAGTACATTGCGAAATACTATTTAGCCTAACCTAATCGAGATAACAGCAAGTTGTGAAAAACACCTTTTAATGGCATATAAAACATATTCGTAGCTTTTGTGATTTGGCTTTTAATTTTTTCCGATGAACTAGCAGTTATTTCTAAAAGTCGAAGAACAATCATTTCAGAACTCTATCCATAAGCTTTTTTTTAAGCTGTATATTTTTTTTTTAAATCTGTATACATATATTGTTTAGAATCTGTCTACATGACATGGTATTTGCAATAATTATTAAAATACACTTGGCATGTGTGGCAGAAACTATCAGAAACCTTATAAAGGGGTATAATTTTGTTGAACAAATTGGAATGGAAGATAAAGTGGGTGGAATTTCTTAATCTTCTCCGCTGTTGACTGTTATTAAGAAGATCAAATGAAATCGGATTTTCATGCTTTTCGTCTGCTGATTTCTTTAACTTTCTCTTTAAAAATGGTTACCCTAAGGTCCTGGAAAAGGACCCCTTTTTCTCAGATAGAATGCGGCACCAACTAAAGTGCGGAGAACTTTGTTTTGGAATGTTTGTGTTGTTCAAATATAATAATCCGGACTGAATCCAAGCACTTTGACTCCGAATTTTCAATGGGCTCAGAATTTAAAAGGAACACATTTAACCTATTTCAATTTATTGGAAATAGGTTGAGCATTTACAAGTTTTTATTCTTATACTTCTATTGAACAAAAATAAATAGATTAAACTATCCTATTACAAGAAAAACTACATAAAAAATAAATGGCGCTAATATGCAAAGAACACCGACGGTTAAGCGTTAGCCAAATTTGGTTAGAAAAAAATAAATAGGGCAGACGTAAAATAGAACATAAAAGCATTTCAACATTGCTATCAGGTACAAATTCTAGTTAATATAATTCAGCAACGGCAGAGCTATGACGCCCACGTGCTGACGGTTATTAATTGGATCCGGTGGGAATCGAGAGATTTATAAATATAGAAGCAGCTGCTGCAGTCGAAACAGCCAAACAAATCCACTCAGCGACTAATTGCGCATCGGTGGCGGCCAATTAATTTTGACAAGACAAGAAGAAGACAGAAGCACTGTAGACTTACCCAGAATGGCACCAGCCCCTGCTTAATGTCGTCCTCAATGGCCTCGCGCAACAGTTTGCCCCGCATGGATAGCTGCTCGTCAGCCTCAATGTAACGCATACGCACGAGTCCTGTGGGGTGGTGGTTGGGATTTTCGTTAAGCGGCTTACAATAACGTCACACACAACTCACCAATCAGAGCCGCCTTCTCCACGCTCGAGTGGGCCTGATCCGAGCAATAGGCCACCAGCCGAGCATTAATTTCTGCATCCTGATAGCCAGAGTTGTGCTCATGGAAACGCTGAATGGCCCGAGTACGTCCGGCTAGGAGACATACTAGAGTCGCCTCACTGGCCGTTGTTTGCAAGACACCGCCGCCTTGGCAATTGTTGCTCAAATGAAGAAACTCATCCGGCAGCCCAATCATCTTGCCCAGCCAGTTCATCACTACGATTTCCAGCTCTGTGCATGCCGGCGAACTGGCCCAGGTGAAGCCCAAACAATTGATGGCATCGGCAAGCATATCGCCCAATAGCGATGGCATCGAGTTGAGAGCCGGAAAGTATCCGTGCATATGTGGTGACTGCCAATGGGTCACTCCGGACATAATAATAGGCTCCACATCGCCAAATATCTTTGGCCAGGGTTCGCCTTCTAAGGGCGCTGATTCAGGCAGCAGTTGACGCATATAGCCAGGACTTACATCGGGAAAAACGCGGCGCTCGCGTATGTTCTCCAAATAGTCTGCTATATAGTCAACCATCTCTTTGCCTGCGCAAAAAAAAAAAAAAAATAACTAATGAAATTGCATCATTCATTACTTATGTAACTCTACGGGAAGTTCATTAGTTATCGGTAAGCGATATGCTCACAAAAGATTTATTGTTTTTCATCTATTTTTTATACTCTGATACCAAAGGTTATAATAATATTGGTGTTCGTCTGTATGTCCGTCTGAGCGCACGTTTCTTTGACACCCTTAAATATCTTGGACCATGTCCACGTCAGACAAAGCGTCAAAATGGGGGTGTTATGCCCCTTTAAGGGCTGGAAAATCGATAGCAAGTCGATACACCTAGAGGTAAAAATCGATAAAAACCACATTTTATCAGCTAGAGTCACCAAATTCGGTAGAAGGATAGCTGGTGGATGGTACGCCCACCCATTCCACCCGTTTTTAAAATCAGAAATCCAAAAACTAAATAATTTTACTTATTTTGCACACGAAAGAGTTTTAAGTTAGTTTAAGTATCTTAAACTAGTTCTCAACGAATCAAATGAGCTTTAAATATTATTCAATTGAAATGAAGACAGGAACAGGGAACAGTTTTTTCACTTATTGTTATATGGGCAATAAACTGCAACTAAATGTGAAAGCTCATTAAATCAAGATATACGAGTCAAGAAATACACATTTGTACTGATATGGGGCAAATGTGTTGGGACAAGTCCCAAATCCTTTTAAGCAATGAAACTCATGCAAATCAAATTAAGCCAGCCAGATACAATTGTAGCTGAACATGGCAAACAAACTTTAGCCCTGAGCTGTTGCTTGCTGTGCGTTTTATGGTCACACTTACCCCTTTGCCGATACTCCTTGTAGTCCATGGTCCCGATGATGTCTGTAACTGAGCTCTGTGTACGAGTTAACAAATGTTTGTAGCTGAAAAATATAACGTTGGGTATTATCCTTTATCAGCTTTGACCCTGGGCGTCTTTTGTTGCTGGGATTGCCGTAATCGTAGTTGCTACATGTGTGCCATTATCTGTTAGAGGAAGAGTTTTGGGGTTCAGTCAATTTTTGTGTGTCAAAATCAAATGACAAATTGGAACGTCGACCGCTGACTGAAAATGTTAGTGAAACTTGGACGTAAGCGCTAGCTACGCGACATTTTAGGGCTTCATTCTAATTGGAAATGAAACGCGGAAAAGTGGACACTTGGAAAGACGTAAATCGGCTGTGTGATTGTGTGTGCTTGGTGTCTGGGAAAGGTAGACAGACAGCTGTGAAAATAGCGATATTTCTTGGATGTGTTTATTGTTTTAACACTATTGAGCGCCACAGGTCGTCGGGGGTTAGAGAACACAAAAAAGGTTAGTTGTAAGACTTGTTAATTATAGCTGGACAAATATTTATATAATTTTCGCGTATGGAATTTTATTTTAATTGTGTGGAACGAATGCTTTGCGAACTTGTCTTTTATATGTGCGCACAAAAAAAATAATTATTTATTAAATGAGTATATTGCCCATTAATTTGTATCGTGTGCCATGTGTTAACAGATTGTCCGTCAAATTTGATTGCAGCATGCAATAATTTTTGCTATTGTGGTCTACATTACTTCGCGTTTGAACGTATTTAGACATGAGAGATTGGCGCTTGTCGATTCGTCAACAAAATTCCGTTTAAATGTTTATGCTGATGTTTCATTCTATTGTTTTTTAAAAAGCTGCCAATTTAATGACTATCGCTGCGATCGTATACATTGTTTAAATACTATATAGTGCTCTATATGGACAAACACGTGCACATGGCGCATCCCAAAAATGCGCACCTTACACAATTGCATCCCGTTGAACCTATTCAAAACTGATTGATCTGCATTTTGTCATGCATTGACAACTAATTAAATGAAACAAAAAATATAAAAAAATAAATATATATACTAACACAAACAAACTGAAAATGACTTACATAACGTTTCACTAAACACCAGCAAAGATCATCTGCTGTCTAAAATAGTACAAAAATAAATCAAATAATAAATACTTATATTGGTATAAGTTGATATCATTTGCCATTTAAGTGTTATCCTACAATTTAAATTGAACATTTAACGTTCACTAAATACATATGTACATTTATTTTTATTTTTAGAATCTGTCATGTTAAGACAATAGCTAAATTTTGTGGAGTAATTGACGGTTACGTATACTTAACATTGACGTAAAATATATTAATGACGTGTCAAATCGGAAAGGGAGGTCAAGGGGATAGAATCTTGAGAGCCGTTGGGCCTGATTGCTGCTATCCAGCAGCTTTAGCGCCAACACATTGTTGTGGCTCTCAATTTTCATCATGTATTTCAGGCTGTATTTTGTGATTGTTTCTTGGATCGTGGGCATCTTTAGGTCATTATGAATAACGTCGTTCCTTACGAACAACGGTGCACCCACTATTGTGCGTAGAACTTTGTTTTGAAATCTCTGGATAATTTGGATGTTAGAGGCAGCTGCAGTTCCCCAGATCTGTATACCGTAGGCCCAGATTGGCTTGAGAATCGCCTTGTATAAACGAACTTTGTTGAGTAGACTGAGACGAGAGGAGGATCTTAGCAGCCAGTACAGACCCTTGAAGCGAATATTGAGCTGTGCTCGCTTGTTTGCTAAGTGTGCTCTCCAATTCAGTTTGCAGTCCAAAGAAATGCCCAAGTACTTGGCATTTGACGCTGATCGAAGCAGCTGTCCAAAGAGGTGTACTTCTGGGCATGTGAGAGTTCGCAGATTAAAGATAACTTGCACTTAATACATACATGAATTTAAAATACTCAGCCATAGTATTAATTTTCGTAACAAAGACGATTTAATTGCATATTAATTCCAAAGAGAATTTGCCTTGTTTTCAGATTTTTAAGAATCGTGTAAAAATTCCTATCTGAGTGTCAACCCGATCTGGCGATTTTGGAAATTTTTTCCATACAAACTTTTGAAGGGCCATAAAACCCTTAGGGGTTTAATTTTGCATAATCTTTTCTAAGTGCTCACCTTCAGCACATAAGTCATCTTGTGTAAATGTTTGAACTTTCTATCTCTTTCATTTTCATTGCCATTTAGTCAGGAAAATTTATCAATAGCTTTTTATTAGCTTTGTTTGTAACTCTCAGAAAACTGAAGCATACTTTTAGGGCGGCTTTTACTTTAAAGCAAACTTTCATGGCGGTTTTTTAAAGAACATCGAACTAAAATGTTAAATAAATATAGTTTAAAAAAACTAAAAAATACGCTTTTTAAAAACAATGAACTAAAAATTTAAAAAATTATTTTTAAAATAAGCTTAAAACAATAATGATAGAAAAAGGCTACTATGATTGTAAAACAAAGCATCTTGCGCTCGACATACGCCAACGCTTATTTTTAAGTTTTATGCTATATCTATTTAATGGGTATTGATCAAATTTAACAGACTAATCTTTACTGTTATGTCCATCTGATTCAATGCAAACTATTATTACAGTCTTAATGGGACAAGAAAAACCTCGTCATAGTGAGAGGTTAATGCATGGAAGCACACAGCTTGAATTTTATTTTTTCAATTATCTGCTTTTGCATCTAGCTAATAAAACGCATACATTTTGTTTTTTCGATAAAAAGAAAATAGAAAAGTAAAGCCAACGATCAAAATTAAAAAGGTAGGTTGAGCTTGAAAGTCGCTTGGTACTTCTTCAAGTGCTGACTTAAAAAACAAACCAACAAAAAATTTCACTGACGCCGGCTGTCACAAAAACAATTTGTGCAGCGAAGATCAAAGATTTAGCAAAGAACACTTTAGCATAAAATTTGTTATTTTCTCGTTTTCTGAAACAATAATCGAAAGCACAAGGGCATTCAAACTGCGGGCTTAATAGAATCTTAATAGAAAAATCGCAATTGAAAGCAAAACACAATGAAAATTGAACATAAATACAGTGTTCTGGTAATTAGTTCGTTATATAGAAGAGTTCGTTAAATGGAGGTTCGTTTTTGAAAGCAAAATATAAAAAGTTTCACAAGTAAGCACACTTAAATTTTAAAGCAGTATTTATTATTCTTTTGCTTTTATTTACCACTTAACACACAAATTTCAATTGTTTTTGCAAGCTTCTTGTTTCGCAATCAGTTCAAAACTAAGAACTTGAATACCAGGCTGGCTCTATTTATACCCCAAAACTGTTCGTCCTGCTGCAGCAATCCATTTAAATAAATGATATGTTCCTATGGGGGAGAAAAATATGCAAGTATTTAAGAAAGACAATTGTAGACATGCCGCACTTTTGTATACCCCTTAAAATAGTGATTTTGAGCATAATTTTCTTTATTCAATTTAATTTTTTATTGCAGTTATTTATTAATGGTATTTTTTTTTAATATTGTCATTTTAAAAATTTCTAAGCTTTAGGTAGGTTTATTATTTTATAAAAAAATTTGCAATAACAAATAGTTTAAGAATTGTTTTTAATTTTGACGATTAAAGCATTTGTAGAAAACCATTTAATTAGTAGAGAATTTTTTTTTTTTATATAATATATTTTGTATTTTTAGTTTTCTTGGCACGCATTTAAGGAGGGGAATTCTCAAGGTGTTTGTGGCCTGAACGTGTCAGTTGTTGTTGTTGTTCGTTTGCTCGCTAAAAAATTAAATTGACGTAAAATTCAAATACTTGTGCGGCGGTTTCAATTTCATAAGTTCACGAATCGTTTTAGTCACTGCAACTACAACTGATGACATGACATGATTTTTATTTATTTATTTATTGTCAGCTATGAGCAGCTGACATAAAATCAAATCAAAAATTAAAATATAGTAAAAATAATTAAAATTAAAAATATAATATAGAAATATATATAAAAATCTGGAAATAAATTAGGGTACAAATTTAAAAGTTAACGTTAAGGCTCTGGGAAATTCAATAAAATAATTAAGTGGTCCAACATTTGTTGCGTGGATTGGGAAAAACCCAGAAAACCCCAATCAATCTTATAATTTACTTTATCTTTTTTGAAGCCAAAATGATTAGCATACCAAGCAACTCTCTTTTTAAGCAATGTACACAAGCAACAAAAACAAGTAAGAAGGGTCTAGTCGGGAGAGCCCGACTAGAAGATACCCTTAACCCTGTTGCAATAAATATATTAAATTTATAAAAGACTTTGGTATACCGACTTAACTTCAATCGACGAAATGTTCAGAAAAGTTCTATCGTTGCCCATTATTTCAACCCCAATTTTTACATTTTTCAAATTCAATATTTTTTTGTAATCGATTGCATGTGTATATCGGAAACCAGAATAGTTATCGATAATTTGAAGCAAACTTGTTCTGCTTATGGTATAGGAGAACTTATATTCAAAATCTGAAGTCTCTAGCTCTTGTAGTCTCTGAGATCGACACGTTCATACAGACGGACGGACAGACGGACATGGCTATATCGACTCGGCTGTTGATGTTGATCAAGAATACATATACTTTATGGGGTCGGAGATGCTTCCTTCTGCTTGTTACATACTTATGCACAAAACCATTATACCCGTTTTACCCATTTTATGGGTTCAGGGTATAAACAGCAAACCGAAAAGGATACCAAACAGCGAAGGAAGTCGCAAGAGAAGAAAAACAGCAACAGCCAATGACAGCAGCTCGCCTTGGGAAGCTATTGACCAATCAAAGCTTAGCTCTCGGTTCTCAGTAACAGAATAGGAGACATGGGTTGGCTTTTCACTGGAAAATTTAAGAAACTGGAACCTGAAAAGATAGGCACATGGAAAATGGATAAACGTTGCTGAAAATTATTGCACAAAAGATACAGACATAATCTGCACCGATTTGCTTAAGCTTTATACATTTTAATATTAGGCTAATAAAAATACCTTTAAAATTTGTTTAAAAGCTCACCTCATCAACAAATGATAGAAATCAAAGAAAATATATGGTACACAATTAAATACTAAACAGAATTCTGGCTTCTACCGCTGTTGTCTACAAAAATCTTTTTACACAGTTACAACGGCAGCTGTTGGAGGTCAATGAGCTTTATTTGTTGTTACTCGTCTCAAAAATTTCGTAAGTTTACCGCTACATTCAATGGCTTTTGCACACGTCTGTCTATGTGTTTGTGTTATTGTGTGCGTGCATGTATTACCAAATATTGAGTAATATAACAAGAACTTGAGTTTCTTTTGGCTTTCTCGGGACAGCTACCAAATGTCTGTATGTCTGTTGCAGCCCCAACGACCAAAAATGCTTATTCTCTCTCTTTCTCTTTCTTTATTATTATTTTTCACTTCGACTGCAGCTTTGAATGAACTTTTTTTAAAGAAATTCTTGTCAAAAATACATTGCGCTCAGATTATATTTTCATAAAAATACTTTTTTAAATGCATTTCACATGTGAATTTAGATTGTTTAATTGCTTCTCGCTCTTAGCACTCGTGCGTTTTTTTTGTTAGCTCTCTTAAGTTGTGATCACTTATTTCTTTCTCTGTGCGCACTTTCTTTGCGCTCTTTTGCGCATTGATTCCCGTACATACAACTGTTGATTGGCTCTTTTTTGCTCTCACTTGCTCTCTTACTCTTTTCATTTATGGCGCGCTCAGTTATTTATTTATTTTTTTTTCGAAATTGTGTGTTTTGATTCCATCTTTCTTCGCTAAGAACGTTCGTTGACCTTTTTGCTTGCTTCTGGGGCTTGTTGCTGGCGCGCTGCTCGTTGTCGTTGTTGTTGTTGTTTCTAACTGCTGCTGCCGGTTTTTTTTCGCTTAGCGGTACTTCTCAACCTGTTTTATTTAATTTTTCTCCTCCGCTGTTGCTGCTGTTTGTAATAAGTTTTCTCTTGCTGTGTTTGCATATGTGTGTGAGTGAGTGTGTTTACTGTATAAGTCTTCCTGTTTATTTAACGATTAAACTTAAAGGTGTGCTTTTTTGTACGTTTACAACTTCGTTTGTATGTGTGTTTGTATTTATTTGGATATAAGTGTGTGTCTGTGGGTTTGTGTGTGCGTGTAGCTGCAGCTTCGATGACGCGGACTAAAGCAGAATGAATATGAAATATACATATCTGAATCACAATAATTTTAACGTTGAACCATATTTAATCCAACTTTATACGCATATTTAAAACTCAATATTTAAAATTAAATTTCGGTTCAACACGTCCATTTTTAATTCTAACACTCTTCATGCAAGATCCGTAATAAAAACAAATGAAAATTTTTGCATCATCATTTCTACATGCAGTTTATTGCACGACACAAAAAATTTAATAGCCTTCAAACTTTTTAAAGATCGAAATACATTTAAATGGAAAAGTTTTCTGACGAATTTAAATTATAGCAAACACATTCCACTCTTTCTGACTCTGATGAAATACGCACATGAGTATTGTTAGCTTTGTAACATCAGCATTAATCAGCATTTAATAAGCAGAAATTATTCTTTCGCGTGTGATAAACCAAAGGTAACCGAAAGGGTAAATACGCAGGGGGTCTGAAGTGTGACTCTGATTCTTAGCCAGAATCGGAGAGCTTGTTCGGCTGTTGTTCTCGAACTCCTTTCTCCTTTCTTTGAATAACTGCAACTGAGTCTGATCGCGATGCCGCGATGCATGTTCGGCATGTTTGGGAGGCCCACCTTCCGCACAGGTTTTGAGTAGTGCTGGATAGGGGAAGGGGGGGTTGATGGCAGATGACTCCGACACGGACCGAGACTCGAGTGTTCGATTCGCAATTCGGAATCCATGCGTCTGACCATTTAGTGTTCAAGCGTTTGTCCGCACGTCCAGTCCAGTGTTTATCGTGTTTGTGTGTTAAGTGTTAATTTTTCGCTCTGTCGCTCGTCCCTCGCCGCAGTCAATCAACGATACGCACTCGTTATTGGGCCACTCGGCAGTTCGTTGGGCGACCACTTCGGCTAGACGTTTACCGTTTGAAAACTGTTTGCTCTCTCGTTCCCGTCTTGAACCTGTTATCAACAACTCTATGCGCATTGCGCACTCGGAATTCCGCCGACGCTTGAACTAATTAAGTGCTATCGTTATCGATACTTGAAATGTGCCCCCCAAATTATATAAAGTCTGGAGGTGCTTCCAATCCGATAAACTGTGCAGATTAATTCTATTTAAACTTTAAACATATGACGTGCTAATTAGATGAGATCAATAAACCAATGTAACATGCCCAGCACTATAAGAGGTAGGTGGCTTAGATTCGTTCATATTGCAAATACCCTTTTAATATTACAAATTCCACCTTATGTTTTGTGATTTTATTGAGTTTAGTTGAAACAACAAAATGTTTGCAAAATACTATAAAATATTTTTCAATTCAATTGTAATTTGATTAAATTATTTATTGCACGTTGATTTGATGAAAAACAATGGCAATCAGTTCATCAACAGGAATCAAAACTTGGGAGGGGTATTTCACAAAAAGGAGTGGTGAGGTAAGGTGGGTTCTATTTTCGTCTACCAGCAGGAGGAGTACCAGTGGATTGTTTCTTTGAAGGCGGCGAGTTTTGGTGCTGTTGTTCAAAAGGTTCATAGCCAGGTTGTTGGGGGTGTGTGAAGTCTGGCAACGTAGCGCTCGCTGAGCCTAGTAATTCCATCCTGGACCCAAGTGGTGCGAAGTTGGCTGTGTTTGATTAGAAGTTTATTGCAGAGACTATATAGCTCCAAATTCTCTTATTCAATTGCGTTGTCTTTTACAATAAAGCTAGTGGATGCTTTGCGTTAAATCGGTGCCAAATAAAAACGACACAAGCGTACAAAACGTGTTTATATTTTAGTTAATGTTAATGAAAACTCACTTTGTCATTTGTGTTAGTTTTTGGTCTTTTATTCATATAAAAAAATTTTGTTTTTCACATTTCCATTTTATATAGTTGTGATTAAATATGTCAAAAAGTCAAATATAATAAATAAGTTGTTAATTGCTTATATATAGAATATTAAATAAAAAAGCTTACAGCTAGCAAATATATTAAAATTTTGCAGGAAATCGAACTTCTTGTCTCTTATTCAAAACATTATTTTGCTATGTAATTTTTGTGTTTTAAATTTTGGAATGAGGATTTGCTTAGCTTAAATATTTTTTGTTTTTTGGAAAAACTTGATTGTTTCTGTTTAAAGAATTCTAAACTGTACACTGATAGAAAAATTGGGTTCCATTATTAAGTTCGAATGAACTTAAACTGAGATTTTGCGATTCTAGAATTTCATTCTTTATTTAAGTACGGAATACTTGTGCATAAAAATACTTAAATCGAGTATGGAATGCTTTATACGAGTATTAAATTTATAAGCTCAAGTACAAAGATTAAAGAAGAATAAGTGAACTTGAATCGAGTAAAGCTACAGAAATACTGAAATCATGTACGAAAATTCTTGATTTAAGTACGAATCACAGGTTCAAATATCACCAGCGGCTTTTTAAAAAATTGTTTTTATTTCAAAAGGATTTTATGTGGATAATTTATTTTATTTATATTTTGATTTTTAAAGCTGTCATAAAAATATAAAATATGTATTTAATATATATATAAAATATAAAAATGCAAAACAAGCTAAGCCAGGTTCATTTTACATGAACAATTATTGCAGCCGAAATGTGTTTGAAACTAGCTCTACAGCAAAGGCAACGGCAGCATTAACAAAAGAGATCTAAGAATCAACTTTCGTCACGGAAACCTTAAAGAAAGTTAAGAATGCCTTAAACTAGATTGAAAAATGTTTGTTGTTACACGTGAAACGACAACGAAAAGTTTTGACTTGAGGTTGAAATATGTGATTATTATTTAGTGTATTCACACTGATAATAATAATAATAATATACTGATATTAATATTAATTTAGCACTTATCGAATAAATGACTGAAAAAACTAATTAACTGAAAACAGAGTCGCTGCAAAACACAAAATTGTTCTGGTGATATTTTTGTTAATGACAACAACAAACAGCAAACGCAAAAAGACTTAGCCTTGGTAAAAAATAAAAAAAAAACCGAAAAAAAACATAAATTGATTATAAAATGCAATTGAGGTACCTCAACTTTTCGGTACTCAATATGAAAATTGCATGAATGCTAAATGCAGTCAAGCTTCAACGCACGCAATTGGCTGGGCAAGGTTTTTCATTTAGCCAAGTTTGTTTTCTTATTGTTTGTTGGTTTTTCCATTTGCCGCATTTCCGATTCTAGCTGCAAATGTTGCAACATCTTTGCGTCGCCTTAAGCAAAAAAACAGCAGCAAAATTTATATGTACATCTACTAAAGAGGGGTATGGGGCGATATCGGTGCGCCTGCGCCCAGCAGCAACAGCATTGAGCAGTTGCCTCATCGACGACAACAGCGACGACGAAGTTGCAATAAACCAGTCGCTGCTGCTGCTGTTGCTGTTGCCGCTGACGTCGTCAGCTAATCTTGCAACACAGTTGCGCAACAAAGAATCCGACACAACGGTACTAACGTGTTTCAGTTGTGCTAGCTGTTGTTTTTTTTTTTTCATTCTACTTCTCTTTTACTCACTCACTCAATATGTTTTTTTTTTGTGATTTGTTCTTGGCCACAAATCGCAG
Organism: Scaptomyza montana; assembly: GCA_018904305.1. NCBI lineage: Eukaryota > Metazoa > Arthropoda > Insecta > Diptera > Drosophilidae > Scaptomyza > Scaptomyza montana. Next base: position 887,447 of record JAEIGR010000039.1, on the reverse strand, counting down.
CTAGCTCCACTTGCGTGTAACAGGTTTTTCCTCTTGAATAACTGGGACTTTCGTACGGGACTTTTACCCTGTGAGTCTCTTGCGGTTTTCTTATTCTTCTTCTTACTCTTCCTCCTCTGTCTTTGTAAGCATAAAAACTGGTTAGAATCGCTCTAAGACCAACTACTGCAATATAGTAGTTGGCCAACAGCAACTGCAAAACAGCAAAAGGCAAGAAAGAAGAATAAAAGCGGGGCTTGCTCGTTGATCGTTACAACGGTGAGGCACACATTTTGACTTTAGAACCAACGGCGATTCCAAGTTGTTGCAATCAGCAGGCAGCAGCAACAGCAGCCAGTCTGAGCCAAAATGAAAGCTTACAGCTAGAACCAGTTAGCGATTGATAGACCTGATGCTCGCTTGCGCAAGATAACACCACAATCTCCGCCTGCCTACCCACCCCAGCAGAGTGATCCCCGCTATGGAAGCAGCACAAAATAATCTAACATGATTTAAGCAACGGAAAAACACGAAATATGAAAGAAGTCAAAGACGCTGGCAGCTTTGATAATACTTAAAGCTAATGATGCGTCTACCTGACGAGCAACAGGGCCTAGTTATAGGGCGATTAGTTTAGTTTTATTTTGGTTTGCTTTGTTTTGTTTTTTCTTTCTTTTTTTGCGTAGTGCTGCTTGGCCAATTTCCTAACGGACTGACACTCAGATGTTGGTTTGTGGCAATAGGTTTTTACTGTTTAATCCATAAGTTTGTATAGATTCCATTCTGGTTGTTTATCTTCAGCTTTTTTAATACATGTATGTATGCACATAGCACGTATATGAAGTACTATTCTATGGCCCAAAAGCTTATTGGTATGAATTTCAACCTCAAAAGAGGCACTGAGTACGAGGCACTCAGTACAAGTATCTTTTTTAAATCCTGGAATTCTTAATCTTAGTCGTCTTTATACCCTTCACACATGTGAAACAGGGTTTATTGAGTTTGTCATGAATCTGTAACGCCTTAAGGGAATGATGGGAGACCCCATAAACCATATATCAAAATGATCAAGACGAGCTCAGGAATTGATTTCCGCGTGTCCGTCCGTCCGTCTGTCCGTCTGTCTGTTTCAACACGATTTCCGGCCAAACTGCTGAGCCGATCTCGATGAAACTTTCACAGATTGCTTAGATCATGTCGGGTTTGTTCACATTGAAATTTCATCCCGATCGGAGCATTCTACGACATAGCCAACATACAAATTGACCATATCGTACTACCAAATGTTGTTGCTGTCGTGCACTTTCAAGTACCTACATATAGCTCATTTGCTTCAAAAGTGGTATAACGCAAAAAATTGTCAAATTGTTGTTTTTGTTGTTGCACACGAACAAGTAAAAAACAAAAATTCAATCCATGTGTGAAGGTTATCATAGTCTTGGCACAGCCGAAATTAACTGTGCGGCACTTGTTTTATTTTTTTTTAGTGCAAGACATGCTTATTTAAAATCCAGGAATTTGTGTCTTTCAGTCAATTATGACAATACTTGACTTTCAATTTCCTAAAATGCTTAAATTGGTACATAGCACAGGTAAAGGTTTCTTACAGGCTGCCAATCATTCTCTTGCTTTAACTAAAAATGTAAGAAGTTATGAAAACAATTTAAAAAATTTCCGTTTTAGATAACCCCGAAGCTGAGCCGAAGTTATTTCGGATAACATTGGTCCTAAATGGATTCAATATATGCTTCTTAAAGTCAACATTTTTATTAATATTCAGATTTAGACTTTTATTTTTAAATTATATATTAGAATTTTGATTAAAAATACTTGTACTAAAATATCAAACATATATAAAATAAAACGACCACATTGAATTTAATAACTTCGATTCTAGAAATCAGTACGAAACGTATTCCAATTTCAGTACATACTTCTATAAATCGTAATCATACTCGATACCGAAAATAAAAAGTATATTGGTTTTGTGAAATGTCCATCACTCATGCCACCCGAGCTTAAAAAACCTTTTATCCCCAAATCTTCCACCGTTTTGCAAATAAGCAAATTTATGGATAAAGGCTCATATACAGACGACCGTACAGCGCCCGTACCGTAAAAACTTCATATAAAACAAGTGGAAACGTTGCAGTCGGACGCAACCGACTGCGGTATACTCGATACCAGTATTAAAACCGGTAAAAAGAGGCCTGATTGCAGAGGGGTACGGATGCGGCAGGGGTGTACGCTGCCTTAAAGATTTTCCGATGCAGATGGGGATGCCACAAGCTATCTTCCTACCAAATTTGGTGACTCTAGCTAAAAGTTTGTAAAATTTGGGGAAAGGGGGGGCTAGGGGTGGTATGGGTGAGTGTGGCATCCAAATTTTTGATGCAGATCCATGTGGGATGTCAATTACTATCTTCATACCAAATTTTGTGACTCTAGCTCGAAAATTGTAAAAAGTGGGGAAAAGGGGGCTGGGGGCGGTATGGGTGGGCATGTCATTCAAAATTTGTGATGCAGATGTTTGTGGAATGTCAATTGCTATCTTTATACCAAATTTGGTGACTCTAGCTCGAAATTTGTAAAAAGTGTGGAAAGGGGGGCTGGGGATGGTATGCGTGGCATCAAAATTTTTGATGCAGATCTATGTGGAATGTCAATTGCTATCTTCATACCAAATTTGGTGACTCTAGCTCGAAATTTGTAAAAAGTGGGGAAAGGGAAGCTTGGGGCGGTATGGGTGGGCGTGGCATCCAAATGTTTGATTCAGATCTTTGTGGAATGTCAATTGCGATCTTCATACCAAATTTGGTGACTCTAGCTCGAAAATTGTTAAAAAAGGGGAAAGGGGGGCGAAATGGAGGGCGTGGCTCCAATTTTTTGGGGTCATCATCACCTATCTTGGCATCAAATTTGGTGGCTATTGCTCAAAAACTGTGGGAGATATAGGCTTTTTTGACTTTAAAATGCGGAGGGGCTGGGGGCGGAATGGGTGGGCGTGGCTCCAAAGTTTTTGATGCAGTTTTTTGGGGGTTGCTAGTAGCTATCTTCTTACCAAATTTGGTAGTTCTAGCTGTAAGGATGTGCGAAATATGTGGATTTATCGGTTTTGAGTTATCGAATTTATCTATTTGCCAGCCCCCCAGTTATCGTAGAACCCCCATCTTGACAGTTTAATTTACTATCCCATAGATAAAGAGAATTGAAAAGTTTCAAGTCTCTAGCTTGAAGGGTGTGGGAAAAAGTTGCGAACATACAGACGGACAGACGGACGGACGGACAGACGGATATTCCAGCGTTTTGGAGCTAGAGCCTCCAAATTTGGTAGGAAGCTAGCTAGCAACGACCCCCAAAAATCTGCCTCAAAGTTTTGGAGCCACGCCCACCCATTTCGCCCCCCTTTCCACACCTTTTACTACTTTTAGCTAGAGTCACAAAATTTGGTATGAATATAGCAATTGACATTCCACAAAGATCTGAATCAAAAATTTTGATGTCACGCCCACCCATACCGCCCCAAGCTTCCCTTTCCCCACTTTTTACAAATTTCGAGCTAGAGTCACCAAATTTGGTATGAAGATAGCAATTGACATTTCACAAAGATCTGCAGCAAAAATTTGGATGCCACACCCACCCAATCCACCCCCAGCCCCCCTTTTCCCACCTTTTACAAACTTTGAGCTAGAGTCACCAAATTTGGAAGGAAGATAGCTGGTGGCATCCCCATCTGCATCGGAAAATCTTTAAGGCAGCGTACACCCCTCCCGCATCCGTACCCCTCTGCAATCAGGCCTCTTTTTACCGGTTTTAATACTGGTATCGAGTATGCCGCAGTCGGTTGCGTCCGACTGCAACGTTTCCACTTGTTGAGCCTGATTCAGGCTCCATTGGAGCCATACTTATTGTTTTGACAGTCAATGCTGCCCAAAAAGAAATTAATGAAAATAAATAAATTCATTCATGTGATAAAATTAACTAAACATATGTACATATTTTTATTCTGTACTGCCAGGGTATAGATATGTAAGGCGAATTCGCTTTGAGAATTTTGAGTGGTTTCGGTTATGTATAGCATAATCTCTGGTAATCTCAGCTCTGACCATCAAATATGGGCTCCCCCATTGCTTGTTGTTTTTGCAGCCTACCTTTTTATACTCGATACCGAAGGTAAAGAGTCTATTGGTTTTATGCAATGTCCGTCATGGTGTCTGTCCGTCTGTCCGTCTGTATGGTTGCAAGTTTTTTCCACACCCTTCAAGCTAGAGACTTGAAACTTTCCAATTCTCTTTATCTATGGGATAGTAAATTAAAGTGTCAAGATGGGGGTTCTACGATAACTGGGGGGCTGGCAAATCGATAAATTCGATATCTCAAAACCGATAAATCCACATATTTCGCACATCCTTACAGCTAGAACTACCAAATTTTGGAGCCACGCCCCCCATTCCGCCCCCAGCCACCCCGCATTTTGAAATCAGAAAAGCCTATATCTCCCACAGTTTTTGAGCTATAGCCACCAAATTTGGTGCCAAGATATTTGATGATAACCCCCCAAAAACTGCATCAAAAGTTTGGATGCCACGCCCACCAATACTGCCCTAGCCGCCCCCATCCGCCCCAACGCTTCGTCAAAAACGGGAATGCGTGTATCTTCTAGAGTTGTGATGCTAGAGCCACCAAATTTGGAAGGAAGATAACTGGCAACGACCCCCAAAAATCGGCATCAAAGTTTTGGAGCCACGCCCTCCATTTCGCCCCCCTTTTCCCACCTTTTACAAACTTTGAGCTAGAGTCACCAAATTTGGTATGAAGATAGCAATTGACATTCCACAAAGATCTGCATCAAAAACTTGGATGCCACTACCACCCATACCGCCCCCAGCCCCCCTTTCCCCACTTTTACAAACTTTGAGCTAGAGTCACCAAATTTGGTATGAAGATAGCAATTGACATTCCACAAACATCTGCATCAAAAATTTGGATGCCACGTCCACCCATACCACCCCCAGCCCCCCTTTCCCCACTTTTTACAAACTTTGAGCTAAAGTCAACAAATTTGGTATGAAGATAGCAATTGACATTTCACAAAGATCTGCATCAAAAATTTTGATGCCACAACTACCCATACTGCCCCCAGCCCCCCTTTCCCCACCTTTTACAAACTTTGAGCTAGTCACCAAATTTGCAACGAAGACAGCTTGTGGCATCCCCATCTGCATAGGAAAATCTTTAAGGCAGCGTACACCCCTGCCGCATCCGTACCCCTCTGCAATCAGGCCTCTTTTTACCGGTTTAATACTGGTATCGAGTATGCCGCAGTCGGTTGCGTCCGACTGCAACGTTTCCACTTGTTTTTAAATAGCGCCAACAGCATGGTGTTGGTTGTGCACATTAATACCAATAAATTAAGCCGTTCTCAAACCATCATTTAATATTTATTTGTTGTATCCAAATGCAAACAAACAACAAAACACAGTTGCATTTCCGATTTATTAGAGAAAGTAATTGACCTACCGCCACAATATTTTCGTGCATTAATTAGTTCCAAATATGAACATGCTTTACTTGACATGTTCACATGTGAAATCAAGAATGACTATGGAATACAAAATTAAATATATTTTCCATATAATTAAAGTTTCGCCGCATAAACATTAGATTCAAAAATATAAAATTAAATATGAAATTTATTTTTTTAACATCTCGGATACATTAAATCCAAGTATGACATTCGTGAATTTTTATCCACGTGCATTAATTATTATTATTACTTATTAAAATTGCTGGATAACAATGAAAACTCATTAGATCAAACTTACCGAACACGAAATATGATCGCCTGCGACGGGATTTCTTGTTTCTTGTACACTACGCGGATGCCAAAGCCATTGCGCTGTTGCCGAACATATTTTGTAACTTAACTTTACTATTTTCATAGTTAACTTTCGTGTGCTATTTTTTTTCTTAGTGAACAAAAACTCATTTTAAGAGCAATCACATGAGTATGTATCATAAATATGATAAAAGCTAAGAATCGTTTATATATCCAAATTTAATAGTGTTTTACTAAGTTGAGGTCGAAAAATTTTTGGCCATTCTTGCGATTTGAGACTCTAAATTATATGTTTCGGGATAGTTTGTTCGTCAGGCTTTTTTTTTGTATTTTTCAATAATTACTACAACTTTGCCTTCGACATAAAAAAAATATTTCTTACCGTTAAAGATATAAAAGCCTCAACAAAATATCCCCAAAAGCTCAAAGTCAAATTTAACGAAAAACTTCCTTAAAAATTAAAATCCTTATACGCACCCAATGAGCTCTTTCAAAGTAAATTATTTGATCTTAGTTTAATTTTTATGTATGTAGCTCCGTGTTATTCAATTTCAGAGATAAGTATCGCAAGGAGAATACTTGGTCGTTTCTGATTTTCTGTCCAATTTTTGTTTTGTTTTTTTGTTGTCGTTTTTCTATATATAATTATAAATAGTAGTACAAAAATTAATTATTAACTATAAGCAATCAACATCGTATTCACAACATTCATGCTGTTAACACTTATCGATTTGGAATCTGATATTTGTATACTAAATATTTGTTAATCCGTTCTGTTAACTCAAATGTTAACGCCATCCCGGATGTTGCTTTGTTAACAGAAAAGATTCCCAAACACTCGGAAGCAGTACATACTATGAAAATGCAATGTAATTTAATTTTGGTATAGAACCTATGATCAAACTAAATATATTTTTGTATGATTTATCTGAAACAATAAAATAAAGTAAATAAATTTTAGTACATATTGATAGACATTAAAATTATAATGTGCATGTATTTGTTAGAACAAAACTAGTTTAAGAAAAAAACCTTCACACTAAGATTTGAAATTAAGCGGGTACTATATTCAACCCCCAACGTTTATCGAAATACAAATTTCCTCAACCGGTATTTACAACGAAACAAAAAATTTCCCAAGAACACGGGAAAGAAACTTTGCTTAAGGGTAGGAAAAGCTGCGCAATGACGGCGCGCGCGCTTTTCCAGTTTTCCTGGCTATGCACTTGGCATTACGCCTACTAACCCTATTTTACAGCGCAGCGAGTCCCATTTTTCAACTGCATACAATAACAGCACACACAAACACACCAAGCACACGCACACACACATACACAAGCAAGCTGGCATTGCGATTTTTCCCATTAGAAGTCCTCCTTCCAAGCAGCTGAGTGGCGAAACGGAAAGTGCGGCACGAAATGTGTTTGTAGCGCACTTAGATTTGGGACACATTCCTGCAAAGGACGCATCTAAAAGGATACGCGGCCCCAACAAGAACTCTTCAAATTAAAAATATGAAACTTTAGTTCTAAATTTAAAAAAAAAAAAAACAATTAAATAGTGTTTGAACTGTGCAAAAAATATATTATTATTATATATAAACTTGACTGCAAAAAGCGTGTGAAAAAAAGTGTCAACAATGAAAAAACCTGTGGAAAACGCATTTGTGCAAGGGCCTGCAGCTGCAGTGCAGATAAATCAAAGGAATATTAAAAATAAAACATAGTTAATCAATGTCAAATAAACAAAATACAAAATAATCATTAATTCAAAAGATGTGGAATTCATTCAAGTATAATTAGGCAAAGTAAAAACTGAAAAGCGAAAGCGTTGCATGTTCTACTTGTTATATATGCATGGGTATATGTATATGTATATGACAGTGTGTCTGTATTGATTTGCATTGGTGTGTGTGCGCGCTGAAAAATCGATTATTAAAGCCACAGCTGCTGGTTGTTGTTCTTGCTAGCTAAGGGGGTTAGTTGTGGCAGCAATTGCAATGCTGGGACGCTAGGGCTGCGTGCCGCTATGTGGAAATCTGGTAGAAGCAACAGCAACAGCAACATCAACGACAGCAGCAGCAGTGACGCTGACAGCGGCAGCAACAGCGACACACTTCCAGTCACTTGTATTTTGACGTCAAATTCCAATGGCGCCTTGCAGCCATCAAGCGGCAGCAACAGCAGCAGCAGCTCGTTGCATGTGCAGCGTCAGGATACAACTTCGTAAACAACAACTACACCAACAACCACAATAACAACAACAACACCAACAATCGAAGCAATAGCAATAGCAACATCAGCATTTGCCAGTTACGGCCACAGATACACACGAGCAACAACACAAGCAGCAACAAATAACGCACAATGCATAGTTCAGGCAGAGGCACAGGTGCACTAGGATATATGGTTAAAATCCTTAACATATTGTGACAAATTTCAACAATGAAAATGCATTTTGGCAGCGGCCCACTGCAACAGCACAACACCAACAATAAAACATAAAGGCGACTGATTTACTGTGCAATAAAAAATAAAATTAAAACAAATTTTGCAGAAATAAAAAGCAAGCAGCGAGCAAGAGAAAAATTAACGAAAAGCAAGCTATACAAATTAAATATTTTTATTTCAAGCTGCAGAAAATTACAAGCAACAAAAAACAGTAACAACAACAAGCGGCAGCACAAGTGTATATACACCCCATTAATGAATCTGTATAAGCATTTAAATATTATAAATAACAAATTATGATTAAATTGAAAGCAATTCAAAGTTAGATGTGTGACTTATATATATTGAAACGATTTTAAGTGCACTTTTGTAAGGCTGATTTTTCTCAATTTATTTTGATGTTGTGCTTCTACACCAACCCAAAAAGTAATCAAAAATAATGGCCTACATTTTAAAGTAACATCAACGAAAAATGGAAACATGAAAGATGTAAAAACAAGTGTTTGAAATTTCAAAAAAAAGTTAATGCTGACGCAAAAAATACATTATCCAGAAACTGTAGCAACAGTAAACAAATTGATAAAAATATCAAAAATATTATAGGAAAATATGCGCAATTCACATCTGTAAAAAACAACAATAGCATTCTGAGAAGGTGTAATAAGGGAAAAGATACAAAAAAAAAAAAACAAATGTGCAAAAGTGTTTAAAATACTACAGCTTAAGCAAAGATTTCAACAACAGGCATTATTTGATGATGCCGATGTTTAAAATAAAAATTACAAACCATATAAATATAAACTTCAATAATATATAATCCAAAAAATGTAGTAAAAGAAATTCAAACTATAATCAATAACAACAGCAATGATTCTACTCTAATAAAAACTCACAATAGTAGCAAAAAATAGAACAACCGCATCAAGAATTGTTGCTGACTTCATACACCGAACTGTTTTAGAAACGGCCGTCACAACGGATAGGCCAAGAGATCTCCTGCTGATACAGCAGGCAGCGCCAGTTGGCAGCAACATTAGAGCCAGTGCAGCAACAGCAACAGTAACTTCTGCAACAACGGCAAGTAGCAGCAGCTATCTAGATGCAGATGCTGCCACAGCAGCAGCCGTCGCAAATTTGCGCAGCAAAGTGCCCTCAATATCGATAATACCACTGCCAGCAGCAACCACTATTGTGGCAAGAGCAACGGGCCCAGGTAGTGGTACGCCCACGCCTAAGCGTTGCAACGTGAGCACATCAAATAAAGCTACATCGCCGCCGCTGGCCTTCGTAACGGATGCAGCAATGGTAACAGCAGCAACAGCAACTTATGTTCGACCACAGCAGCAACATCAATATCAACAGACGGACAAGTGCACAGTGCTCAAGTTGGATGTGGTGCGTGGGAGCCAGCGGGAGGCAGTGACAACTATACGTAGCCTAGCCAGTGCCAAAGTTGTTAGTGATGCTCAAAACAACAGCAACACAACTTCAACAGCGAACGCAGCAGCAACCACCACGTACCTGCAAATTGAACAACAGCTCAGCGAACTGGCAGCAATGGATGAGGACGACGATGATGAGAATATGGCCAGTCTGCTGGGCAGCAACATAAGCAACATAAGCATCACCAGCAACAACAATAACAGCAACAGATCAAATCTTCCGCCCGCACAAGTAATGGCCAATCAGCCGATCATTGTAAAGATTGAGCCAACACAAGCATTTCACATCATTGACGAGGGAGACACACGTGTACTTAGTTTGCCTCTCAACGATGCCGATAAGTTGGGCGCTAGCTGGATAGATCTTAAAGATATTGCTGGTCTGCAAACGGGCAGCGGTGCAACATTGTTGGATGTTTGCTTTGAGACTACAGCTGTGGGGCAGGAGGAAGAAGCAATGATTATAACCAGTGCGTCGCCGGAGCAGCTGCAGGATGAGGTGCAAATTTTAGAGCCAGCGGCCAAGCGATTGGCACTAGCAGCACCGCAACAACAACATCAGCAGCAACAACAACAACAGGCAAAATTCATGTCTGAGCCACCGGCGTTGGCTCGTTCAGGCAGCTTCAGCAGCAGAATGAGCAGCCTTAGCAGCCTAAGCAACATTAGAAGCGTTTGCAAGCACATTACAAGCAGCGAGACGAGTAGCAATAACAACACCAGCAACATCGGCAACAGCAGCATCAATCGCAAGACAGTCACGTCCACTGAGAGGCTGAGGCATCGAGAAAGGACGCCACCTCCACTGTTGCCCACACAGAAGCCAGCCACAGCAGCAGTATCAACAACAACAGCAGGAACAGCAACCACAGCGGCGTCAACAACAACAGCAGCAACCACAACAACGGCGACTGTGGCGACTGTGGTGGCGGCAATAGCAACACGCGATAGAGACAGGGAGAGAGACAGAGATAGAGACAGAGACAGAGATAGCAGTAGCAGCAGCAATGGAGCTATGACAGGTCAGTATTCATATTTGTAAATACAGTATAGCCTGCCTAGGGTGCATCTACTGAGGTGGTAAAAAACATTTGGATGGTTGTCATATCTAAAAAAACAACACGTGAAAACGTGGCAGTCGGACACAACCGACTGCGGTATACTCTGATACCAGCATAAAAAACGGGTTAAAAGAAGCCTGACTGTAAAGGGGAGTTTGGCTGCAACAGGAGTGTACGCTGTATTTATAAATAGTTTCATGCAGATCTTTTAGGGATGTCACCAGTTATATTCCCAACAAATTTGCGGCTCTACCTCAAAAAGTGTGGAATATTCCAGTTTTAAATGAGGCGGCTGGGACACCAAACTTTGGAACTTTAGCTTAAAAACGCCTTTATCGTCGTTTCCATTTTGAAAATGCTGAAGGGCTGTCGGCGCAATGGGTGCGCGTGGCATCAAAATTTGAATTCCAATTTTTTGGGGTGATGCCGTCAGCTATCTTCTTAACAAATTTAGTTATCGAATTTTTAAATTTTTTTTTTATTTGGGTTTTATAAAAGGAAATTCAAAAAAACGAAGCTGGGAAAAAATTTCCTTAGTTTTTGGATCTTTTCAAGCTGTCTAATAAACTTTGCTTCACTTTCTTTTTGTTTTTGATAAGCATAAACAGCCGAGTAAATTTTGTAGAGAGACTTTAGATTTGAATACAAGTACACATTACAATGCGCAAGTCAAGACTTGCGCCGTTTTCAATATACTCATATGATAAAAAAAAAATGAATGCTTGAAGAACCGAGTGGTCAATTAGCCGAGACTTAAGCTCCTAGAGCGGCTTCAGTTCAGGAAATCTCGTCCTTTAGGATCAAAGCAGTGAAAGAATATACTGAAAAAATTAAAAACTAGCCTCCGGTTGTATCTTCCCTTCCGGGGGATTGGTTCTACTATAATTCTACCAGTTTCTGATAGATCAAAAAACTAACCCGCTTCTTACTTGGCTTTTTCAATGTAAAAGGTTTTTTTCAACAAAAAGTTATATCTTAACAACCTTTCTTTAAGTTTTCATTTTGTTTACTAAAATGTGGTTAAGGCAAGACATTCTCAATACTGAAAATCTCCAAGAAACACTGTATACAAAGAAAAATCTTACTCTTGTTGGCGATGCAAAGTTGAGTCTTCCTGGTGTTGCTATTTTCATTACTTGCTCGTGTATGTCCCCTTCCTCAGACAACTCTCTGTACAATGCACATTTGTCTGCTATATATTGTCTTTTTATAGGCGTATGCCCTTTTTAAATATTTGAATTCTTGATTGCGTTCAATGGGTTAAAGATATTGATTGGTATTCTTTTGGAACCAAAGCTTAAGTTTGACAAGTATCTCTCCTCTGTTGCAAGTAGAGCTTCTGGTGCCCTAGGCTTCATTAATCACTGGTCGATTTACTCGCAAGAATTCGAAAAATATACATAATAAATCCCTGTATATTTATATTTTACGTCCGATTCTTGAAAATGGATCTTTTATATGGTATCCCAAAACCAGAATTTATCGAGATGGAATAGAATCAGTGGAGAAACAAGTTCTTCTCTTTGCCCTCAGGGTTCTTAGTTGGGACACTAACATTAAATTAGTACCATCATACCGTAGTAGAATTTTACTAAATTTCCTTCTCTCTTTGATCGCAGAACAGTTCTAGAACAAGCTTATCAATGGTGAAATTGATTCGTGTGAAAAAATTAACGAAATTAGTTTTTTAGTTCCGATCAGAAACTCTAGAAATTTTCTACATATATACTACAAATATGCATATGCTTTCTTAAAAAATGTTTCTTGTGTCATCTGTCTATATGTTCGCGATCTCCGTAACCGCACGCTTTGCTGTGCGTCCCTCGGTCGGTCGGACTGAAGGAGGGTCGCTTTATGCTTGGGTCCGCGCGTTAACAAGCCGGTACTTGCTAACGTTGGGCCACTTAAATGAACTGCTGGGTAGTTAATACATCTACGGCCAAAAAAAGCAACTCTTCTACTTTGATTGAGATTTTTTGCTTACAGTTTTTAGTGATGGCATTGCGCAAGCAGCCAGCTTGGCCCACAATTAACGCAGCTGACACAGCATCAGTCAGTAGCTAGAAATAAGCAACGTGTAACATTAAGAATAGCAAGAACACCAACAACCACAAGAGTAACAGGTGTATGTGCGTATGTGTTGTTCCATTCCCCACCCCATGGTAAAGAATTTTAATTTACAAGAGTCGATTTATTGGCTATTCACCTCTTGTGGCAGCCACCGGCAACAGATACAGCTAAAGCTAAAGCTAAACTTAAGATACAAAAAAAAAAAAAAACTAAACAGCAACTACAGCTAACAGAGCTCGACTGCGGCTGTGTCCCACTTTCCATAGACGACGTCGGTTGCAGCAGCAAAGCAGCAAAAGAAAAAAAAAATATACTAAATATAAGACAAACGAATAGAATAACAAGTAAGAGTTCTCTAGACAAAAGTGAGCAACCACGAGATACCTTAAAAGCAGCTGCAAAACACAACAATATTAAGCATCCAAACATACAATAATATTTGAATCTAGTATTTTTGTGCATCAATATTAATAAGTACGTCGTTAATATTTAATAGTAATTCTTAATTTAATATGTGCACTACTCGGATTTGATGTTAAATCGTTAACAAAAACCGTTGGTTTAATTATGTATAAGCTCATTTATGCTACGTGTTTATGTGTAACAAATTTAGACTTATATGATTTTTAATGGTAATCAAGTATATAGATACTTTTTGTACTTACGTAGAAGAAATGCTTTCTTTCGTCTATTATTTGTCACCTTATAATACCCTCTCGATGAATTTGCTGTGTGTCTAGGGTATTTACGCAAAACAAAATAAACATGTTTTGACATACTAAATAAGCCGCAAGTCGCTAAGCACGCTCTGAGCTGTGTTTGCTGTATGATGCGAGCAATGAGGGAGCGGTGTTCTTTATCATTAGGTTCTGTTAGTTTTTGCGATTTTTGCTGCTTCGACACATTCGCTTTACGGCTCTTTGACTCACTTGCGGCACAAATGAGCCACACACCAGCTGCTTCCCCTCCTTTTCCCCTTTTCGACTACTTTGGCAGTCAAGTCACAGTTGTGGGCACTTGTTCATCGCTCAGTTTGTTCCACACAAACATACATTCTTGTCTCATAGTTTTTACCGTAGCACGAACTTCAGCGGTAAAAGCCTCAGCTACAAACTATACAGTTAGATGAATTAAAGTCAAAGCATATAGCTTTAGATACATTCAGTCGAATACAATAGAACTTTGAGTGATCTGCTCGACAGCTCGCAATTCTTCACAATAATAATGAGAGCTGGAGCTGAAGCGGACTCTTTCTGCTGCTGTCTGTGGCCCAGACTTTATCTCTATCTAAGCTTGAAATTGATTTGGATGCCTAAGGCGGCAGCAGTTGTCAGTTTTGATGTCTACAAATTAATCGCAGCAGCCTCAGGCGCATGGGCGTCACTGTAAACTGCCTGAGAAGGTTTTCATTATAGCAAGAGAGAGAAAAAGAGATAGAGAGACAGTGAGAGAGGAGAAGAGACAAGAGAATTTGAAGTTAAGATTGATCTATATTTAGTATATTTGATGATATGGCCCAACTATGCGGCTCATTAGCGTTTAAACTGATCGCATATGTCATTCGATGATTAATGAGTTGCATTTGAAATGTTGATTGTTGATTATTAATCGATAACGAGACAAACGACGCTGAAGAGCTCAATAGCTACAGTAGCCAAAAGATTCAATCTGCCCGTCTGTCTTTTTCTACCACACTTTTTGAGTTGAAGTCACCAAATTCGGTAGGAAGTAAGCTTGTAAAATCCCACTATAATCGGCATAGAACATTTTGATGACATGGCCCCAAACTATGCCCCCCCCCCTCCCACCACCACTTTAAAAACGAGTATGCGTTTACCTTTCACAGTTTTTGAACTAGAGTCACCAAATATAGCTGGTGGCATCCCCGAAAGATCTGCATCAGCCAATCTTTGAACGCAGCGTACATCCCTGCCACATCCGCACCCTTTTCCAATCAGGCTTTTTTTTACCCGTTTTGAAACAGGTATCGAGTATACCGCAGTCGGTTTCGTGCGACTCTAACGTTTCCACTTGTTTTCTCTAGTGACTTGAAATTCTGCAAATATCATTTTCAATGGGCTGGTCAGATAATGTAATGGAACACCCACTGGGAGGCTGGGAAATCGATTAAAGCCTAATATATATATAATAAAGCATATGAGTCCAAGTGTTTTCACATACTTTAATGCAAATGCTTATGGCCAACGAACTAACCAACTCAGTAGCTAAACTAGCTAAACATTTGTTTCCATCGACAAGATGCGACCCTGAAGTTGGCCGTTGGTACCCAACAAAAAACAAAAAAATTTTTAAAAAGAGAAGAGAAGCGCATTACACAACACTTAACCAATGACTAGAGCCATGGATAACGAGTTATGAAGTTTCTGTCGAACGCACTATCACTTTTGCGAATACATATACATATGTATGTATATACATATTTATACATGTACATATATATCTTTCGCCTGAGCGCATAGATGTCCCCTATTATTGATGGTTTATGTATTACTTATGCATATGATTTGGCTATGGGTTTATTATAATTTTAGCCAAACAACGTTTGCATTTCATGCATGAAATCTGCCGTGCCCCCTTCCCCCCATAAGGCCCTGTTACTTGACTGTCCATTAGCCAGCTCCACATGAGGTTTCTTTCCAATCGACCGAAGCAGTTTCATTATCATTTTAAAATTTTTGTTTTACTTTTTTAATTTTTTGCTCCAATATGTTTTGTTGTTTTTTTTTTTTTTTTTTTGCCAATCTTTATAGTGTTGAAGAAGATGTCGTAATGTGAAGTTCGATTTGTTGTTTTATATATTTGTTTCGTTAATGCAAAGTTTATGCTGTCACATAGCACAGGCAAAGATATATGTACATATAAAACAGACATAGATACATTTTAATATATGTGTGCGCGGTTGCGGCAAAGTTAATTGTGTGTATTGCAACAAAAAAAAGACATAAATTAGCAACAAAAAATATTAATTTATGAACTTTAGCTGCGTTTTGAATTTGGCAAACCGAAAGTTGCTTGCAACATTATGTGGTTTTTTTTTGCATTTTGTCTCATTTAACAAATTTTATAATATTATATTGTTTTTTAACTATTTCTCTGTTTTCTGAACTTTGACTCTGGTTTACCTTGGCTACTGTGCTTATTAATTTTTGCGATTTGTCTGCGATTTCTTTCCCTATGCTTTCAAAAGATTCAAAATTTATTTTAATTTTTAATGAAACATTTTTCATAATATTTATATCATATCATTTTGAACATATAAACTTGTAGTAAAATACGTACTTTCACAAAATAGTTATGGAATCTGTGCTTTTCCATTTTAAAAATAGTTGATAGTCATTGTTTCAGTTTCGGAATTATTTTAATAGCCAACGAATTAAAAGGAGAAAATATTGATTATGAACTACATGAAAGCAAAACTTTTTTTTAAAGATTCCTAAACATAATACATAATATGTAATACTAACAAACGGTTTTTGTCAGATTTTTTAAATGCAAAAACATGAACCAGACGATTTTAGGTTTTTTTTTTTTTTTGGCTCCTTATTTATTCAAAAAATTTTCTTGAAAATAAGAAGAAAAAATCAAGATTTACCACCTTGAATCAACACCTTTCGCTCTTATTTCTCGTGTAACAACGAAAAATCTTGAATCAAGTATAAAACATTCTTAGCTGTTTTGATCGCGCATTCTTAGATTTAGAACGTTTTGAGAATGAAAAGCACATATTTTGAGATTGATAATTCTTGAATTTAGAAGCAAAATTCTTTGAATTTGACATCTGACAAACCGAAAATGATAATAAACCCAATTGATTTAAGAACTGACAAACTCAAAATGAAAGTAAAATCAACTTAGAAATAAGATATTAGATCTTTAATTTTGCAATCATCGATTCTCGATTTAAGAACTAACAAATTCATTAACAAAACACGCCAATTATTCCGTGCTTAAACGCAGTCTAGCCGTGTATAAGTTGCGTAAGATCGTAATTTCTTAAACTTGAATTTTCAATTCGTCGTTAAGTTAAGGTTGAATCGGGCTTAAAATCCAAGAATTTGTATGCTTGATCCAAGTATGACATTTCTAGATTTTATTAATTCCTGAAATTCTAAGAAAGATACATAACGCAGCAAGAGCATTTTTAAAGCTGCCAATCGTTCTCATGCTTAAGCTAGAAATGTTAGAAATTAAAAACAACAACCATAACCAAATTTTTCTGATTATGCTTTTCGTGATGGAAGGGATTTGAACCTTCGATCTCTTGTTATTGCGTCGATTGCCTAAGCTGTTGAGCCAGATTCAAACACATTTTAAGTGTAGTTAATGTTTATCTTAAGCGAACCTGATTTGGCTGAGGTTAGATTTTAAAGCTAATTAATGAGTTTTTTTTTAAATTAGAAGTATTCTCATATAATCCGTTTTTAAAGGCCACAAAAAAATTTATTTAAAAAAGCCGCTGAGATTTGAACTCGCAACTCGTATTCGAATCAAGAATTTGTATACTTGATTTCAGTATTTCTGAAGTTATGCTTGATAAAAGTTCACTCAGTATTTCATGAGAGTATTTCAAACTTCGATCCACTGGCTGTAAGTATTTTGGACTTATTTTACTCAATTGAAGCCCACTTCCGACGAAAATTGGGTCAAAAAAATCACAACTTTTAACGAAAAATCAAGATTTTTATCAAGAATTATATTCTTATGTTAAGATCGTTGTTTACTTAATTAAAATAAGATTTATTCAAGTACGTTTGAAACTTGTTTTGAGGTTTCTTAAGAAAATGTCTACTAAATTCAAGTAAATTTGGGATTGAACCAAGATTTTTGGTATTAAATTACTCATTGAATTCGTTTTAGACTTATTGTAAGATTTTTATACTCGTTACCGAAGGTAAAGAGAATATTGAGTTTGTGCAATGTCCGTCATGGTGTCTGTCCGTCTGACCGTCTGTCCGTCCGTATGTGTGCAAGTTTTTTCGACACCCTTCAAGCTAGAGAATTGAAACTTTCCAATTCTCTTTATCTATGGGATAGTAAATTAAAGTGTCAAGATTGGGGTTCTACGATAACTGGGGGGCTGGCAAATCGATATATTCGATAACTCAAAACCGGTAAATCCACATACTTCACACATGCTTACAGCTCGAACTTCCAAATTTTGTAAGAAGATAGCCACAAGCAACCCCCAAAAAACTGCATCAAAAATTTCGGAGCCACGCCCACCCATTCCGCCCCCAGCCCCCCCCCACCAACATTTTTAAATCAGAAAATCCTATATCTTCCACAGTTTTTGAGCTATAGCCACCAAATCTGGTGTCAAGATAGGTGATGATGACCTCCCAAAAACTGCATCAAGTTTGGATGCCACGCCCACCAATACTGCCCTAGCCGCCCCCATCCACCCCAAAGCTTCGTCAAAAACGGGAATGCGTGTATCTTCCAGAGTTGTGGAACTAGAGCCACCAAATTCGGTGGGAACATAGCTGGCAACGACCCCCAAAAATCTGCATCAAAGTTTTGGAACCACGCTCAACCGTTCCGCCCCCATTTCCCCACCTTATACAAACTTTAAGCTAGACTCACCAAATTTGGTATGAAGATAGCAATTGAATTGGATCTGCAGCAAAAATTTGGATGCCACACCCACCCAATCTGCCCCCAGCCCCCCTTTCCACACCTTTTACAAACTTTGAGCCAGAGTCTCCAAATTTGGTATGAAGATAGCAATTGACAATCCACAAAGATCTGCATCAAAAATGTGGATTCCACACCCACCCATACCACCCCCAGCCTCCCCTAGCCCCACCTTTTACAAACTTTGAGCTAGAGTCACCAAATTTGGTAGGAAGATAGCTGGTGGCATCCCCATCTGCATCGGATAATCTTTTAGGCAGCGTACACCCCTGCCGCATCTATAGCCCTTTGCAATCAGGCCTCTTTTAACCGGTTTTAATACTGGTAACGAGTATACCGCAGTCGGTTGCGTCCGACTGCAACGTTTCCACTTGTTTTAAGTTATTAAGTTATATTTTAAATACGAATCGGGATGATTCTAGAATAAAATATTAAATTTAGAACGGCTTTTTCTCTATGTTATTTTAGATCCTTTTCTTGTGAATATTGAGGATTCTCTCATTCAGTTACAAAAGACTTATTTATTGTAACTTTTGTTTAATTTTGGAGATTCGAACAAAAGTTTATATTCTAATTAAGAAAGCACATTCAAAACCCGTAATTAAGCTTAATATTTTGAATGTTTTTGAATGAAATTGCTTAGGGAAAACTTGACCAATACACCCTGAACTCCACACATCACGCGCAATGTCGTTGTTTGTATGTCGTTGTGATTTGATTACAAAGAAAAAACGTTTAATAATCATTGAAACCCTATTCACAAGCGAAAAATAAACGTGACATATGTATGTTTAAGAAAGGGGTTTTTTTTTAATGTATTTATTGTTGTATTTGGATTCTTAAACAAAGCATTTTCGCAATTTTTGAAGCCATTTCAAAAACATTTCATGCGTTAGTGAGTCGTTGAGGAAAGTAACGTAAAAGTGTAATTTAATGCCGCAGTACAGAATTAAGGTAGCCAAAGGAACAAATGGAAATGGACAAACAACGGTAGCAACGCGGACTAGTCCAGACAGATAAAAAAGAAGAGGACGAGTGAGAGAGAGGGAGAGAGAGATAGACAGACTGCAATGCACACAGTTTGGCCTAAAAAGCAATTGACCTGCTAATTGGGAATTTCAAATGGAAATGACAGTAGTCGTCGCAGTCGCAGCCACAGCCGCAGTCGCCGTCTCAGTCGCAGCGAAGCGCAGTTCAAAAAGGAAAAAGAAATAAAATCGGCAACAGCAATAAAACAACAACAGCAACAAAAAATGCTGTAATAGTAATATGGCACACAGCTTTTTCCGCCTGCATCAAAGCTTTAATAAAGAGACGGAGATGGAGAGAGAGAGAGTTGCTCTTTGAAAGAGAGGCGATAACAGCTGATTAGTAAAAAGCGCGCGCTGCTCACTCTTACACGCACATACACATACATGCTCTCCACATAGAAAAGTGCCAGTGGAGCGGTTGCCATAGCAAATGAACGGCATAAAGCGTAATGCTGAAAAGAAAAATTTGAAGAAGTCATCGGCACAGAGACACATATACCCACTCAGCAGGCAGCGCCGCTGGCGTCGCTGTCGTCATCGCACAGTGGAGCTGGTTTTGTGTTTTCTGAGGGGGGATTGGGTAGTGCTTTGCTGAGCGCAACGTGGCTACCTTGCTCTTTTGGCACGCGCACTCTCCCTCTCTCTCTCTTCTTCATTCTCTCTTTGTGTGTTTGTGTGTATGTGAGTTGCTGCCACACACTGGTGAGGCCGCAATGCGGCGCGCCACTTGGACAACGAACTCGATAACATTTTGAGGCAGTCTTCAGCTACACTTCGTATTGAGCGTATCGCGGCGGCGGTGTACGATGCGTTGCGCGTTGTATCTTTATTATTAATAATTATTTGTTGTTGTTGTTTATACTACTTATTGCATATGATTTTCTCTGTCTGTGTCTGTGTCTATGCGTGCGTGCGTGTGTGTGTGTGTGTGTCTCTCTCTCTGTTACGCGCGTCTGTCTCGCTCGATTCTCCGGTGCGTGTGTGTCTCGGATTTATATGTGCAACACCAGCAGAGCAGCAGCAATTGAAAAATCCAAATGCAACAACAGCAACAGCAACAAATTCAAATATCGCAACATGCCTGGCTAATTTGCCATTAGGCATCG
Source organism: Scaptomyza montana (assembly GCA_018904305.1). Lineage (NCBI taxonomy): Eukaryota > Metazoa > Arthropoda > Insecta > Diptera > Drosophilidae > Scaptomyza > Scaptomyza montana. The sequence goes on along the minus strand of JAEIGR010000039.1, from coordinate 866,814 downwards.
GTGAAGTTGTTTCGGTTTCAGCTGTGAGCAAAAAACCAACCAACAAAAAAAAAAATACAAATAAAGAAAGAAATTAAAAAAAGCATCTAGAAGAAGCAAAACAAATATTGTTAATGTAAAGAGTGTGCATTCAAATTCCAAATCGTGCCTAACTGCTTACAAATGCAACTGTAAATCGTGATGCGACTAAAACAACAGCAACAACAACAAAACGGAAGTGCAAGTGACGTAATTTATTGGTACAGACTTAAAAACAAAATAAATTCAGCTGAGAATGCAAACGCCCCAAAACTTTCAATACTTTAAAACACACACACACATACATACATTCAGCCAACCTCCCACCAATAAATAAGATTGTGTAATATGTGTGTGTTCAAGTGTGTGTGCGTGTGTGTGCATCAATCCGTTAAGGATTATTTATATATGCATACATGATATTGGATAATAAAAAAATCTATCAAACAAGCATTGGATTATCGTTGGGAGTTTCCAAAAGGATTACAAATATCGGTCGACTTAATGTTTAAATTATGATTTAAGAATTTAATACACAAACATTTTCAGAGCACGCCAATTTATTTCAATTCAAAAACACAGATTTGCTATATGAAGGATCGGATGTAATACCATTTCCTAAGAACATTAACAAATTTCTTTAAAGATCATTTGAAGCATAATCTGGCTGAGTTAGTTTCCAATATTCTTATTATTCAGTTACCAATTGGTTAATATTTTGTTTTCCTCTTTTAAATTTTGACTAAAAATTACTTAATACAGCAATTTAAAAAACTTTGTACATTAAGTATTCTAATAAAAGTTGAAATTTATATCGATTTTGTGAGGAATTTGTGTTATAACTTAATTAAAATATATTATGTTTTTTCCTTGCAAATCAACTATTCAGTTTGGCCCATAAATATTTAAAACTTTATCTGAAGAACTAACTTTTTCTTGTGTCAACTATCATACAATTTTGAAGCAAGGAAATGAGCTTTCCTTCAGTTCAATAATGGATATCCGTCTGTCTGTTTTCTTTTCTATTTTCTTGTTGGAGATTTGAATTTGTTTTATTTGAAAGTATTCTTAAGACTTTATTTTGAGATTTCGCTATTTGCCTAAGCCTCTTCAAAAGAGTTTGAGTTACTTATGAGAACAGTTCTTTAATCCCATGATGTTTTTATTTGGATTGTTAAACCAACTCGTTTAAGACATTAACTGTTTTGCATATCATCTTCTTCTTATTTTTCTGCCATCATCATCTTCATCATTAAAAGCTGGCAACTAAGAGTTCACAGTAATAATCTTTTATAATGTAGCCACATTGTTTTTTTTTTTTTTTTCAATTCCGATTCCAAAGCCCCACCAACAAAAAAAAAAAGGAGAAGAAAACAATGCAAATTGTTGCCCATTGTGCCCAGTTATGATTATCAGTCATTGTTATAGTTGTTGCTTTTGGTTTTGTGATTATTATACTAGTAGGCAGTTTCTTAGCCAAAGAAAACTGTTAAGCAATAGACATAGTTGGCAGTTGTCAGTTAGTTGGCAGTAACAACAGTTAACAACAACTCCCCAGTAAGTCACCCAGTCGGTTCAGTTCGGTTCAGTTCAGTTCAGTTGAGTTCAGAGCACCTAAAGCAGCGCTGTCTCAGTCTCAGTCTCTGTCCACGCCCACAACCCACAATTCACTCTCTCACTCACTCGCTACCTTTTTTGCTTAGCAGCAACTGTTTGCATTAACCGTTAGTAGAACAACATTGCTAAGCATACACTCAATGTGTCGTCTATAAGTGTGCCAGAGAGCCACCCCAGACCGGGTGAAAAAAAGACATACATACATATAAAAAAAAAAAGCCCAGCAGCGACAGTGACGGCGACAGAGGCAGCGCCAATGCTATGATGTGCTAGTATGTTTGTTTGTGTCTGTGTGTGTAGAGCTCTAGCATAGGTCATTGGTCTTTTTCGGCGTCAACGTACTGCGCAAGCGAAGCAGCGACGCCAGCTGCGACAGCTAGCCAGTCAGCATGTAACTTTGTCGTCGGTTCTTGCTGTTCTTGTTGTTGTTGGAGCTCTGCTGCTCTGCCTCCCATTTTTCGGGCTTGACCGGCTTAGTACCGTTAGTAAGTTCGTTGTCGTGTCGTGTGCGTACTTGCACTGAGAGAATTTTTTAATTGTTGTTGCTGCTATTCATTTTCATTTTCTTTTCAGTTTATTTGACGCTTGCGCGGCGCTCCGCTGCTTTGCGTTGCGCTTCCCACTGTTTCCGACTGCGACGCTTTTCTATATACATATGTAGATATGTATGTAAATTTCTTTCTATTACAACAATAGCAGAACAAAACAAGTAAAAAGGCGCTAGTCGAGAAAGCTCAACTGGGAGATACCCTAAACCCTAGACATTACGCGTACATTCATTATTTGCATGTATGCATGTGTTTGTTGGCACGCTGAACATACTGAAAGATTGACCTAACTTGAATCTTCGATATCTCTGGTGTTTCTAACCCGATTTCGATGAAATTTTCACAGATGATTATTATTTTATCCATAGTTTTTGGAAAATTTCAAATTAAAAATTTTATTGTTATGGATTGCATGTACATATGTATATTTCGGAAGTTGGAAGAGTTATCGATTATTTGAAAGAAACGTATTCTGCGCGTGTTATAGACGAAATTACCTCCTAAACTCTTGGCATTGCATCATATCATAGTATAAAAATGCTGGCGCTGCTTTAGTTACAGTTGTACTTGTTGTTGCTACTGTTGTTGCTGGCACAATTTCTGTTGTCGTCACCAAGCAACAACAGCAACAGCAACAATGAATATTTTGCTGGTGACGTATTTGCATGTCTGCCTGGTTTTGCTGCCGGCTTCTTCTTCTTACCGGGTGCTTCCGCATTTCGAGTTCCAATAAACTAGCCTCGACCGGGAAGCCAGCCCTAAAACTACCCCCCTTCCCCGCGGCCCATCCACCTCTTCGTAAGCACTAAAACCTTTCATAAATAGAAATAAAAGCAACTACTAAATACAGTGGACGTTTGGTACAAAAAATGTCTGGAATTTAGGTTTACAACTATAAATGTATTGAAGGCCTTCAATTAAATCAGACATCTTAATCATGATGATTTCGCTAAATTTAATAATATTTCCTTATAGAACAGCAATTAATTAACACTCGCACCTTCATATATTGAAATGTATAGTATAGCTTTTAGGGAGGACCTTACCTTACCTGTCATTATAAAGGACTTTTTCAAAAACTCCGAAAATTCGCTTATTAAATAAAGAGCGGCGATCAACCTTTTCGGCGACCACTGTATTCGCTTTTGTTTTTGCCTCCGTTTTGCCGGCAAACGCTAAAGCTTTAGGTCATAGAACTTTTTTCATTGTTTACAAGAAAGCACACACACACATGCACGCGTGCAGTTGCTTGCTCTCCCACTCTTTGACAAACTCACACACAAACACACACGTGCAAACGTTTAGAGCTTTCGCTGTGGGATTTATGAGTTGTCGCCGTTGTTGTTGTTGTTGTTTATTTTTGTGCTGTTGCTTCGTAAACTGCATTTCATGCTCGTGCTTTTGCAGGCGGCAAGCGCGCCCTGTCTGACAGCGTTGCCACCCCACACACGACTCTCCCATTCACCCGTATTACGACTAGTCGGCCACTCCCCCCATCCCCAACTATTTTGGTTTGGGTGTCTAGCACCCTTAAATCTCATTTCTATATCGATTTTTCATTTTATATTCTCATGCAATTCGCCTCGTTGGAGTTCTATGTGGGTTTTTGTTTTAGGGGTTTGGTTGCGGACCAATTTTTATGTCCTGTTTTGGCTTGTTTAATGTTTAAAGGCACACACACACACACACACACGCTTACAAATACTAACACTAAAATTATTGGATAAATTTCACTTGATAATAAAGAAATATTCGCAGGCTAGTTGTCACGCCCCCTAAATTAACAATATGTTGAATGCCATGCATTGGCCATGGCTAACAACTCGCAGCAAAAGCATTTATATAACGGGCCAAACCATTTTATATATCAAAGTGTTTAAATGAACAACAATAAACAAATATTATTAAAAATATATTATATACACAAATCGTCGATAAATTCATTGGAAATGCTGTTTTGAAGAATGCGCCTAAATGTCTTCCGGAATTAATTGTCGTGAAATTTTCGTATTTTTGGAAATTTTGATTTGGAATCAAACAAAACAGAGAAATCGACAAAACAATGAGCATAACAACAAAAACAAAAACAACAACAACAGCACAAGCAACGACAGCAAACAACATCATAAAAATCACAGCAATCGCAGCAACAACAACAGCAAAGTCGCAGTGAAAGTGCTAAAAAACCAACAACAACAGCAACAACATAATAAAAAGCAGCAGCCCAAAACTTCAATAAGCAAAAACAACAATTTAAAATTGCACAGCTCACAAAATTTGCATGTTTTGCAAAAAGGCTAAAAAACAAAAACGAGAGAAAAAAAACTTAAAAACCAATAAATTGCTTTAATGCCTATTGAATAAATAATATAATAAAAAACAACATTTCTTATTAAAAAATATACGCGAACAAGTGTCTTACTAAATAGTTAAACATTATACAATAATACAAAAGAAAAACAAAAAAAAAAACAAGAAAATAATATTAAATAAAACACATACACAAGTTTTAGTACCTACAGGATTGAATACAAGATATATATACACAACAAAATCATAGATATATCTATATAGTTAAGAGATATATATACAATACATACATACTTATATACATATATAATTATATATATACTATATTGGCAAGAGAAGAGCAAAAAGCAGCGCTAATACCACGACCCCTGGCCTACCCCCTCTCACTGTGATATTAGTAATTTCACATATAAAAGAAAACAAAATATAATAATAATAACAAATAACTGCAACTACAACAAAGAAGTGAACTCTTAAAAGTGCAATAAACAAAACAAGACAACAATAAATATTTCAAAAATTCTCCTCACTCTTCACTTTGGTTGCGGGCAACAGCATCAACTCTTAGCAACAAACACAAAACAAAAAATCATTTAAGTGCAGCTCTACAAAAAAAAAAAAACAAAAACAAAACAAAATATTGCAATTAAAAGCGTTTGCTTAACAACAATATTCATAAATCAATATATACTATATAATAATTAAGTTAACAGCACACACAAACAAACACACACATGTGAGTGGGTGTGAAAATATTTCTTCTACACACAAAACAATTACATTAAACATTAAACAAATACAAAAACCAATCAAGAAAAACAGTAAATATATTAAGGTTTTAAGTGGCGAGGAGCATTTCGATCATTTTTGTTAATTATGTATACGCAACGTATGTTTGACATGTGGAGCAGCGTCACTTCAAAACTGGAAGCACACGCTAATAACCTGGGTCAAAGCAACGTCCAATCACCAGCGGGACAAAATAATTCAAGCGGATCAATCAAAGGTAAATCTTCAAGAAGCTCAATCTAATATCCATATCAAAAGATCGATATCAATAATGTTTACAACTAAAACAAGGAGTATCTAAAAATAACTCCAATATTATACGAGGGTAGCATTAATCCATCTACGATTTCTTATGAAAAGTTGTTAATAAAGCACAATTACGCTCACAGATAAAAGAAAAGTTCATTTTTACTCTTACGATCTGAAAAACACATAAAAAAAACACAAAGAGCTTCTATAAACCAGTATTTTTTGTATCATTGGTTTTGTCAAATTGTTTGCATATAAGGATCCATATTTTCATGGAAGGATTTCGTACAGTGTGACAAGATCAATGTTTTATGTGCATAACTTGTAGCACTGGGAATATTTCGCTAAAATATAAAAAATATAAAGGATAAACAATGCAAGAATTTCCAAAAATATGCCATTTTACGACCTGTTATAATATCTGGCTTCTTCTGTCTTGTAGCAATCTATCATGTCCGTACACTGAAATTATTTAGGTACGGTGTATAACTAAGAAGTCTTATAACAAGTCAAAAATAAAAACTGGATCCAATCCTTCCCTTGAATTAAGAATACATTTCTAAAGAAATCTTATATAGAGTCTTAAACGTTGTTGAATATAAAAATATTATTCTTGATATAATCTTAAGAAGTCGTTCACTTAAACTAGAACGAAAGAGTTAATTCGTTAACGTTCAATCGTTATACATACTTTTATTAAGTTTTTGTTTGTATGCATATCAAATAAAAGTTTAAGTTTTTTGGACTCAACTTTTGTCGCATTGGACTTAAATTAACTATGGTTTCAAGTAAGATTTGCAAAAAAATGGCCTTAAATCAAGTCATTACGTCTAAAAATAAGTCAAAAATACTTAAAACCGATAATCAAGTACTGCATGTACTTAAATCCAGAATAGCTCCAGAAATACTGAAATCAAGTATGAAATTTCTTGATTCAAGTATGTGTCGCAGCTTTTAGTCGAATAGGTTATTTATTTTCCTTATTTGATTGTAAAAGCCGTTTATGAGCATCAATATGCGAAATAAGCTGAGCGAATCAGATTCGTTTCACATTAGCACAAACTGCAACTGATATGTGTTTGAAACTGGCTCAAATCCCGTCACGATAAGCTTAAACAGGTAGATTTGTGATAGTTTTTAATAATTTCTTGCATTTTAAGCTGAAGCATGAGAATGATTGGCAGCTATTGAAGAAGCTCTTAATTCGCTGTTTCTTTTTTAGATTTTTCGGTAATTAAAAAATCAATTATTGTCATACTTGAATCAAATATTAATATTCTTAGATTTTACATAAGCCTTGCATTTAAATCAAACCCGATTCAAGCTCGAAGACGACTTAAATAAAGAATTCCAGGATTTAAGAAGATTTAGAATACAAACCTGTATTGATTATTTCCTGCTTCGTTGAAGAATTTCCAACCTTCCGCAACTACCGGCTAGGCTGCTTTTTAAGTACTTACGGAATACTTAATTAGTTTTTTTAGGTGTGCATTGAAATTTTCAAGCTCTTAAATCAAGTGGGCTTGTTCTTATTTAGCTTGAAGATTTTTTGATTTTAAAGGTTATGTAACATATTTTTAGAGCTTATGCACCCATACTAAAATGTTACCAAAACTAGCGAAATAATAGAAAAGGTAATTTTAACAATAATAACGTGTTTCCGGTTTTTACCTGATATTTTCTAAAGAATTAGTTTGATCAACATGTTGACACTTTACCAATAATGTAAGTCCATCAATTTTAGAGAACTCAGTTTCTTATTTGCTTAAGGGCTATAAAGATATATCGACCTCTAACCTTATCGATTTTGGCAATTTGATGCAAATTTGCTTTACTGCCACGTTGTCTGGTTAAATATAATAGCTAAAATCTCAATAGTTATGTCACAAAGCCATATCAAATTTATAATTCTTCATACAAGTTGAGGCACAGAAATGTATTTTTTGAAAATATTAAAATTTAAAACCTATAAAACGAAGCAAAGTAAATGAACAATATAAAACTATATACATAGTATATTTCCAGTGTCAATCAATATATAAACTTTCACTTTTAGAAACCTAACATAATTACAAGTCAACTAAAATGAAGAATTATTTTATATGTTCAAGCAACTGTCAAAAATGCAACACGAAATGATTTTTTGATAACTGACTTTTGGTAACTTAATAGTATATTAGGTAAGTAGTTAGTTAGTCGGTCAGTCAGTTAGTCGGTTAGCTGGTTGGCTGGTTAACTTGGTTTACTGATTGGCAAGTGGCCGAAGTATATTAAGCTGCTGTTGCTGCTGACGCGTCCGCTATTTGGCAGTGAAAGTCACTTGAGACAGAGACTTGGCGACTTGACTTTGAGTTGAGTTGAGTTAAGTTTCTCAAGCGGAATTATTTAAGGGAAATCCATGAAATTTGTGAAATGAAAGAAAGACGCAACAGTGTAATATATTACGAAACACAAGTCGTCTCTCTCTCTCTCGCACTCTATCTCTTCTTCCCTTTGTATGTGTGTGTGCTTGCTTTAACAATTAAACTAATTCGACATGGCAATCAGTTTTGCTGTCTATATAGTCACTTCCAATAAACTGCCAATCTAAGAGACCCTTTATTTATAGTTGAAACACACACACACACACGGATACATATAAAGAAACCTGCATATTAAAAATTCGCGCTCCACCAATAAAAAGCGATATTATAATGCCAAAAAGAAAGCAACAAAAAATATTTGTTTTTGGCTTCATATACATATATAAATAAATGAATAGTCGAACTCTCTATAACAAACTTCCGTTCAACGAAGTTTTCTAAATAACGAAATCATTTGCAGAGCACTGCAATTTGGTTCAATCGAAAAAACGATTCCATATTACGAATTTTCGCTGTATGGAAGTTCGAGTGAATTTGTATTATTTTTATGGCTACGTTTTGTGTGTGTTTGTAAAACGAAAAAAAAAAATATTGTTGGAAGGTTTTCTTTTTCTTTTCCTCTTTTCTTTTTTGATGATTTCTGTATTGTAATGTAGTATATTAATATTTTACGTTGAAGATTTTGATTGCGTTCGCAGAATTGAGTTTATTTTTAGCTCAATATCTACAAAATTAAGTATTCATTTATAATGTTAATTACAAATTGTACGATACTTGCAGAATCAACAGTATTTTCTACTCCCTCCTGCTCTATTATATATCTCACCTCCTTGTCTCCTCGCTCATTCTCTTATCAGCTGTGTAAGGGGCCAGAACTTTGCGTTCTTTGACCTCTCGTCTTGGGGTCAGTGTCCTACGATGAATAATGAGCATTTGTCAGGCATTTCGGTTTCGTTTGGTTAATGCGTATTTTTTCGCATTGGTTTAGGGAGGATGGCAAAATTGTGGTGGGGGGAGGTTGAAATATCAACACCGAAACGTAAGTCATAAATCTTAATCGTTAGACCTCAATTTCGGTGGGTGTTAACGAATGGAAACAACCTTAAGTCTAGGGAAATGTATAAGAAATGGCCAACCTCATTTCCCATTACCCCCACCTTACACCTTCTAAGCGCTTAGTCAATCAGATTGTTGAAGTTGCGAGTGCTGTGCCCCCAAAAGCAACAAAAACTGTTAGTAGGGAGTTCTTAAGTCCTTTCTTAAACTCATGTAACGTCTATAAAAAAACAAGTTTGAACATGAAAGTTAAATATATAATACATATTTTAGTTTTATATGACGCCTTAAAATTTTGCATTTATTTCTAAACGCGTGTCAAAATTTTATCAATATGGAAATCTATTTTCTGCCATATCAAAACATTACATACAATTTTTAAATGCAATATAGAAGTTAGAAAGTTAGTCTTATTCAGATTTTATTTGTTATAGAATTTTTGACTTTACATTGCCTTTAATTTTATCAATTAACATTTAAGCAGGAGATACACCCTTGATTCTAACACTTATTTTTTCAACAAACTCACTATTCTGTAGTTTCTCAAAAAATTTCCAAGTTTTTCAAATTCAAGATTTTAATGTTATCGATATCATGTGCATGTCAGAAACCGGAAGAGCTATCGAATATTTAAAACTAACGTTTTCTTTATAGAAGAGTTTATGTTCCAGGTTTTAAGTCTCTGGGTCTTTTAGTTCAGAGTAGTTTTATCGACTCGTCTGTTACTGCTGATCTTGAATGTGTATACCTTATGGGTTCGTAGATTCATCTTCCTGTTCAACAAAACTATTATAAATTTTTCACAAAAATTGTCAACCGTTTTATAAGCTCTGAGTATAAAAGGAACTTTTGCATATATTGGGGTTTTGCCATGGAGAAAGCATTTTATATATTTTATGGTAAATACAGCTATAATATTGAGCATTGCGTTTAAGTTAAACTTGAAGAATTAAGAAAGTAAACTCAGGTACTTTTAAATGCGTATTTAAGATGTATACCCTAGATTGTAGAGTATACCAGTTTTCTTTGTTCGTAAGAAATTTGAGCTTTTCTTCTGTTTTCTTTTTGTTCCCGAACACCAAAACTAAAACTTTTTTTAGCCGCTGTTGTTGCTGCGTGAGGTGCGTGTGTACAGAGTTGAAGGCGTCAGCGCAAGGAAGCAGGGTGAAGCAGCAGGGGCAGGGGCTGGGGCTGGGTTGCGGTGGGTGGGGAGAAGGTGCCCTGCAGTTTGACTGTGTAAAACTCATCGAAATATTGTATGTATGCAATTTGCGTTTATGACTTCCGCGACAGCAACCGCAACAACAACAACAACAGCAACTAAAGAGCTGGCAACTCTGTTAAATTGAAATTTTCACTTTGAGTTTGTCTCGAGTTTTTTGCCAAAAAAGCAACTCGTCGCTCGGCATTTGGCACTCGGTACTTCATAAAAATAACAATAAAAAAAACAAAACAAGTCAAATCTTTGCAGTTGGACGCAGCCGACTGTGAAATACTCTGATTTTATTTTAAAAACGGTAAAATTCATTTTTTAAATTATCGCATGTGATTTTTAGGGTCAACTTATCAATATTTATGCAAAAAAATATTTGACTTAAAGAACAATTTCTTTTTAACGGCTGGAATACTTTAATTTGTGTGTTCTGGCATGCGTCTACTTAAAATGTTAGCCGCATAACTTATATTGTTAAAAATGATTGAAAAATAAAGCAAATTAATTAGTTTCAACTTATCGAACACGAAATATGATGGCTCAAGACGAGATGATCCATATTTGGAACTCTCGTTCACTCAGCCTTAACCATTGCACTGTTGCCGAACATATTTCGTATGAAAGGTGACTGCTTTTTAATTAAAATAAGGTTCGTCCTTATTTTTAATACGAGGAGTGCTAGAATTAAATATGGCTGCATTACGATTTCTAAAAGTATTCACTTGAATTATAATACGTTTCGTACTGATTCCTAGGTTTTAGTAGTAATTATTCAAAACGAAGTTTTTCTACATTGATTTCCATACAAATTGCTTACAAATCGATACTTCAATACGTGGCATAGAAATCAATGCAGAGCATTATACAAATAAAATCAAGTTTCTTTCAACCAAATTTGGTCAACCCAGCTTAAAAAATGTATAAAATTCAGGCAATTAAAGGATACTGGGCGAAGTTTGGGGCCGTACCATCCAAGTTTTTGATGCAGATCTTTGGGTGGCGTGACCAGACTTTTATCAAATTTCGTGACTATAGGATATACGCACGCCAGGGGGCTTGGGGCGGAAAGGATGGGCGTGGATATCAAAGTTTTGTTGCTGGTTTTTGGGGGAAGCAACCTGTTTGTTGACTCTAGCTGTAAAAATATGTGGGAAATATGTGTGTTTTATCAATTTGCAGCTCGAAGTGAACTTAGCGCCCCCATATTGCCACTTTGACATACGGACAGACACCATGACGGACGTTGTACAAAACCAATATACTCTTCACTTTTGGTATCAGAGTAAAAAAAAAACGCGACACCAATAAAATGTAAAACAGAAACAGAAAAAAGATAGTACGGTACAAAGTGAAAGAAATGTGGCGTAAACAGAAAGCGGCCAAAAATAAAAAAGAAACAAAAAAGAAAAGAAAAATGCGAAAGATTCGTTGTCGAAAGTGGCAGGCGATTGCATGTTTTAAGCTACACCCTACCCCTCCCCCTCCCCGCCCCCTTGGCCCTTACAGAAGAGAGCGCACGAATAAGTGAGTTGTCGTTCATCGTTAATGTTTTTGTTGCTGAGCAAAATGCCTGTGTTGCGTTTGCTCTTGCTTTTGTTGCTGTAGCTGATTGTGTTGTCTAGGCACTAACGCCTGCAGCTCGTTCCCTGCTGCTCAAATTCCACCCACTTCCCTCTCGCATTTATAAACTAAACTATATAAGCGATAGTGCGAACGTCGCACTTTAAACGATAAAGCAGCGTGTTCTCGCTCTCTTTCTCTCTCTGTGTGGTGTGAGCTTCGTCAAAAAGACCGGCAAGCAACGGCCACAATACACAATCATCATCAACATCAACGTCAACATAGTTAAAGTCTAAAATCGACAAAAAATTTAATTTTCGGCGGTCATTCACCCGTAAAGATCCAAGCACAAGCACATAGAAACCATACCATACCACACCATGCACGCACGCACATATGTACATACATACAGTAACAAAAAAGCACAGACGCGTCCCTCTCGCTCAGAGAGTGCGTAAGTTGCGTGCGTGCTTCTGTGATCGTATGTGTGTGTGAGTGTGTTTGTGTGTTTGTGTGATGAGTGTCTCTCCCGTTGTTATGCGGGAGCGTTGACGCGTCGACGTCATCACGACGCATATTACAACATTGGAATGGACAAGACTGGGTGCGGAATGACAGGGTGTGTGGGAGAAAAGTTTATGTGTGCTGGGGGGGAGGCTATACAACACTCGAATTCGCTTTCACACACATACGTAGACAAAATGCTGTGCTTTCTATGGCTTGACGACGCGTCCGCCTGCGCCTCCAGCAACAGAGGCATCTCAAAATATTATTTACGCATACATTTGATTTTGAGCGAGTGAAAGAGCTTCGCTGCAAGACAAAAAGAGAGAGGTAGCAATCGCCGGACGAGAGCGAGAGTTGCGTTAGTTTTGTTATTGACTTAACTCGAGTTTTTTACAACGGGCTTCAAAAGAACTCTCAAATACACACGGTTAATTAAATGACAATAAAATCAATGGAAACTGTAGCATACAGTGTTGCAAGCCCAGAAAATGAAAGAAAAATTAATGACTGACTAAAGAAATAAGAAACTTTATTCTTATTTCAATAAACTAACTAGAAAGTCATTGTTTTGTAATTTGCTCTCAATATGCTAGATTATTTTGACAAATTGTACGATATATCAAATTAAATGTCAATAATTAATAATTAGGAATATCATACTAGGACCGAAATGTTAGGTTAGGTTAGCTTAGAGCCGTAGTGAGAGGTTCGAAGAATCCCCTACTCATACAGGCCATGTAGACTGTATCCAAAAAACCGTCTACCCAGACACAGAGTGTGTCACACCGCTTTCGAGGGCGTGGTCCCAGCCCGAGACTTGAATGAAAGTCAGGATATTTTTCGGGTTAATATCCGCTATCTGAGAGAGATCCGATAGAAAGAAGGAACCAAGACAGTGATTTCTGTTTTTGCAGAGTACCGGACAGTCGCGGAAAAGGTGGGACAGCTTTTGCAGAAATCGTTAAAAGGGTCTAGAAGTCTCGCTGCGTGAGTCCCCACTAGCCAGTGTCCCGTAACCGAGATGTTAAAAACAATTTCATATTTAACTAAATATTAATCAACTATTTTGGATTATAATTAGTGCTCAATCAAAAAATTTAAACCTTAATAGGGGCTAACAAGGATACAGGTACTCAAAAAATAATATTTTCTATACAATTTTTGACTTATTTAATGATTCATAATTTTGTCCAGTGCACTTTTCCCATTACTTATGTTTGGCATCGTCTATTACGAGTATTGCGTGAATATCAACTAGCTATTTGTTGCTGTTGTTGTTGCATTTAATTATTTACCACAAAAAACGCTCTAGAAGCCATTTGACATTCAAGCTTGCCTTTTGGCCAACATTTCCACGCATGTATGTATACAGTTTATTGGGGTGAAATATGTGAAAAAAGTGAATTATTCGACTTCATACGCAAATAGAAAGAGTAAATAGAATATTCCCATTATTTTTCTGGCAGCTGTTTGTAATGTGTTCCATGTGTTACTGGGAAGAAACAGAGCAACATTTTCCTCATCGTCTTCCTCATAAAGCATAAACACACATAAATAAACATTAAGTGTTCCCATTTGCATGGAACTCTCAAATTATAGTACATAAATGGAACATGCAAATATTTGTGAAAAGTTCGAGTTGCTTGCAAACATTTACATATATCGATTTTTGTACATTATTATTCTTGCATATATATTTTGTTTTTTCGATTCATTAGTTTTTGTTCCAAAAACAATCCAGATGCTACATTAATAAGCTGGCGTACTGAAAATCTGTAGAAAGATGTGCAAATGTTTCGTTAAGTTTTATTTATTTGTATATAAAGAAGAATATTCATTTATTTTTTGTGTGTTCAATCACAAAAATCATTTTATTGTTTATATTTATATCTTATTTCATACAACCTTATATTTTATTGTCCACAGATTTGTATGATATTCTCATAAGGATTTTTGAAAGTGAGCTACAAACTGATCAAATGTTTAAACAAAAACGAATATGAAAGGTTACTGCGTAATTATCACATTTCCCAACAGAACTCTTTAACATTCCTTAACAGCATAAGAAAAGACTTTTCGTGCTATGGGTTAATTACCCATCTGCCAGTCAGTCAATCAGGAGAATCTGCCTTATACATATAGAAAAAAGCTTAAGGACATGGCTATTAAAAACTTGACCAAAGAAGTTAACGTTGCTAAGCAAGGACCACTTTTTTACAAGTCTCAGAAGGGACCGAAAATTACTTTTGAATGTGATTCAATAAACTAAAAAAAAGTATGACAACTCTAGTCGAGAGCAAGACTAAAACATACACTGTTTGCTTGCATATACTTGCACCTATTGCTATTGCATTTTAGTAAATTTGTTTCTACTATTAAGGCTTCATTTTGAAATGTTATCGATAACAGGTGGTAGTCGATAACGGGAAGAGTTATTGGTAGTTGCAAACAAGCTTGATCTGCTTATGATGTACAAGAAATTGCATACAAGAGCTTACAGAGTAAGATGTTAACAAACGTTTCGTCAAAAATTCTAAAAAAAAAGCCAATTTGTTAAAAAATGTTTATCGATATCAAGTGTTTATCGAATACCAAGCCTGCCTTTATTTAGGCAGATTACATAACACATATAATTCCTAAGCGTAACATTCAACATTTGCAAAATTAAAATACTTATCTTATATGAATAAAAGAAATAAATGTGTCAGGTTTTGAGTGTAAAAGGTCATTGAACTCCATGGAAATATTTGTCTAATGCTTCGTAGCACTTGTCGTAAAGATAAGCGACCGCAGACATTTTATATTGTTGTTACTTTTGTACACTTTAGGTACTAATCACACGCATACAAATGCATAAAACTTATCTGTATTACATACTAATTGAATAGATTTGATGTAGAGCTTAAGCTCTAAGCAGATTGATCCCATCAATAGTGTAAATCTATTGTGCTACGATCTATAGTTTGAAAAACAACAATCGATTCATAATATCGATGAAATTCAATAAAAATGGAGACTTTGTTCGATTTTTCAGTATTTAGACTTTGTTTAATGATAAAGACAGACGACGCCTGCATACTTAACAATTGCCCACTGCACTTATCTGCTGTGGGAATAGTTGTTTTTCTTTGGATTAACGAAAAAAAAAAATATATAATAGAATTAAAGTGCAAGTTTATACATATATGAAGTGTAAAGTGTTTTATGAGATAAGCTAACCAATGTGTGTCATAAGGCCACAACTTCAATGCTAGTATTGCTCAGACATGAAAAAGAATCGAGACTTAAGCGATTACAACATTTTCCATTCCAATGTGTATAACAAATGTGTGTTCTATCAACCCTTGTCCAACCCATTGCACAAATACATGCTCCTAAGAAAAAACCGAAGATTTAATAAATAATAAGGCAGACTTTAAAGCTTTTGCTGACAGAAGGCGAATAAGAATTTAAAATTGTACTTATTTAGACTTTTGTAGACTGAATACAGTCCACGGATCTATTAAAAAAATAAAATGATTCAAATTGTAAAATGTTGCAACATTTAGTGCAAGGATCGAAGAAAAGCTATAAGTTCCCAATCAGATCGGACATTAATTGTTAAGGTATGTAATAGTGAGAAAGAGAGAGAGAGAGACAGCAAGATATATATATTTATAAAGATAGAGAGAGAGAGCGAAACAACGAGAGAGTAGTAGTTGCCATGTTTGAAAGATGCAAAAATAATCATCGAAAGGTGTCATCTTTGATAAAAGAGTTTTAAACAGGTTTACAGAAATGTATGAAAATGGAAAAGATTTAAAAAAAAAAAAAATAATACTACACTCAGAGAGAATCGGAGTATAAATCAGCAATTTCATGATCCAACTATTTTCTTTAATGACTTAGCATCAAATACAAATATGCTTTACTTCAAATGTGCACATGCCAAATTTAGTATTCGAATAAAATAAAAAATAAAATTAATATAATAATAAATTATTATTCATATTAAATTTATCAATGTTTTTTTTCAATGATGACATTCTGGATGTAAATTTATTTTATTTCATAGTTAATTTTCATATTTACATAATAAATTTTCGTGTGATTTTTGCTCAAAAGTCGATCTGATGTCAAAAAATAGATCGTTTTTGTGAAAAAATATCATTAAGCTCTTGGTTTTAGTTCATTATCATCGTATAAGAATGTGTTGTTTATCATGACCACAACAACAATCAACAAAATTCAAAACAAACTTTAAAAATACTGGGAAAACAAAAAACACTTAAAAACAAGCAATGCATTTTTGATATGTACGTACGTACACACATACATATAAGTATGTATGTGCATGCAATAATATTATTCTAGCAATTATCTGGTCAGACAAAATACAATGCATCAGTGGGCCCCACGGGGCTGCACAGAGTGCAACATAGAAGCAGCTATAGAAGCAGCAGCCGCTGCACCACCACAGTTACAGCTGCTGTGTATCTTATCTATGCAACTCTGTCACACATAGTATTCAACATGTGCGTGAGCTTGTCGAACACACACTAGAACACCAAAACACAAGTACCAACAGATGTGTGTGCATCAGTTGCAAATATAAGATTGCATGTATACCACACAATACATCCATCCACGACCTGCATACTGTCACCCAGTTGGAGCCGGCTTAAGATACTTAGTTTTCAGAATTAAAGTGCTGTTAATTTTGCAGTGTTATCAAACAGATTGTTAACAGCTGTAAATGTAATAAGCTCTCCCAACTAATATACAAAGAATTAATAATTAATAAAAAAGTAAATCGATTAAGTACCAAGCTATTTATTTTTATACGCATTACATACAAAATGCATGCAAAATAGGTGTCAATTGTTAGGATCCGAGAATAAATGGGCCATTTATGAAAATGGATTCGTTGTGTAGAAAGCTCCGTTGTACGAAAGTTTGTGATAAAGAAGTTCGACTTTATTATAAAATTTACATTCCAAGCCAGTTTTTATATATATTTTAAAGGAAAAGCAAGAACTTCGTAGCGCAAAAGCACATTCCTGTGGTAACTAGTGCTATTGGGTCCCACTGGGTAATACGTGTCGAGCCAAATGAATAGACGAATATGTATATATTTGTTGGAGCTGCGAGTGCAAAGTGTGTGTGTATGAATGCATACATATTTTGTTTCATGTGTGTGTGTGTGTGTGGTGCACACACAAAAATGCAACTCGCCGACAAGTTAGAGGCGAACGAGCGACGCCAACAAATGCGAAAAAACTGGGACAAAGTTGAACAGACGAGCCAAGGACGGATATTAGTGCGCACAGTTGCATGATGGAAGCGATGGCAACGACAACAACAACAACAACAACAGCTATATATCAGTGGAAAAACAAAATGAATGGCATTTAGTTTTGGTGTATTTTTTAGACATATGTATGCATGTTGTTCTTTTTGTTGTTGTTGATAGTGGCGAATACTGCAATTTCGTATTCAAGCATATTTATGTTGTATATAAGAATTTATACATATATGTATGTGTGTGTACATGTTCTGTCTGGGTATTTGTGTAGCTTTTGGGGCTTTGCTCAACTCGATTTTTGTATGATTACAATTTACACGCAACGTCAGCCAGCAGAGCGGATGAGAGAGATCAGAATTTTTGTTGCAATAACCATTGATGCTGCCTCTGTGCTGTTTTATGGTATTCGATTTTTAATGGCAATTGCAAAAAGACATTGCGCATACGCCGCGTTGTTCTGTTCTCCTTCATTGACTGTTTCAAAAAATAAATAAATAAAAATAAGAAACCAACATAGAGAAAAGAGAATAGCACATAAAGCGCTAGCTAGAAAAACTCGTTATACCACTTTGGACCGCTGCCTAAAGCATTTTCTTTAAGAATTTTTCGCAAAAATAAACAAACATCAAGTTACTTAGTCACTTAGTTAGTTAGTCGAAGTTGTTTGTAGTTGGACTTCAAGATACTTGAAAAACAAAAACAAAAACAAAGAAAAAAAATCTCATACGAAAAATCTCGTTTGCGTATTCGGTTAAAGTCTAAGAATATTGACAACAGCAACAATTAAATACATAATTGGCTATTTAAGTGCAAATATTGCTGTTGTCTTTTGTCATTGTTATTGGTGTAGCAAGTTGCGCAAAAGAATCGCTGAAAAAAGTGTCAGCTTACGTGGCTTTGTGTGTGGCTTTTGGGGTTGTCAAGGTATTTTTTTTTTTTTTCGACTCGAGTTCAGTTTCATTTATGTCGACGCTGTTGCATTTGAAGCCGTGCATACATAATGCCTGCTTCTTTTACCCATAATAAATGTATACAAGCGCACACATGCCGCTAAGCAATAGGCTTTTGCTTTGAGCTCTAGCTCTATGGGTTTTTTTCCAGTCATTTTCTGTAAATACACGCTGAGAAAAACATTGTAAATCGTATAAATAAATTGTAAAATATAAATTCACAGTGCAATTTAATATATGATTTTTGAAATGATTGCTTTTGCTTTAAGTGCTTTATATTTAAAAAAATATTTGATTCAAATATTGTTAATACTGCATTTTAAGACGAAAAATTATTTTTAACATCTGGGATACCTTAAAGCCAAATCTTTCAAACATTATTTTTTGGCATTAAAGTGTGCTAAAAGAATCTACAAAGCTTCATCAAGTAAACATTAACATTATTAATAAAGATATATGTATGAAATAATTTCATTAAAAAATATTTCTAAAATGAATCATGTGACGAAACTTCGTCTCAGCTCACACACAAGCACTTTTTCTCATTTCTTTTTTGTCACGTGCGACGTATACGTGATTTTTCCATTAGTCAAACAATTTAACAATAAGCATACGTCATGTGTAACACTCATCTTTCAGTTAACAATAATAAAAGCAAATATGTTACTACATATTTAAAGCATAAAAGTAATATTCAACCAACCAAAAGCAAGGAAGTTAGAATTTAAGTTTGGCTAAAAACACACAGAGCAGCTAAGATGCCGCAATAGAAATTACATCATTTGTGAATTTGTCGATTGCGTTTCCTCGGTATCATTGTGCTGACTGTTGGCTGTTTTGGGAATTTCGTGGGTCAATCAACTTTTAACCAAAAGAACAGACACAAATATTACTGTGCATGTACATGTATGTATGTATGAGGGTATGAGCCAGATCTTTGTTGGCAACAAAAGCAACTGACAATGGCACGTAGCTGCCAGAGAGGAGAAAGGCAAGGGGGTGGGATGGGGGGGGGGAGGGAGAGAGAGAATTGTGCGAAATGTAAACATTACAAAAATGATTTCGTTTGGTCAGCGACGTCGCTTCGCTGCTTTCCTCCTGCTGCTGCTGCTGCCAAAAAGCAGAAAAAAGGCCATTGACTGTGAAAGCACCGTTAGTCCTATGACTTTGGCATAACTGTGCGTATATTAAAATTATATTATTATAATTTGTTTGCTGCTCATTATTATTACTGTATTAAGAATCAGGCAGCGATACAGCGTAAATAAATATTCAGCTCTTTACAAATTCTAACGGCGTCTTTCACACACACACAATCAAACACACACACACACTTACAAACATTGATAAATATGCAAATGCTTGTGAACAAAAAGAAAGCGCCAACATTACGTAGCCATGCCAACAACAACAACAACAACAATAAGAAAAAAAATACATCAATGCTGCTCTATAACGGCATTTATTTGACGTGCTCGTGCTCTTATGTAGTATGTGGGTATGTTTGTTTGTGTATTATTTTCCGTCAGCCGGCTTGGTCTGCTTCTCCCGTCTGTCTCTCTAACCTTTTCACTTGTGAAAGCTGCTGACAAACGAGTTTTTCAATAAACTTTTTTTTTTATAACGTGTGCACGTTAACTTGGGCGCAAAAGAACCACGCACGCACACACGGTGAGCAAGATAGAAAGAGCTTAACACACATACTTTCTCTCTCGCAGCGTTAAAGAGAGCTAGCGCTTTAAAAAAAACCATCAGCAATAAAAGCTGTCTGTCTGCCTCCCTCTTGCAAGTGTGTGCGTGCAAAGTTGCTAGTTGGCGCTTTATTTTATTATTATTATGAGCTCACTCTCTTAGCTCTCTGTGTACGCTCTCTCACTCTCTCTCTCTCTCTCTCAGCAGCAGTTCATCAGGCAGGCAGGCAAGCAGGCGAGCGGTGCATTGACCCCACAGCTCGCTGACCCACTTACGAAGCTGCTTTTTGCAAATGCGAATGTTGCGCTCGTGCCAGCACCCGAACGAATATTTGCTTCGTGACAACTTGTGCAATAGGCAGCGACAGCGGCAGTGGCAGCGGCATAGGCAGCATTTCTGCTACTGCGACTTCTTTTGGCGCTGCGGTTTCATTGCTCTCGCTCTGTCTTCACTGCTCTACCCCACGCTTCTGCTCTGTGGTCTGTCTGTCTGGTCTACTAATATTATGTAGTTTTGTATAAATACTTACGTTGTTGTTGTTGGTTGCTGCATTAATTATTATTTTATTTGATGGCTGCAGCATCAGCAGCAAAAACTGCAATTCATATCCAGTTCTCTTTCATTTCTTGTTTTCTATTTATTTATCTCTTCTGATGTGCACTTTTTTACTTGTTTGTACATGTCGCTGCATATTAATTTTTGTTGCACGTTTTTAATTTTGTCTTAATATTTTTTTGAGCCTGCATTTGCAATAAAGAAGAACATGTTAATTTTGACTGCTGGCTTTTGCTGCACCGAGTACAACAGCGGTTTACATAGAGAGGGGAGGGTGAGCCCGAGAAGGTAAAATGAACAAAAAAAAAAAATTCCGCAGGCATGCAAAATAAATTTCATATATGCAAAAATATTTTAAAATTTTCTCGTTAGCCATATGTGTGTGTCTGTGTTTATTTATTACTTTTTTGTTGTTGTTTATTTTCTCTTTTGCCATTTTGTTGCGCATTCAGAATTTTATTTTATTGTTCACTTTTGTGTACTGCAGGCCGTAAAAAACTCGTTGGCAAATTGCGGTTTGCACTTGCAGCTTTTTTTGGTTGTGGGCATTTTGTGTTTAATAGCAACAGAAGCAGTTAATTAACTGTTACTTGTTTTGCTGTCACTGCATATGGTGCGTATGCGTTATTTCAGTTGGTATTTCTTCGCAGCATTTAATTAATATCTGCATAAATTTGGTTGTTAAAAAGAATCAAATGAAATTATCAGTGCATTTTTGAGGAGAGTTTGATGACCTATTGATTACTTGACGATGAGTTCACCGTTATGTAAAAGTATGTGGTAAGAAATGAGGTGAAAATTATGCTAAGTGATTATCAAACTTCTGAATTATTATAAATATTATCCACGATATGTGTGTGAGAAATTCAATAAACAAATACAAAAAAAGTATTTAACATGATAAAAAATAAAATACATATGTAGATTGAAATTGATTGCGCTTGGTATGTCTATATTCTGAATCGGATATGGACTCGTTTACAAATCTTTAACGGACAAAATCAGAATGATCAAGAATGCATTTTGTTTTGCTTTTTTCTGTCATATTTTAAAATTTTTTTAAACATATTTTAAACCCATTTTGTTATGAACATGAATTTTTTTTATTTTTTATAAATGAACAATTTTGAAGTCTTTACTTTTACTTAAATATATTTGTTAGCTTTTGTAGAATGTTTACCTAGGTGAAAGTTATATGTATTTCATAACATTTTATTGACATTTCCTATATTTATGTTATGGATTCGTGAATAATGAAATAAGCAGCCTTATCTTCATATACTATATGCATAAGTCTGCATGTTTGGGCATATATGTTTTGATGACAAAGAATTTTTGGCAAATATTTGCCACATTTGGAAAGTATGTCAACGCGCTATTTGCTTTTCATTGTTCTACAGTATGTTAAATTTTTTATGACAATAACGAGTACGATAAATAAGAGTTTGAATACGCAGTTTAAGTACTTGAACCTATTTAATTGTACAAATATTTGGTAACATTTCCATTGCGTCCTAATAATAAACATACTTATGTTATTATTCATTGTACATGCATAATTTTTAGAGAGAGCATTCTATGTTCTTAGCTCTTTGCAGTGTAAATTTTTAAAAGCTTTTGACGAGTAACTAATCTGAGCAAGACAAGAACCTTTTGCCTACTTATGCGCCTACATAACGGTAATAATTCATAGAAGACGTTTGTATATACAAATGTACTTAATTTCATACACAAAACATGAATGTGCATTTATAAGTACGCTCGTTTTTCTTATCCGTCTTTAAAGTACGCGTAGACATTAACGGTTAAAAGCTAAGCTGATAAAGATAAAGATTTACTGTCATAAACATATGCATGTGTGTTTCTATCTCTTTCTCTCTCTCTCTCTCTCTCTATTTATGTATTTTTGGAAAGCATCTCGTTTAGCTTTCGTAATGCCTGAGAACATTACAAATTTAAAGAGCCTCAAGCAATGCTTACAGTTACAAACATACACACAAACAAGAAAATTTTAATGACAACACAAAAACACACACAACCAACCATTATTGTAGCAGACAGCCCGCTGGTGACGACACACATTTCAAAATAACCAAAAATAAAAAACATCTCTGTGTTGCACTGAGCTGCAATTGAATTGGCGTTTAAAGAGCAAACGCGTAAGAGCGAGTCGTAAGAGCGCGAGAGAGAGCAACAGTCAAAAGCGAAGAGCGAGCGTAAATGCGCTCAAAGAACAAAGAGTGGAACAGAAGAGCAACACTTTCTTTTCAGTGTGTGTTTTTATATTTTTATTCGCATCGCGCACTCACGAGAATGGGAGAATGAGTATGAGTGTGTGTGTGTGTGTTGTATGATTTGTATTATGGTGTGTGATACTGCCGTGTTGGAAAAGTTCATTGACACTTGAAAAACATTTCAGTCCCAGTCGTACACAAACATTCACATACATACGTCTCTTACTCACTTACTTACTCATTCGCTCTGACGCTCATCAACTGTCACACATTTCTCCCGATGCAACAGCAACAAAGCGTCGTCAGCGGCTTGGCATATTTTTCTGAGACAACGCTGACTGCACCGACGGCTGTGTTTGACTGTGTGTGTTTGTGTCTGTGTATGTCTACTTGTGGTTCAGAGCATCTTTCATCCTCGTGGGCAAATACGCAAAGCGCTATATTACACAATACTAAGTTTGTTGGGGAGGGGGGGGGGGGAAGAGGTGGGGTGAATGCTGCAGAGTAGATTGTAATCAACTTTGTATGGCCCAGTCTCAGTCTCATCAGCATCAAAGCACTGCCTAGAACTACATACTATGTACATACATTGTTCTCTCATTTCCCTGCTTCGGCTTCGGCTGCAGTTGATCATGAGCATCATTTTATGTGTGTGTGTGTGTGTGTGTCTTCTGTTGTTGCTGTTCTCTTTGTTTGCCGCTAAGGAATTACATCATCATTGCTGAAAAGGATTGTTGCATGCTGCGAGGGAATCCCAACAGCTGTCGCTGTCTGTCTCACATTTAATCATCAACATAAACACACACAGACACCCACAAACACTCAATTTACTTGAACAAGCTGCTTTAGATCCATTGTCTAGTTATAAACAAGTGGCCTAAGGTACTCAATGTGTATGTCGCTATAGTTACGCAACGAAAACACAATAAATATTATTAAATATTAATTGATAGAAATACAAATAATGCTACATGAATTTCAAACAAAATTTAGTTTATTTAATATTACTTTTGAAAAGATCAGTTTGTCGTCTGTGTTATTCTCAGTGCATAAATTTCTATTGCGTAATAAATGTGTTCTTAGTTCTTCAGCGAGTTGGCATTGTTAAGCCACTACAATGGGGCAACCTAATAAACCAAAGCAATAATCCTAATAGTGGATTGTAACAAATAGTACTTTGTCTGCCACGGGAACTTTAGTTTGCATTTCTCACCTTGTACGGGACAAAGTGCCATATGGTAACATGGTAAATGAAGCAAACTCAAAACTCTGAAAAATAGGTTACAAAACTATTTTGGTTTACTTTTTATACCCTTAACCCATAAAATGGGTAAATAAGGGTATAATGGTTTTGTGCAAAAGTATGTAACAGGCAGAAGGAAGCATCTCCGACCCCATAAAGTATATATATTCTTGATCAGCATCAACAGCCGAGACGATATAGCCATGTCCGTCTGTCCGTCTGTCTGTCTGTCTGTCTGTCTGTCTGTCTGTCTGTCTGTATGAACGCGTGGATCTCAGAGACTACAAGAGCTAGAGACTTCAGATTTTGTATATAAGTTCTCCTATACCATGAGCAGAACAAGTTTGCTTCAAATTATCGATAACTATTCTGGTTTCCGATATACACATAATATCGATAACAAAAAATATCGAATTTGGAAAATCGAAAAATGAGGTTTGAAGTAATGGGTAACGATATAACTTTTCTGAAAATTTCGTCCAAATCGGTTAAGAAACACCGGAGATATCGAGCTTAATCGATTGAAAATAAGTCAATATACTAAAGTTTTATATAAATTTAATTTATTTATTGCAACTGGGTTCAGGGTATCTTCTAGTCGGGCTCTCCCGACTGGAGCCTTCTTACTTGTTGATATTCTAACATGGCATTTTTAATTGAGTACTAAGCTGCAATTTGAATATGATAGAGAAGAACACTGTACAATGTTTTGAAAATATGACAAAGCTTGGATAAAATGTAAGTAAAAAATGTAAGTAAATATATGAATGAAATATATAGGAATCAACCAAAATTTTGAGTTTTGCAACCAACTGTGGTTTACTCGAAACCGGTTTAAAACCGGGCAAAAAGATGCCTGCTTGGAAAAGGGTACGGATGTGGCAGGGGTGTGCGCTGCGTTCAAATGTTGGCTGATGCAGATCTTTCGAGGATGCCACCAAATTTTGTGACTCCAGCTTAAAAACTGAGAGAGAAATACACGCATTCCTGTTTTTATCGAGGTGGTGGGGCAGCTAAGGCAGCTAGGGCGGTATGGGTGGGCGTGTCATCCAAACTTTTGATGCAGTTTTTTGAGGGATGTCATCACCTATCTTAACAACAAATTCGGTGGCTATAGCAACAAAACTGTATAAGCTATGGGCGTTTCTGATATCAAAGTGCGGCGGGATCGGGGCGAAATGGGTGGGCGTGGCTCTAAAATTTTTGATGAAGTCTTTTGGCGGGTGCTAGTAGATATCTTCTCACCAAATTTGGTAGCTGTAAGCATGTGTGAAATAAGTGGATTTATCGATTTTGAGTTATCAAACTTATCGATTTGACATCCCCCCAGTAATCGTCCCGGCCATAGAAAAATATATTTGCAAAGTTTCAAGTCTCAAGCTTGAAGTGTGTCAAAAAAAGTTTCGTTCATACAGAGGGACAGACGAACCTTCGGTATAGAGTATTAAAACCAAGAAGTTATAGAAAATTCTGTGAGCAAGAAACACTGGGTCACCTCCGTATGTGGAAAGTAATGTGTAATTGTAAGAAACCAAACTCTATAATCGCCCTGTTGATGGTCAGCCTGACAAATTTATGAAACAAAATATATGATTGCTAAAAGATTCCTTAGAGATTGTTAGGAAAAGCCAAATTCGGTATGCCACAAAAGATCGCTGGTAAAGCGAAGCATTTCGGGTTCATCGCGATGACAAATCCGGGAATGCATACCATTCTTGTTAATGATGCCAATGCGTACGACTCCACCTGAAGCGCAATCGCTATGTATGGCCATTAGCACAGCGTTCTTGACCAATTCCACAGCCTCCTTTTCCTTCAAGCCCGGTCGATAGTGGGCAGTGATAAAGCCATTTATATAAATTGATCCAGAGCCAGACATACAGCAAGGATCATGCATTAAAAATCCAGTTACTGGTATATTATACACCTGACCACCATAGCGATGATCCCAGCCGGCAACAATTATTCCGGCTACCATTTTTCCGCGACGTTTATAAATAATATTCTTCATTTGGACAGCCGCATCGCGGACAAGCGGCTCTTCGCCACTTAGAAGCTCCAGAGAGCTTAACGAGATGATTGCCTCATCGGCCAGGGCTTGTGTATGAGCTGCCGCTCCGCTGCGACAGCAGTAAATTTTATCTGAAAGTCGTGTTAGCTTATCAGTTACTCGATTCGTGACAAAGTTTGCGCAACTGGTGCGAGAATCGGCAGCAATTAAAACGCCTCCATCGAACTCCATAGCTAAAATTGTGGTCTGTGTAAGTTTGGAGTTTTTTTCAGTTATTCAATTACCATTATATTTATAGGAACTTACACCACAGCTTATTAAGTTATTTGAATTTACAAACTCCATTATATGGTTATAATCAAGTCTTATAACTGAATAACTACTGTTCAATTAAAATCTGATATAAAATTCAATTGTTTATAAATGTGTTTTCGTAATATATAAACTTAGATAGATATTGCAAGGCTATCTTCATGTTTATTTTATATACGATGCTACATTTTCTTAAATGATTTTATTAATTAGCGGACGCATTTTAAATTGATTATTATAAGCTAGTGGTGCTTTTGATGTTTTCTCTGTGAATGAAATGAAAAGAATAGAACACAAAATACGATTTTGGGACGCTATGTTGTAGCCTGCTGAAGACGCCAAGCTTGAGAAGCCCGTTGAGATGCCATATATTCAGCGTTCTGTTCACGTCGAGCTTGAGACTGTTCGGGTGTCTCCATAGCCCGTTGAGATGCCATATATTCAGCATGCTGTCGACGCCGAGCTTGGGACTGCTCTGGTATCTCGGCAGCACTGTAAGCTGCCTCACGCTCTGCCTGCTCAAGCCTTTGCAGTTCGGCTTGTGGAAACGTCTCGTTATGTATAGCTACTTTCATAGTTCGAGCTTTATTAGAGCTTAAGGAAAGATTTGACTTACGCTTTCGCGTCATAACTCTTAGTACGTGATTTTTCTACACTTCCAAAAAATACACTTTATTGCTTTGCTTTATTTACAAAATTCTATTTTAATAAACTCATTAAGAAAATATCTTGACAGATAAGACAAAGCGGACGCAGAAGGTTGGCGTTGCACAATTTGTCGCGTTTAGTTTTATAAATTGTATCCTATGTGTTTCCCCTGGTTTTAAGCTACCACCACACCAATTTTCAGCCAAATCAGTTCAGCCGTTCTTAAGTTATGAATTGCAACTAACACGATGTAAGCATTTACGCTTTGTATATGTTTGAAGTTATATAAGTAATTTTATAAAAAAATAGCAGTAAGTTAGCAATAGTTTTGCTGTCTAGTTAGAAACTCTAATGACAAGGTTTTCTATGTCATAAGTGTAATCGCTTTATGTTTAAACTGAGATTTTTTGCACCTAAAATCATAATTCGCCCTTTCAAAACCTACTTTTAATTATACTCGATACCGAAGGTAAAGAGTATATTGGTTTTATGCAATCTCAGTTACTGGTGTCTTTACCGTCTGACCGCCGTACCGTCTGTCCCAGTCCGTAATTGGCTGCAAGTTTTTTCCACGACCTTTATAACTAGAGACTTGAAATTGCTCTTTATCTATGGGATAGTAAATTAAAGCGTCAAGATGGGGGTTCTACGATAATCGGGGGGCTGGCAAATCGATAAGATCCGATAACTCAAAACCGATAAATCCACATATTTCGCACAGTCCTTTTAGCTAGAACAGTTACCAAATTTGGTAAGAAGATAGCTAACTAGCAACCCCCAAAAAACTACATCAAAAATTTTGGAGCCACGCCCCCCATTCCGCCCCAACCCCCCGCATTTTAAAGTCAAAAAATGTGCCTATATCTTCCTCAGTTTTTTAGCTATAGCTATTCAAATTTGGTGCCAAGATAGGTGATGATGACCCCCAAAACAGCTAATTAAAAGTTTGGATGCCACTTCCAAACCGATTTACCGCCCTAACCAAGCCCCCATCCACCCCGAACGCTGTCATCAAAAACGGATAAAATGCGCGTATTTTTCAGAGTTGTGGATCTAGAGCCACCAAAACTTTGGTAGGAAGATAGCAAGGCTATCGACCCCTAAAATTCTGCATAAACGTTTGGAGCTACATGTCCTTCAATGATTTTATTCATTAGCCCACGCATTTTAAATTGATTATTATAAGCTAGTGGTGCTAATTTGATGTTTTCGCTGTGAACTGAAATTCCAAAGAATAGAACACAAAAACGATTTTGGGACGCTATGTTGTAGCCTGCTGAAGACGCCAACTAGCCCCCTTTCACATGCCATATTTACAAACTTCTGTAGCGTCGAGCTCACCAACTGTTGGGTGTCTCCATAGCCCGTTGAGATGCCATATATTCAGCATGCTGTTGACGCCGAGCTTGGGACTGCTCTGGTTTCTCGGCACACTGTACCTGCCTCACGCTCCGCCTGTTCAACACGCAGTTTGGCTTTTAGAAACGTCTCGTTATAGTCTAGCTACTTTCATAGTTCGAGCTTTATTAGAGCTTAAGGAAAGATTTGATATTCCACAAAGCTCTGCATCAAAACTCTTGGTACGTGCTTTTCTAAACTTCCAAAAATACACTTTATTGCTTTCCACTTTTACAAACTTTGAGCTAGATTTAATAAACTCATTAAGAAAATAGCAATTGACAGATCAGATAAAGCGGCGCAAAAGGTTGGCGTTGCCACATTCTTGTCACGCCCAGCCCCCTTCCCCAGTTTTTATAAACTTGTAGCCTATGTGTTTCACCTTTGGTTTGAAGCTACCAATACCACATTTTCAGCCAAAGCAGTTCAGCCGTTCTTAAGTTATGAATTGCCACAACTAATACGACGCCCAGCACCCCTTTCCCTACGCTTTGTATAAAGTTTGAGCAAGAGTCACCAAATTTGTAAAAAAATAGCAGTAAGTTAGCAATAGTTTTGCTGTCTAGTTATCTATCGGAGAAACTCTAATGACAAGGTTTTCTATGTCATAAGTGTAAACGCTTTATGCTTAAAGTGAGGTTTTTTTACCGGTTTTAATACTGGTATCATGATTCAGCCCTTTGCCAAAACCTCACTTTTAATTTTGTATATAACATTTTGTTTCTCTTTGTAATCTTCTGTTAAATGTATTAATCCTGTTTTTATAACAACTTAAGCTTTACAAAATGTACAAACTTGGTCCTAAAATAGAGATCAGTAAGTTCAAAAATCAATTTCTTAAGGTTAGATTCAAAAATTGTATCTTCAAAATAACTTATCCATATAAATATTTTCTGTTGTGATTTTCAGGCCTAGTTGACCAAAGTTCATAAAGCAATTTATATGAAATGTCTGACTCGAATGTTTTTCGTCTTCGATTTTTCGCATAATTTAGACTAAGATAGTCATAAATCAGTAAAAACTTGTTATTGATCAAATCTGAAATTGCATATATAACAAAGTATAAGAAGTATTAATCGCGCACTGAAAACTTGGCGTGCAAAGAAAAGTATTTTACTGTTCATGCCATTAAAATACTAATTGCAAAACATTTTTACAACTTTCTTAAACAAATGATTATAATTTTCCAATTAATAAAAAAAAAATCGCTTTTAATATTTTAAAAAATGTTTGATTCTTGCAGCTCAAATTGAAATAATTCCATGCAAAGTCTGTGGCGATAAGTCGTCGGGTGTGCATTACGGCGTCATCACCTGCGAGGGCTGCAAGGGATTCTTTCGGCGATCGCAGAGCTCCGTGGTGAACTATCAGTGTCCGCGCAACAAGCAATGCGTCGTGGATCGGGTGAATCGGAATCGCTGTCAATACTGTAGACTGCAAAAGTGCCTAAAATTGGGAATGAGTCGCGATGGTATGATGCAGGCAAACCACAGACAAAACAAATACAGATATACAAGATAAAGATAGAAAATCTTATCTCTGAGATACACTTACACTAATAGCACTTTATTATTTATTTTTAGCTGTAAAATTCGGCAGAATGTCCAAGAAACAACGTGAGAAAGTCGAGGATGAGGTGCGTTTCCATCGTGCCCAGATGCGTGCCCAAAGCGATGCGGCACCGGATAGTTCCGTATATGATACACAGACGCCCTCGAGCAGCGATCAGTTGCAGCACAATAACTACAACAGGTGCCGTATTGATGCATATACTTGAAAATCGCTCAAAATATTCGATACTCTATATGTATTTATGGGTCTTAACCCTTTTTACACAGCTACAGCGGCGGCTACTCAAACAACGAGGTCGGTTACGGCAGTCCCTATGGCTATTCGGCATCCGTGACGCCGCAGCAGACAATGCAATACGATATATCGGCCGATTATGTCGATAGTACCACATACGAGCCGCGCAGTACAATGATCGATCCCGAATTTATTAGTCATGGTATTTCATATAGAACATACTCTCTCTATTTTACCTAAACACATTTATTAATATTTTGACATATCTCTGACCCTTTACTTTAGCGGATGGCGATATTAACGATGTGCTGATCAAAACACTGGCGGAGGCGCATGCAAACACAAATACCAAACTGGAATCTGTGCATGACATGTTCCGAAAGCCTCAGGTGCGTTTCAACTAGTGCTTTCAAAATGCTTCAAAGTAAAGCTTGTGATAGAGAATATATATAATAAGCATACTATATATCTAGTAACGAAGCATAACTAAAGGATCGAATGGCAACTAGCAATATATACAGGAAGAATAGAAATATTGTCGAAAGGCATTGATTTAACTTAAAAATGAAATCTGGATTATCACACGGTTTAAGCATTTTAAGCCTTGCAAAAATTAGATAACAATTTGGGACGTTTGCTTATCCAATAAAATAAAAGCGTTGAGAACGAGTTCCAAAACGAGCTTATTCTGCTAACCTAAGAAATGTTTGTGAAATGACTTTTGTGGAAAAAAACCGCTAGTTTAGCAGGGGAAAATAAAAGCCGTTAAAATTGCCATCCCCACTGATATCAAACCACTATCCTTGTAAATATTGTTCTATTAGGACAAACCTTTTATCTAATGTGCTCAGGGAAAACCAGTCACGTTGTGCGTCAGTAATGCTGTCCTTCCGTCTGTTCGTTCGTCTGTATGGACGTCACCTTCTTCAGCTTCTTCGTCACCTGTAAAGTTGCGTTCATACCGACGGACAGAAGGACAGACACCACGACGGACATTACACAAAACCAATATACTCTTTAGCTTCGGTATCATATATTCATATGCTCGGGTGCTAAGTTCTCTCCTGCCGTCCTTAGAATCTAGCTTTTGAAAAACGGGATTGCGTATATCCCTTACTTTTTGAGATAGAGTCAGCAAATTTAGTAGGAAGAAAGCTGGAAGCAACTCTCATTTCCCCACCCGCCTTTAAACGGGAATGCCTGTATCTTAAAAAGATTTTAAGCTAAAGTCACCAAATTTGTTGAGAAGGTAGCTGATCCTAAGATCCGCATTGATTTTGATCTTTTAAAGTTTTTGAGCTAGAATCACAAAATTTGTTATGATGTTAGCTGATCTCATCTCCCGAAGGTCTGCAAAATAAATGTGCATACCATTCCCTCAACAGCCTCCATCCTTTTAAAAATGGAAATAAATACCTTTTTCCTCGAAAGCTTTTTAGCTAGAGTGACTAAATTTGGTGGGAAGATAGCTGGTGAAGTCCTCCAAAAATATGCATCCCTCCCGCTACAATACACCCATTTCTAAAAAAATCTATTTAACAAACGTTTGAAAACAGGCAACAGAGTCATCTGCGCTCTAAGCAACGATTTCACTTGATTGGAAAACAATTTTGCAAACATTTTTGCATTTGGTCACAATAATTCGTGTTTGTAGGGTATTGCCTGTTAAGTGTACCCACTCCTAT
This sequence comes from Scaptomyza montana, assembly GCA_018904305.1. Classification (NCBI taxonomy): domain Eukaryota; kingdom Metazoa; phylum Arthropoda; class Insecta; order Diptera; family Drosophilidae; genus Scaptomyza; species Scaptomyza montana. The sequence continues at coordinate 834,766 of JAEIGR010000039.1, read as the reverse complement.
CGCTTCTCCCTTGTCCATTTTTGTGCTTGCAAGTGTGATATTAAAACAAAAGCATATTTAAGACCAAAATTTTGTATATACAGTAAAACTTGGGTAGTGTAAACAAGAAAAAATTCAAAATTTTTAAATTTGTTCAAAAAATCCAGTTTGTTGACACTATTCAGGTTTACCTGTACAATATTTGCGACGAGGTTAAGTTAATATCATAAATGAACCATTCGAAAATAAAACTAAGTAAGAAGGATCTTGTCGTGAAGGCTCAGCAACGAGAAAACTTACTTTTAACGCGCATCTGGAAAATGCCTGCACTTGCGACTATAATCGTTAATTGATTTCAATCTGCGATATCCCCGATGTTTCTTACAAGATTTTGAGAAAATTTCAAAAAGTTTCTATGGCATGTTTATGAAAATTTTTAACCATAAAGATGTTGTTGTTGTAGATAAAATGTTTATTTCGGAAATGAGAAGAGTACTTTACCTAACGGGTATTAAATAAAATCCCAAGACGAACAAATAAAGATTTTTTTAAAGAAGGTTTTCAAGTAGAGAAAAAGTCTTATATTGAAAAATATGAGAGTAAAAAACTGTTTTTAGATGTGAGATGGCCTCTAATATGTCAGATAAACGTGCATTCACTTTTGGGTAAGAGAACTTTAGTCTATCTTCAGATTCGGATTCAGCATGGCACAATCTTTTGGGACAGTATGGTCGGTATAGAATCCCCACGGACGGACGGATGGACGGACAGACTCACATTGCTAAACCCGAGCGGCTGTTGAAGCTGATCGAGAATATAGGTGCATTTTACATTATGCAATTGACTTAGGGTGTAAAAATATCTTTAAAACAAGTAAGAAGGCTCTAGTCGGGAGAGCCCGACTAGAATATACCCTGAACCCAATTGCAATAAATAAGTTCAATTTATTTAAGACTTTAGTATACTGACTTAACTTCAATCGATTAAATTCGATATCTTCGGTGTTTCTTAACCGATTTGAACGAATTTATCAGAAAAGTTCTATCGTTACCCATTATTTCAACCCTCCTTTTTACATTTTTCAAATTCAATATTTTTTTGTAATCGATTGCATGTGTATATCGGAAACCAGAATAGTTATCGATAATTTGAAGCAAACTTGTTCTGCTCATGGTATAGGAGAACTTATATACAAAATCTGAAGTCTCTAGCTCTTGTAGTCTCTGAGATCCACGCGTTCATACAGACGGACAGACGGACAGACAGACATACAGACAGACAGACGGACAGACGGACGGACAGACGGACGGACAGACGGACATGGCTATATCGTATCGGCTGTTGATGCTGATCAAGAATATATATACTTTATGGGGTCGGAGATGCTTCCTTCTGCCTGTTACTTACTTTTGCACAAAACCATTATACCCTTTTTACCCATTTAATGGGTTAAGGGTATAAAAAGACCTAATATGTAGTAAGGTATTCATTTTATTTTTGAGAATGTTTTTCGATACATTTAATAAGTGTGTCGATGAACAGTAAAAATAAAAACTAAATATTTCGTTTAAGGAATTTACTAATAAAATAAAATAAACAATAAACACTTGACTCAATTTTGTAAACTAGTGCTTTATTGATTTTCGCTTTATGTTAATATATTAACACAAAATTATATATGCAGGATCTATCACGCATACTCTATTACAAGAACCTGGGTCAAGAGGAACTTTGGCTGGACTGCGCCGACAAGCTGACACAAATGATACAGAATATAATCGAATTTGCAAAGCTAATACCGGGCTTTATGCGCCTCAGTCAAGATGATCAGGTAAGATTGTAGAAACTGATGGAAAGATTATCATTAGTTATATAAATAAAATATACACTTTGTTTTTTGCAGATATTGTTGCTGAAAACGGGCTCATTTGAGCTGGCGATTGTTCGCATGTCAAGATTGCTAGATCTCTCACAGAATGCTGTGCTGTATGACAATGTTATGTTGCCACAGGAGGCATTCTACACATCCGATTCGGAAGAGATGCGTCTGGTGTCACGCATTTTCCAAACGGCTAAGTCCATAGCCGAACTTAAACTGACTGAAACCGAACTGGCGCTTTACCAGAGTCTAGTGCTGCTCTGGCCAGGTGAGCGTCAACACAAACAATTATCGAAAAACATTTAATGACTTTCTTTGTAACAACAATTTAGAACGCAATGGAGTACGCGGCAATACGGAAATACAGAGGCTTTTCAATCTGAGCATGAATGCAATACGGCAGGAGCTGGAAACGAATCATGCGCCGCTCAAAGGCGATGTTACCGTGCTGGACACGCTCCTCAATAACATACCCAATTTCCGGTATATTATATCATACAATAACTTAATTACCTTCAAACTTTATATTTAACTCTTCACTCTTTTTGTTGATTTTAGCGATATTTCGATTTTGCACATGGAAGCGTTAAGCAAATTTAAGCTACAGCACCCGAATGTTGTTTTCCCAGCGCTATACAAGGAGCTATTCTCAATAGACTCACAGCAGGATCTAACATAACCAGAGTCGCAATTTATGGATCCTTCAACTGGCTCCGTCGCAGATGTTACCGCTGGTTGTCCGCTCGAAATACTGGCAACAGCAACAGCAACAATTACGGCAACGGCAATGGCAACTGCAACATCGCCCGAACAGCAATTGCAGCTGGAGGACTGAAGCGGCAACAATAACAACACAATAGCAACAAACATTAAAAAAGGGAAAAGAAAAAAACAATTTTATCATTATTTAAGCTAGCATTCAACCAAGGATGTGATTCTGGGCGAGGATTCACTAAAAATTACATAAAGCCAGCAAGCTACAGAAAAAATAAAAATATTTTGAAAATATTATACATACTTTTTTCTAGACCAGAGCTACAAAAAACAAAAAAATAACAGGCTAAATACATGAGACAACACAGTAAATAGAAAAAAAAATATAAGAAAGATACAAAACAAAAAACAAAACTCAGTTAATCTCTCGCTTCATAGAAAAAGTATACAAACAAAAAAAAATAAGAAAACTTTAAATGCATTTTAGCAAAAATTTTCAAACTTTTCAAACAAACAAAAAAAAACCAAATCAAATTTATAGCAAAATAATAAATACACTCTTTTGTTAGTTCCGTTTTCCAAACACTGCAAAATAACCACGCCTCTTAGCCAAGTACTTAAACACAAGATATGAAAACCAAACTATAACTGGGCCTTACCAAAATTTTCGTATATCTTTTAAACAGAGCTCAGCTGGATTCTTTGCATTGTACCTACCACTGCGCGCCCTACCCCTAAAAACACACCGCTAACCTGCTGGGTTATCTCTGCCTTTTGTTGTAAACTATACTTGTGTAAAGTCTATATATCTTTATATATTATCATTTTTGTATGATTCTGCGTATATATAATGAAAATTTTTGTAAGCAAAAACAAAAAATCGAATATCTCGGAAAAATGTGTTCTTATATAATTATGATTAGTGCAACTACCAATATTTACAATTATATTTACGTTAATTTGTAATCAAAAAATTACGAACAGCACATAAAAAAACATAAGAAACAAAATGTAAGAGAAAAAAAAACTATGCTAAAATATTCGCTTAGGAAATACAGATTTGGAAATCTTTTTAATTTGATCATATTATTTTTATCAGCGTAGCAAATCCCAAATTCCGGTTCCAAGGTTTAGTAGACTTAAACAAAACATAAGCATTAACAGACTTTAATAGTTTAGCTAACACAACAACTTTTGATATACAATACAATATATATAAAGCATTATACAAAATTGTAATAAACAATGAAAAAAAAAAAAACAAAACGAAAGAGAGTAAGCAAAAATTATATACGTTAAACCTAGTACACGTAACATCAAGTTACACGTTTATTGTTTTAAGCAAAACTTAAAAAAAAAAAATTAAAAAAATAAAAATAAATATATTAAAATGAAATAAACAATATGAAAAAAGAAAATAACAAAACAGACTGGTGGACCGCACTCCACAAACCGGACAGCATCCTGCGAACCCTCTTACCCCACTTACCCCCTCTACAAAATTAAAGACACTACTCTATATGTTTTTTTGTTTCTATCTTGAGTTTTGTTGTCAAAATAATCGACTGACTACACAAAGACGTTAAACACACATACACATTATATTAGTTAAAGTAGGGTTAAGCTACAACAACCACACATTGGATAGTAGGTGATAATTGGTGTGTCTTAAATGCCCTCCTTTCCCACGCTTCCTTTCACCCCACAAAACAACAAACCATTTTACTATATTAGCAATTAGCATATACAATTTTAGTAGACAGGCAAAATAACAACCAAACCTTTTCCCCAACAGGCAGGCATATTATAAAATAAATTAATTATACATATTATAATTAAATGTACGCAAGCAACAAACAAAACAAAAAGTAAAATTTACACACAAATATAATAAATTACCAACTGCAATTCCAATATTAATTAACATTTTTTTGCTACCAACTTTTAACCCAGTCGTAGATGCTGCATATAAAAGCATTTTGGTTTAAAAATTTTATGTTGACACCAAAAACACATTTAAAATAAAATTTAAAATTAAAAACCATTTAAAAAAAGTATAGTGTATTATACTCTTTATATATACACAACATATTTAATGCAAAATATGTAGTTATTATTTTTTAGAAAGGGAGCAGCTTTGAAATGGAAAACATTACGCGATAGCCCGGCAATATGAATACATTAATAATATAAATCAAACATTGTTAAAAGAAATTGCTAAAATAAAAATGAAACAGCTAATAGACAAGAACAACAACAACATCAGCAAAAAAAAGTATCTATATTAAATATATATACAAGAAACAAATATATATATTGTTAAATTTTTATGCTAAGTTTTTAGTGCAAAAAAATGGTTAAATTTTTAATAAACAAAAAAATTAAAAAAATAACAAGACGAGTAAAACTAAATTTAAAGTTAGCATATAATAGCATACTATTATGTTACAATATTTACAATATGCAAAACATAAACATGATGAAAAACAAAGAAACGCCCTTATAAGCATGGCATAATTCAATGAGAAAACTCAAAACTTATACACAAACAACAAAACGTAAATACTTCATATTTGAAAGCAGCTGAATAAATTTATTTATTATTATATATGATTAAGTGAAGCCGTAGTACGACTGTAGCAAATTGCACACAAACACTGTAGGCATACTGCTTTTGACAGTTGTAAATGATGAAAAAGGATGCGACTTTAGTTTTAATACAATACCCAAAGCAATACATACTAAAGGCTAAGGCACAGCAGTCGCTGCCTCCAATGGCAGCATACAGATAGAGTTGAGGTGAACGCAGAACGGTCATTTTAGGCAGCGAGTACTGTACTTGAAACGTATTCTATGGCATATATTATGCTGTTAGCAAACCACATGTTTTCAACATAAAATATCCTTACATTTACACACACACACACACTCACATAGCTTGTGTTTCTTGCACAACGCTGCGTATGCGCAATGTTTTATTTTGTGTCTTGTTTGTTTTTGCAGTTTATATTTGGTATTTGGTATTTGTACTTCACCATTTTGTTATGCAGATTCCGTTATATTTAGAAGAATCTATTTTGCGTTTTTTACGTTTCTTTATCGGTTTCTTTTAAGAGGTATTTTTTTTTAATGCTTTTAAGACAGTAAAAATACATAAGGCACATAAATACAATTTAATATGTATTGCGCAGTTGCAAACAATTTGTTATTTTGTGCTTTCTTCAACGAGAATACAGCTAACGCATTGGCAGAAATAAATGAAAGCGAAAATTTAAACAATTGTTTTATACCCCGCATTGTATCCATTTTATGGTTGATGGGTGTCAAACAAAAAGTAAACCAAGAAACAAAACACACACAGCAGAATGAGCTACAAGAAAGAACGAAGCAAACAGCAAGTAAAGAAACATTAGAGAATAAACAAAATATAAGGAAGAAGAAAAGTATAAAAATATATGCATATATTTAAGTATACATATATATATATATACATAACGTATAGCTCGTTTTTATATATACTTATGTAGTTTAGTTTAACTAGATGAATTCGTTTTTTATATATTTGTAAATTGTTTTTTAGATAAATCGAATTATATGAACTGTGTCCCTTAACATTCAAACAAACATGCATACACTAAATACATACATACATATATGCAACAAAAGAACACAGCCTACTTACACCAACATACAAACGTAATGAGGAATATGTATATAAATACATACATATTATGTCATACTGCATTATTATGATTATTATTATTATTATGATTATTACGATTATTATTATGATTCAAATACAATCACAACACAAGAAACCAACAAATAGTGAAACAATTCAAAGAAAGTTGATCACAATCTTTATGAGCAACTAAAGTGAAAAATGAAAGCAAAAACAAACAAGAACAACAAAAATAAAAAAACTAAATAATTCAATTCATTCTTAACAATAAAGTCTAATCTGAATTATAAAGAAAAAAAAACGCAAGCCAAGAAAATATCTATGAAGAGGATTGAAATAACTTTGTTTTTCTCCTTCCTCTCGTTTTGAGTTTGCTTTAATGAGTTTAAATTATGCAATTTTCCACTTGGTTGGAAAGGGGTGTGCTTTGGTAGCGGCTGTGAAATGCTTTTGTTTCGCATTATTTTCATTATTTTCATTATTCAATAATGGCATTCAGTTTGTCGCTCACAGCCAATGGAAACGGCATTGTTTAATGTCCGCACTTATTTAATATGTGCATGTATTCACATGATGCATACATATGCTCATATATTCGGCTCGTCGCATCAGCCACAACAGCCTCGATTGACACATTGATTGACTGCCTGGCTTCCAGGAAGTAAAATTCCGCAGGACAAATGAAAAGCTGCGCCAACAATGCCTCTTGGCATTTTATATCCTGAAAAATCACAACAACAAAAATCAGTTTTCTCAGCATAATTGCAAAGGATTGAACGAATATATCAAGGAGCGGCAAACCAAAAACTACGAAGTGCTTGAAATTAAAAATCTTAAAATGCAAATCTATATTAGTTATAAAACTTATTTTTATAATTATAGAAACAAAAGGGTAAGTTCATACTTGAGTTATAATTTTGACAATTTTGAAATGATTTATCCTGCTTTAAGTTCTAACATTTACGAATAATGTTATTGTGTTTTTATTCTTGCTTGGATTCTGCGCTACAGTTTCTGTAACCAATATAGATAGTTCAGAAAAAAACAAAATCACGGCAAGTATATTATTTTACATAAAATCAAATAATCAGTAAAGATGTTTTAAATTTAAACATTTTTAAAGAGCAGCATCTTTTTCAAACACAACTTTATAGTTTTAAAACAAATGTAGTGCGTCTTTCTAACTGATTATCCCAAAACTGTCTACCTAGCCAACAATTTGTGGTTGTTTTTTTCTCGCCTCCCAAAAGAAGCAAAAGTCTAGTTAATCTAACAAGCGGTTGCTTTGTGGCTGTACAACTATTGCTGGCTGACTTCATCAGAATGACCTTGCCACATACTCACGCACACACGCACACAAATGGACCTACGCAGCAAAACCACAACGTAACACACACATACACACAACCGGAGACTGGCCATAAATCTAAAAGGCATTGTATTCATTTGCGGCTAAGGGTAAATGCGTTTAAATCAGTATTTTGTCTGTGTGCGTGAGTTTATTTTTAGTTAAGTATTGGTGTGTATTTCAGACAACGCAAGTTGCTGCTTATGCAGCCGCAAAAAAGTTAAGTTTCAGCTTAGGCCAAGTTGAGTTTCACAGGTGTCGAAGCTAAAAGCGCTAGAGAGGAAACGGGGCGATATGGATAGACGATTTTCAGCTATATGCAGCACGTTTTATGGCCTAGAGAGTTTTGGATTTATGGCCATCAAGGCAAGAGCGCAGTGCTCTAGTGTTGTGGAAACAGCAAAAGTTTGCTGAACTTGCCAAATGTCTTGCCACTTGCCACTTGGCTCAGCAAAAACAAGCTTTTGGCCATTGGCCTTGCCATCGCATGTGGCCAGGACATAAATGTGTCTTAAACACGTTCGTAAATACTATTTCAAGCATTACAAAACAAATGTTTGTAAGCTGTGGTGGATTGTTGTTTGGTTGTGTCCAATATGCAAATGCATAATAAATAAATTGGCGACAAATATTTTAGCAACACAGTTGTTGCAACTTTAACGCGCTTCCGTCAACTGAATTTACGAGCCACACGGGAAAATTGTGTGACACACTGCAAGCAGCAGCAGGAACCACAACAACTTCGGTAGCAAGTATCGAATGTTGCATGCGTTTCTCGACCGACATAGTTAATTGATAATTTATTAGTAAAGGAAATGAAGACAACAGGCTGCTGATGTATGTATTTTCCGGGCCTCACAATTCGATAATCCTTTTTCGCCACGCTCAGTGTGTGTGCGTGTGAAAGGACGAGGATAGTTCAATCAGTTTTTACAGAAAGTACTATATCAAAATAATAAACATGTTTTGACTTTAAATTGACAGGTGTCAAAGAAATATTTTGCATTTAAATTTATATTATTGCATGTTTGATTTTTAGTGGTTTTGTTTGAAAATCTTTAATTTTGTTTTGACCAGAAGAGCTAAATAGCTAAGAACTGTACAGTTTTTGTTTTTCCGGCTAAAAGTGGACCAACTTGACGAACCGATTCCAGTCTATGCCCAAGCTTGGGAAACTAAAACAATATTCCATGCATGATACATTTTTGACACAAAAAACTGTACTCGAAATTCGAATCACGTCGTGGACTCAAAATATTTTTTGATGCTATCTTTCAAGCACTTCACTATCACTTCGCTATCATCCTACCAAAATTCGTGACTCCTGCTTAAAAGCTGTGAAAGATATTAGAATTGGGGTTGGAATAGCCTGCTAATTTATGGTACTGACCAATCTAAAATCCCATCGGCTGTCATCCTAAAAAATTGCATGACTCAAGCTTAAAAACTGTTGAAAGATAAAGACACATGCTGGTTTGAAAGCAGAAGGCTGGGGCGAAGGGGGTGGGCGTGTCATCCAAATGAATGCAGAACTTAAGATATTTTACCTATCTATCTTGCTTGGCAAGTGTGAGTGTGGAAACAAAATGTTGATTCCGATTTTTGAGGGAAGTAATCTATTTGGGAAGTAATCTCAAGCTGTTGAAATGTGGAAAATTTGTGAGCTTTATCGATATGGTCAGACAGACAGCGTGGACATTGCCAGAGTATTATTACAATGTTCTATTATATTTTTTTATAATATTATATTATTAAATTCTCTTCGAGGATTATTGAAGTTTTTAAGTTAAAAATATTGCGTTTCCACAAAAAAGATGACACGATGGAGTTTGAATAACGCACAAAACGACTCTCGCTTGAAAGCAAACGGCTTTCTTTCTGAATGTTTTTTGCTTCATTTCTTTGTGGCGCCGCTTGGCCAACAGGTTAGCCAAATGTGGCCTTAACGAATGGGCCAATTAGCTTGGCCAATTGATTGAGCGAGTGAGTCCCTTGGCCTTGAGCCAGTATTTATTGCATAAATATTGACACACAGATTGATCGAAAGTCTTTCAGCCAAGTTGTTGCTCACAATGTTGGCTTTTGGGTTTAATGTTATTGTTTGCTTGTTTGTTTCTGCTGTCATTGTCGCATTGAATAAATTGGCTGCTAATGACTTGGCGAGTAACCGATTTTGGTGCAATGCCTTGTTCAATTTACAATATGAATCCTTGTTTTGACACTAGGCAATATATTTATTACGTATGTGCCACCTAACCGGTCACAAAGCCAGTCCCGTACCCGTTCCGGTCAATTGGCAACCGGTCGTAATTTTTTATTTTGGGTTTATTTATGTGGGATTTACCATGGAAGTCTGTCTCCCAGGCGAGCAATATTATATCATCAAATTTAATTGCATGCAGTACCAAAACTTTGTTAAAAACAATTGTCGGCCAATTACATACTTTTACATAGCTGTATAGTAATTATATATTTTTCAAATGTTATATCATTGGCACAGAAAAGTGAAAACGCGTTGCTGGTTTTGCTTTTATTTAAGTTTCTCGGGCCACTAATTTGTGCGGAAAACTTTTGCGTTGCCTGTTAGCCAGTTAACAAATGGATGATCTGCTGACCAACTGCAAGTGTCGTTTTGGCCATATATATTTATAATTGTTATTTACATTATGCAATGCAGTGGCCAGAAAACAGTTCCAAGACCAATGATGGGTAACACACACACAGAAGCACAAATATACGTTTAGCTTAAAAGTTTTGTTTTTTTAGTTTATCTAATTATTACAAAATAAATATATAAATAATGCTCACTATTTTCTTGTGAAAAAAAAAAAACATTAAAAATATTAAAGTAATTTAGCTTTTACTAATTTTCAATTTGCTAATATTTTAACTTTCCACGTAACGTGTTGTCTATGTAATTTCGTTAGTAGACTGGACGTTGTTGAATTAAAGAGGTGATTCGAAACAATTGCAAATTGTGAATGAACAGTAAAGGCTGGCTAGATAGCGCTTTTTGAATGCTGTCAAGGATTCTCCCAGCAGTGACCTTCCTTTTAGAATTAGTTAAGCTCAAACTGATCGTATATGTCTGGGACTGGAATTGAACCTGGGTCACCTCGCTAACGAGGCGGCAGCTTAAGCTTAGCTGCTTTGTTGCCTGACGCAGTCCTTCACAAGTTATCCCTGTTTTGCAACAGCAAAGCTTTAATTTTTAACACTTAATCTAAGTTTTAACCCGTTTCTATTTATAGAAATTGCAATGATGCTTTGAAGTTTTGAAAATTTACAGACTGAGAAGGCAGATTTAATCTGGTTTATTTTATTGATTGATAACATTTTACACCAATTAAAAGAAGATTAACAGAAAAGTTAACATTTTCTGCGTTGATCTTATCTTAGGAAGAAAAAAGTTAATAGGAATTAGGGCCAATTTCTCAATGTCCGGTTAGCGTGACTGCGACTTTAACCGGACCTAGCGTTTAACATAATCTCATTTAATGTTAACATTAAAAAGACATGGCATCTTATTTCACTATGCTTTAAATACACATTCCATTTTCGATTTTAAAAATAAGTATGCATAAAAGATCAAGATATTATCTTTGCATTGAGTCAGTACAGTTGCGTTAAATTGCGACGTACATTGAATTTCAAAGCTTTCACTTTGAATTAAATAATAAATTCGATTTGTTAAGTCAATTGCTTACAATTAAGCCCATTGGCAGATTTATTTAATGATGGAATGCCATATTCAGCTTGTCTCATTAGGCTTGGATAACGCTTCCTGATAGAGTAGGATCAGCTATTGGATAAAATGCCCAGCTGGCCAGAATGGCAATGCCAATCAAGTCAATTGCAATTCATGACGTTTTCGCTTTGTGGCTGCATCGTTGCACATTTAAATTGCCTCAGTCAAAAACTGTCAATTCAAGTTGTTGTGGTGGCGATGGTAGTGGTGCTTCATGCTGTTTGCTAATGGAGAATGTTGAAGCAGGAGAGGAGGGGGTGCTTAAAGTGGCGAAATATTTCAGCGTGCCATTGAGCTCAATTTGTGATGACTTTGTTAAATGGCAAATGGTAAAATCAAATGTTTGGTTCGCATTTCGAGTTTGAGTTTTTGTTGCCGTATCGTTTTTCAGTTTCAGTTTTCGGCTAACGTTACGATTACAACCAGGAAGCAGCCTCTGTTTGCCGCATGTTCCTTGTGGCAAGTTGAACCTGCGCATTGTCTGCGGCCGACGCGGCTCACCGTGAAAAGCCAGCAGACATAATCGCCTACGTTTAACTGAGGCACAAACTTCAATTACGCTTTTGACTTTGCCGCTTTACCCTCCGACAGCCACCTCCTCCTCCTCCTGTAACCACCCCTGTGGTTACACGTTTGGCGGCTTTTCACAATGTTGCTGTTGGTTGGCATGAATTTGAGGCGGTTCCCATCGCTCTTTGTGAGCGCCTCTTACTTATTGTGCGAGCGCTTTTTGAGAGTTGCTTGACTAATGTGATTGCCGTTGTGCGTTTACAATTGTTGCTGCTATTACCAATGTTTTTGTAGTAGTTGTTATATGATTTGTTTTTAAAAGACAGCCACGGTAACTATATACCATAGGTTTGTGCTACAAGTAATTAGCATACAATCTTTATATATAAGTATATATGTAAATGGTGTACATGTATAAATAGTGTAAAAAATGTATAGTAACTCATTAATTAAGCACGACTAGGCCGGTTTGCCCCTGATTTTTGTTCAGCTGTTTGAAATTGCCAAATCGATGAATGTTTCAACATTAACAATAAAAATAAATTATTTATAATAATTAAAAAAAAAAATTCACGCTTTAAAGCATTTGCCGCAGAGTTTGTATCAGCGCTTTGTTGTTGTCGCTCACTTTGCGAAAAATAAAACCACCAAGTTTTTTACCCCTCTTTCTCGTATTCCCCATTGCCACGCTCTTTGCTAGTCCATTCATGCAGCCGGTGTGTTGATTATGTTTTTATTTTGTTTCTTTAACTTACTTCCAACTTGGCAACTTCGTGTCATTACTTTTGTTGTTGTTGTTGATGTTGTTGACTCAAGCCATCTCGCTTGCTCCTTAAAACGTCTCTCGCTCTGCTGCACTCTTACTTGCATCTTACGTTAACATTTCGAGTTGTGGCACGTTTCACTGCGGCACCAATTTATTTTTTTCTTTGATTTTTTATATTTAAAAGCCAAGCATCGCGAGTTCCTATTTCAATTTTATTTCAACCTTAAACGCTGCTGGAGCTCTGCGAAAAGCAACGCGTTGCAATATTAATAAAATACTTAAAACAACATTAAAAGAAAGCCAAATAAACACATATTTAAGACAAAAAAAAAACAAACGTACTAAAATCTCTCAAGCATCGTGTCAACATGTATTTCCCTCATGGTGTAAGTGTTAATTTAATTTAAACACAATAAACAAACAACAATATAAGTGAAAGAAAACAAATTTTAAAAAAAGAAAAACCACAAATAGTTCATACAAACAAGAAAAAACCTGGGAAAAATATAAAACACAAACATCCTTTTTTTTTGTTCGCTCAAGCTTATTTAAAATCATGGCACACCTTATATTGTTTACCAGCAGCAAAAACAAATGCAAAAGCATTAAGCTGTAAAGTTCGTGGAACACGTTGAGCACACAGTTTACGCAAATATTGAATGAACATTTTAATGAAATGCAATAAAATAATAAAAATGCACAGGCAAAACCCATTTGGAAAGTGCACGCTACTGAAAAAATAAAATAATTAACGACTTTAATTGGTTTTTGACCAACAAACTCATTGACTTTGATCGCGAGTGTAAAAATCAAAACTAAATGAATACAAATAAAACTGATCTTATATGTTTTTTTTTTTAATTTAATTTTAGTTTAAATTTTTTTTGCTATCAATTGTCTGATGGAATTATATTGCATTAATATTATTTGGCAGATTGACATTTTATCACCTCATTAAACTCATTAAGTGTTTATTTAATTTCTGCAATTAATGCAAACTTAAACAGATAGCTTTTCACAAAATTATGTGCCCATCCTGTTTAGTTAAATAATGTAGATATTATCAATTTTAGTGCCTTTATATAACTATTTAATATCCAGCAAGCTGAAAGACATACTACCACGGATAACACTTGGCTGGTCCATTAAAATTATCTTGAAGCAGCAGTTTCTTTAGCTATTTCAGCCACATGGCCAAAAACGGCTCAACGTGTTATTTAATGAGCAGAGGAAAGTGGCGAACAGAACATTTAAAAGCAATTTTCCAATTTCAATTTCATTTTGCCGTATGCTTCACAACAAATTGCTAATTTAATACGCCTTAGGTCAAGTTTAACACAAATTTCACGACTGAAATCGATAACAGTTGAGAAGGCTGCCTCTTAGAGCCAACGCCTTCGTGGATAATTTAAGAAGTTGCCACTGTAATTACAATTCGATTTGGTTTTTAATGTTTGAGCCACGCCCCCAAACACATACATAAACATTAAAATGGCATCTCGCAGTAGGCTTATTTGTGGGCGTGGCATATCAATGCAGATCTTACGTAATGTTACAAGCTAACCTAGCAGTGTGGCGGGTGGCGGAGTTTGATGGCGTGGCATCTGAATCTCTGATGCTAATTTTTGGGGAATGTCAAATTTGGTAAGAAGATAGAAGTGCCACGCCAACCCATATGCATTTTGAAATCGAAAACACCCATTTCTTTTACAGTTTTTAGACTAGATCCTCCACAGTTATTGAGCTAGAGTCGCAAAATTGTGGCAATATAGCTAATGGCATCCCCCAAAGATCTGCGTCAGACAATTTTTGAACACACCTTTCACCGTTCACCTTTGACACACCCGTACGTCATTGCACTCAGGCAACGGTTTCAATTGTTAGTGAGTCTGGGAAGTATGTAAGTTTTATCGATTTGCAACTCGAGGTGTATCGTTTTGTTATAGATTTTCCAGTAACCCAGTGGGTGTAGCGTCCCTTTATTAACACTTTATCCAACAAAATATTTACAAATTTATTTTTAAAATAAGTATCTAAGAAAGCATGTACTGTTAATCTTGGATACGAAGCTACTTGTAACTCTTTACATGCTTTTTTTTGTCTGGTTTGCAGGCATTAAGTTTGATGTTTGTCACTTGCATGATGTTTGCCTTGACGAGCGGTCATCCATCCAACGAGAAGCTTAAGTAAGTGTAAAGTTCTTGCCTTTAAACATAACCCAAGTTCCAAGCCCATTTCTATTCCCATCCACATTGCTATTAACATTCTTTCATTGACAATCCTATTTGAAACTTGCAGGATACGGATTCATGTGCCGGTGAAGCATCACACGCATGTGCACACCAAAACAATCATAAAGAAGGTGCCGCTGCCCATCCCGGTGCCGGTCAAAGAGCACAAGGAACCAAAGAAACATCATCATCATCATCGCAGCAATCCTAGCCATCATTATCCCGATCAAGATGAGCTCGATGATGATTTCGAGGGATACGAGTATCCTGTCAAGGCCAAGCGACGCACGCGGCATCCTTTTGTTTAATAACAACTTACGGTGGGCGTGTACGCAAAGTGGGCGTGTCCCCACAAACACAGAGGAAATGGCACAAATACAAACTAAATTAATTGAATGAATAGCGATGCCGCAAAAAAAAACTTGGTGTGATTTGTCACTGTTTAGACATTAAGCAAATAAACAAAAAAAAATAATTTATGACTTTAAGGTCTGTATATCTCATTAGCGTGAACTTTAATGGGGGGCTACCATTGCTTTGTCTTCGAAAAACACATCTTAAAATTGCGTTGTCAGCTTTAATTGATGCATTTCCCTTAGCCCACATTCATCCAACCGTTCACAAATTTGGCATGATTGGTTTTTTTTTAAATGAATGAGGAGAACACTATCTTATATAAAAAATTTCATAACAATGGATTGAGTACTTTTTATGCTCGACACCTAAGATAAAGAGTATATTACGTTTGTGCAATGTCCGTCATGCTGTTTGGCCGTCTGTCTGCCTGTATGAACGCGTGTATCTTGGACACCCTTAGAGCTAGAGACTTGAAACTTTGCAAATACCCTAGTACACGTCAGTGCTAGGCAAAGTGTCAATATAGCCCAATACGCCCTCTGCGAAACTGGAAAATCTGCATAAAAAAACATAAATGTCAGGCCCACCCATGCCAACTGCCTTTTAAAATCGAGAATCCCCATATTTTAAACAGTTTTTAATCTGGAACTAGCAAATCTGATGGCAATTCAGCTGGCGATGTCCCCCAAGATGTGCATCAAGACCCTGGGCGTACCCGTTTTTATTCACGTCTCAGAGTATACCGCAGTCGGTTGCGTCCGACTGCAACGTTTTCCCCTGGTTTGTGTTGAAACAGTTTGAATTATCATAAATGCTTGTTGTCATAATGAAAAAAAAACTTTTTGGCATACTATTTTCCGTGACTGGAGCGCATGAGGCAAACTCGCATGTCCGATAATTGTATGTTTATAAGGTTGTATTAAAGGGCTTCAGCTATTGAATTTACTTCTGCAATACCCTCCCTTCTAATGCAAACAAAAAACTTGGCACACTTTGGAGACCACAAAAAACAAAAGTCAGCAATTAATGCCGAATAAACCAAATAATATTTTGCCAGTTAAAAGACTTGTTGATTACGCCACATGCCAGAAATTGAAAATTGCAAATTTAAAGAGATTTGCGTTGACTCTAAAATTGAAATTAAGTAACAGCATTTTGGGAATAAGCTTAAGTATAAAATGTATATTATACACTTAAATAAATAAGTAACTAAACAGGAGGCACCCGAAAAATACAGCCGAAATTGATTATGTTCGCTTCTGCTCCTTTCGACAATTGCGATTAGTGGCAACTTGAGACAGACGCTGGCCGAGACAGTAGCAAGAATCTCTCTCTTCCAGCTTACGGCCGTATAAAATATGAATGCCTCAGGTACTGCCGCATACCCATAGAACAACAACAAGCACTTGGGGTTGGGCGCAGCGTATGGAATTCTCTGTCAGCACGTGCTGCCCGTTTAGTAAACAAAAATGTTATAAAAAAATACAACAGCATAAACAACAACAACAAAATGTAATCAAGTTGGCAACGCACGGTGCCACAGCTCAAGGCGCAAGATGCTTTACAGAGCAAAGCACTTGAGTGTGTGTAGCCCTTAGACAGCCATTCAAGCAGCCAGGCACTCGATTAAATCAGACTCAAGCAGTGTATGTCACTCAATTTTAGTTGCCTTGCCACCCATTCAAATCTGTGTGGGCCACAGACCAATCGGAATTTTCCGTGTGTGGGTGACGTCATCAGTTAAGAAGTAAGGTATTTCAATTTATTGGAGAGGCACAAGAATCTGAATTAATGAGTTGGAAGGCCTTATGCCACTCTAAAATCTTTCTACGACTACAACTATGACATGAAACAATAAAACATACAATGCAACGCTTTTGAAATAGGATTTACCAACTTTAAGGTTGAAATAATCTTCAAGTCCTGCTTCCGAAGCCCGGAAGGTCAGTAGATACGTTTTAAAAAAGTTTTTGGTTACGCATCTATTTGGTCTTAAGTGCACTTTCAATGTAAATTCAAAAACAAAAGGAAACGTTGCAGTCGGACGTACCAGCACCAGGACGTACCAAGAAGAAATCAAAATTGGTCACTCTTACTGTGAGGGTGTGGGAAATATGTGGCACTTTTCTGATGAACAAAATATTTTCAAAGTTTCAATTCCCTAGCTTTACGTATGTACAACAATTTGCGTTAATACAGACTGACAGACACCATGATGGACATTGCAAAAAACCAATATACTCTATACCTTCGGTATCAGAGTATGTAATACGGGATACTACAAATTACTTTGCTTCAGGCAATAAATAGTACATTTTACCTTAATATTCTAACCGTTCGGACTTAAAGTTTATATCAAAGATTTTTATGAGAATACATGAATCTATATATGTATATAAAAGAAAGCCGAGTTAGTTGCACTATTTATAACTTAAGAACGGCTGAACTGATTTGGCTGAAAATTGGTGTGGTGGTAGCTTAGAACCAGGAGAAACACATAGGATACAATTTATAAAGATAAACGGGAAAAAATTTGCCACGCCAACCTTCTGCGTCCGCTTTGTCTTATCTGTCAAGATATTTTCTTAATGAGTTAATTAAATTAGAAAATTGTAAATAAAGCAATAAAGTGAATTTTTTGGAAGTGTAGAAAAAGCACGTACTAAGAGTTATGACGCGAAAGCGTAAGTCAAATCTTTCCCAAAGCTCTAATAAAGCTCGAACTATGAAAGTAGCTAGACATAACGAGACGTTTCCACAAGCCAAACTGCGTAGCCTTGAACAGGCAGAGCGTGAGGCAGCTCACAGTGCTGCCGAGAAACCAGAGCAGTCCCAAGCTCGGCGTCGACAGCATGCTGAATATATGGCATCTCAACGGGCTATGGAGACACCCGAACAGTCTCAAGCTCGACGTGAACAGAACGCTGAATATGTGGCATATCAACTGGCTTCTCAATCTCGGCGTATTCAGCAGACGACTTACATGGCGTCCCAAAATTGTATTTTGTGCTCAATTCTATAAGCGACGCGTGATCGGCGTCTACTAATTTGTATACTCGATACCGAAGGTAAAGAGTATATTGGTTTTGTGCAATGTTCGTCATGGTGTCTGTCCGTCTGTCCGTCTGACCGTCTGTCCGTCCGTATGGCTGCAAGTTTTTTCCACACCCTTCAAGCTGGAGACTTGAAATTCTCTTTATCTATGGGATAGTAAATTAAAGTTTCAAGATGGGGGTTCTACGATAACTGGGGGGCTGGCAAATCGATAAATTCGATAACTCAAAACCGATAAATCCACATATTTCGCACATCCTTACAGCTAAAACTACCAAATTTGGTAAAAAGATAGCTACTAGCAACCCCCAAAAAACTGCATCACAAATTTTGGAGCCACGCCCCCCCTCCCCGCCCCCAGCCCCCAGCATTTTAAAGTCAAAAAGCTATAGCCCACAGTTTTTGAGCTATAGCCACCAAATTTGGTGCCAAGATAGGTGATGATGCCCCCCTTAAAACTGCATCAAAAGTTTGGATGCCACGCCCACCGATACTGCCCTAGCCGCCCCCATCCACCCCAACGCTTCGTCAAAAACGGCAATGCGTGTATCTTCCAGAGTTGTGGAGCTAGAGCCACCAAATTTGGTGGGAAGATAGCTGGTAACGACCCCCAAAAAACTGCATCAAAGTTTTGGAGCCACACCCCCCATTTCGCCCCCCTTTCCACACTTTTTAAAATTTTCGAGCTAGAGTCACCAAATTTGGTATGAAGATAGCAATTGACATTCCACATAGATCTGCAGCACAAATTTGGATGCCACCCCACTACCGCCCCCAGCCCCCCCCTCTCCCCACTTTTTCCAAACTTCGAGGTAGAGTCACCAAATTTGGTATGAAGATAACAATTGACATTCCACATATGTAGATCAGCAGCAAAACTTTGGATGCTACGCCACGGTTGCGTCCGACTGCAACGTTTCCACTTGTTAAGTTTTACGTTAATGATGAATTTAATAAATAGTTTTTGTTTGATCTCTAGAAAGTTTTTGTTTAAATTCATCATTAACTTAAAACTAAACAAAAATCATAAGAAATATGAAATATCAAAAGTTCGTTATATCGATATTATCGATTTTTTGGAGCACTAATCATCATCAGAGATTCTGTAGAGAAGAACAAGCAACTGCGATCCGTATTTTGTGCGACTGTCCTGCCCTATGTAAGAAACGTCATAAACTTTTGGGAGGCAATACATAAAATATTTAACAAAATTCTTCATTAAAACCTTAAACCTACAAAGGTCTCCATGAACATCAACCAAAGTAGGTACAATAAATCAACAGCTGCCAAAGGTGCATATAACTATTTATAATAAATTAATTTAAAAAATTTAAATCTCCGTACCCCTTTGCAGTCGAGTATACCGCGCAATTGGTTGCTACCGGCTGCAACGTTTTCAATTGTTTTAACTTGCGGTCGCTGGTTCTGAGTATAAAAACAAAAAAGTATACAAGCCACGCATTTTCCAAATTTTCCAGGCTTAGCTTTTTAGTACCTTATTTTAACTTTACCTACCGTGAATAATTCAACGCTGTTATTTGATCTGTGTATTTGTAATAATTTTGCCATTCAGTCAGGAAATATTTTTTTTTATATATTAACGTTTATGCGTATATTATCTATTTAACACTCAATTTATCTTTGTAATTTTTACAATCTGGTGTCAAACTCATGTATTAACAATTTGCTGGTTTTTGTTGGTGTTAGTAAAGCGGCTGGTGTTTAATTCTTCTTCTATTTGATTAGGTCTGGGACTACGTGTGCGGGTTAAATTGCACAGCTCTTACAAACACACACAGACACACAAACATATAGAAGGACTACAACAATATGTTGAGTGTGTAGTTTAGTAAGGGTGAAGTTAAATAAATCAATGGCCTGTCCTAAGTACATTTACTTGTACACAAAAATGTGCATGGCACGCATAACAATGAAAAACAGCAGGAGAGGCATTCCAATGGCAAGGGTAAGGAAAATAAAACACTGAGATGACTTTTTATTGTTTGCAAGCATGCTTGTTAGTTAAACACGAGTTTAATTGAAACTTAAAATAAAAAATTTATTAAAGCTTAAATTTTAAAATTTTATTCCATACAATAATTAGCTTTCTTTTTATACTCGTTACCGAAGGTCAAGAGTATATTGGTTTTGTGCAATGTCCGTCATGGTGTCTGTTCACACCCTTCAAGCTAGAGACTTGAAACTTTCCAATTCTCTTTATCTATGGGATAGTAATTTGGGGTTTTACGATAACTGGGGGGCTGGCAAATCGATAAATTCGATAACTCAAAACCTATAAATTCACATATTTCGCACATCCTTACAGCTAGAAATACCAAATTTGGTAGGAAGATAGCTACTAGCAACCCCCAAGAATTTGCATCAAAGTTTTTAAGCCACGCCCACCCATTCCACCCCCCTTTCCCTACTTTTTACAAACTTCGAGCTAGAGTCACCAAATTTTGTATGAAGGTAGCAATTGACATTCCACATAGATCTGCAGCAAAAATAAGGATTCCACGCCCACCTATACCGCCCCCAGCCCCCCCTTCCACCACCTTTTACAAATTTTGAGCTAGAGTCACTAAATTTGCAAGGTAAAAGCTGGTGGCATCCCCATCTGCATCGATGAATCGTTACACCCCTGCCGCATTCGTACCCTTTTGCAATCAGGCCGCTTTTTACCGGTTTTAATACTGGTAACGAGTATACCGTAGTCGGTTGCGTCCGACTGCAACGTTTTCACTTGTTGTACTTGCTTTGGTGTCTGAAGTTTTGTAAAACAAACAGAAATCCAGTCAAATTCACAAAATGTTCATGCACTCACTAAGTATTTGTGTGATACCATAATACATACACACAAAAAAACAAGCTCAACGTTAACCGAAAATCCAGATTTTAGATTTTCGTTTTCATATTATATACTAAAATTTTTGACTTAAATATTATTTATTATATTATATATTAAATATCGAATTTAAAACGATTGCATGCGAAATATGTTCGGCAATGCGTGGCATTCAAAGTTTTAAAAAAGATCTTTGGGGGTCGTTACCAGCTACTCGTTATTCACGAGGCGGTGGGGCGACTTGGGCGTTATCAGTGGTCTTGACATCAAAAATTTTGATGCAGTATTTTGGGGGATGCCAGTAGCTATCTTCTTACCAAATTTGGTAACTTTTCCTGGAAGGGTGTGGGAAATATACGAATTTATCGATTTTGATTTATCGATTTGCCAGCTCTCTAATAGCCGTATTGCCCCAATTATGACACTTTATCTGTCCCGGCTATAGAAAAAGACATTTGCAAAGTTTAAAGTCTCTAGCTTGAAGGGTGTGGAAAAAGTTGCGAACATACAGAGGGACAGACGAACAGACACCATGACGGACGTTGCACAAACACAATATACTCTTTACCTTCGTTATCAGGTGGAAAAAAAACGCTATTAATAGAAAAGCATTTGCAAAAATTTGGAATTAATGCGTAAGCTAAACAATTTTTTCTCTGTGTGAAGAAAAAATCAACAATTGCAATGCATAAAATGTGCCTCAATAAACAAAAAGAGAGTCGTTCTTAAATACTATTAAATACATACCATAGTTTATATAGAAACCTGTATACTATATATAAGTACAAATAAATTAAAACGGCTTTTCCAACATTCATATTTTTATGTGTTAGTGGCCAGTGGAATTCTGGATCTTGATGGTTGGAGCCAAGGAATCAATAAACGAGTTCCTCTGACCATTTTTATACTCGATACCGAAAGTCAAGAGTATATTGGATTTGTGCAATGTTCGTCATGGTGTCTGTCTGTCTGTCCCTCTGTATGAACGATACTTTTTCTGACACACTTCAAGCTTGAGACTTGAAACTTTGTAAATATCGTTTTTCTATGGCCGGGACGATTACTGAGGGGCTGTCAAATCGATAAATTCGATAGCTCAAAATCGAAAGATCCACCTAATTCGAACATCCTTACAGATATAACTACTAAATTTGGTGACAAGATATCTACTAGCAACCCCCAAAAAAACAGCATCAAAAATTTTGAGGGCCCGCTCACCCACTGTGCCCCAGCCCCGCAGTTTGAAATCAGAAACGCCTGATGGTGACATTCTCATCTGCGTCAGACAATCTTTGAGACAGCGTACACCCCTGTCGCATCCGTAACCTTTTGCCATCAGGCCTCTTTTTACCGGTATTAATGCAGATATCGAGTATACCGCAGACGGTTGAGTCCGACTGCAACGTTTCCACTTGTTATTATTTGCCATTTTGGTTTTATGGACGCACGCTTGTGCCACTCCCCATTTCAGAATTTTTATAGCTGACAGGGCATAGGGCCGCCAACGCAAAAACACTTTTCGTTTAGCCCGTAATGCATTGTGTCTAATATCCAATTAATTTGGGATTTGCCATTAATGAGTCCCCCAAGCGAGTTGGCAGCCCAGCGCAACACACAAATTGTGCGTGTGGCCAGTTTGAAAACGGACTTAATTAGCGCCAACCAAAGCCAATATACACAGACATATAGCCATAAAAATAACTACCAAATAGGTCATAATTACATACATATATCCTCAACCCAGACATACAGAGGCACAACTGCACAGTTGAATATAATTAAAAATCCTTTTTATCAATAGTAAATTCAATTAACATTTAACACATTGTCCTATAATCAAATACAAGCTACAAACTTTTCTAGCAAAGCATCGAGGGAAAAAATTTTATTATTTTAACCTCATAACGATTAATTAAGATTTTCAATATTTGTGTATTAATGTTTAGGTTTAATCACGGCCAACCACACTCTTAAAGATAAAACACTTCATTTCTCATAGTGGGTGGAAATTTGGGGGAAAAGGAATACAATTACTAATAACGACAGCCATATAAAAAGCGTAAAAAAAAAAGAGAAACTAGATTCAGAGCCATTTACATCGGCTTATGCGAAAGCCACTATGTTGAATAATAATGCCAAAGGATTGGAATAATTTCGTTCAGCTAGTGAGATGGACACTGATCAACTAATATGAGAAAGATCAAAGAACGTCATACAACATTCTATGAGCTTGTAGGAACCTCTTCACTCTTGCCAATTAATGAGTCAAATATGATTACGCATTGGTGTTTGGAATGTCAATGGCCTAACAAAAATTGCCTATGAGTTTTTCAATCACTACCATCTTATTAACGTGATGTTGGTATGCTAAACTTATTTCTGCTCACAGATTATATAACATTTTACTTGGCTGTAGCATAAAGTAGTAATAAGGTCCAGACGACTGCATCATGTGATAACATCTTTCAGTTCGCTTTGCGCTAAATGTGTTGCTACTAAATTCTTGAGCGATCAACGTGAAATTCTTCTAGCAGCAATTTACTGTCCTCCACGACTTGCTTGGACATGACAAAAAATTCTTAATTTTAGGAGACTCGAATGCACAACATAACGTGTGGAATGCAGTAATAAACAGTGTTTATTAAACACACCCCGCGGGACCGCGCTGGCAGTTAGACTCTCATCATCAAGTGCTTGCTACAGATAGTCTAACTCATTTCTCATACCGTAGCCATAGGTCCAATTCAATCGATTATGCTATTTATGAAGGAATTTCGTCTAAGTGTATCCGAGCAGATAGAACTTAATTGTGATCAAGTTCCATTTCAGAGTGGCTGCAAATTAAGCGGCTACTAAGGAACGTCTACTGCCACCCAAAGCTTGGTCAACAACATTGCCTACCCGCCAGCCTACCTCAACCTCTTTTAAATATGGTAAAACTTGAGCTCTTCGTCGCCATTATATGAGCTAAGACTGCTGCCAATTGACACTTAAAACCATTACTTTGAGAACATTGTTATTGCACCTAAATCTCCTGGCTACGATAGACGACAGAGTTTTTAAGGCTCTGCCAGATAAGGAAGAGATGTTTTTGGTTCTTCTTTTAACTCCATGTTTCGAACCACAACATTATCCAACTATGGGTTGCAGAAAAATTCCGCGTTATGTGATTCGCGTTATAGAAGACTTAGCTATTATATATTTATTTCATTATCAAATCATTAATGTGCTTTCGCTAGTCTGTGTCACTATCTTCGAAGTTCGAACATCAAATTGCGTTGAAATAATGAGTGCTTTGGGCGTATAACTTTGTCAGACGAAATTTCCTATAACTGATAACTATACGAGGAATCCCTGTACTTGGAAATTAGCCATTTAAAAAAATCTTGACAAAAATCAGAAAACCTTGCCAAGCCAGATTTTGATGCTGTCCAGATTGCAATTCATCAATCAACAATTTGGTGTTCCGCGTCATCACGGCACACCAGAGCAATTTCATCGGGTGATTCAGCATGTCCTTGAAGCTTTAGAAAATGAGCAGTATAGCCCTGCGGTATTCTTATAAGTTCATAATAGGTTTGTTTTAAACTCAAATCCATCTTTTCTTCTTAAGTCTAACCTGACTGACCGCTCATTTGTGGTTGAAGTTAGGGGAGAACAAGCAAGTGTCCGCCCTATTCGAGCGGGTGTTCCTCAGGGTAGTGTCCTTGATCCATCCACAATTATAAACATCAGATTTGTCGATTGCCACATACACAGAAGGCATTGTGTTTCTTGCCAACTCATCTTACATAGAATTTATTAAATAGTTTTCGTACTTGAGCTAACAGGTCAACAGGTCATTTGTGTCAATGGAAACAAATATTAGCACTGTACATTTACACTCAAGAAAAAGAGATGCGCAATGATTCAACTTAACAGCATTTTATCTCCTCAGGAGGACAAAGTTTGATTCCTTGGTATATATGTACTTAGACAGGAAGATTACCTGGCGCAAATACATACAGAATATGTCAGGAAAGTGTAGATCAGCGAGAAAAAATCTCAGCTGGATGCTTAAGAAATCGAGCAAACTATGCTATAAGTAAACAAAAGCATAACCATGCCAATGTGGACATAGTATGTAACAATATTATTAAGCACTGCTGCTAAATCTTGGATTTCGATTTTAATACTACAGAATAAAATGCTCTGAGACATCTCTGGTGCATGATACAGCACAATTCTAATTTGCCAATAGTTGTTGAGTAAATTAAAAGTCGTACTTGTCGACATAATGACCGACTTATCAATCATGTCAATCCTTTGTCTAACAATTCCTTCCCTCCCTTTTGGGTGGAACATGGGGCTAAGTTTGGATGGACGAAACTTTATTTTATTTTATTGGTAGAAAGTTGGACGAAATTTGTTACCTTCTAATTCGGCGCGAACAAAATTTTAGAGATCTAATTGGAACGTCACAAGAACAATATGTTTATCAATGTGGAAAATCTAACCATCGATAATATCACCTTTTTTGTATAGCTTATTGTTTTGCATATGGTTATTTTTTCTTCTTTTATTTAACTAATCAAATTGAAAGGAAAGCGAATTAAAATTACAGCATTAACTTGCATTATTGCAATGATTGTTATGTTAAGTTCAAAGTTAGAACCTTCTTAACGCAACTTCACTTGCTTTAGAAAAACATAAGGTGCAAAATAATCAAGATAAACCTTTTTTATTGTCCCCCATTTCGGCTAAAGCCCATTTTATTTATATGATTTACCATCAAATTAAGTACACACACTCACACGCACATATCTACATACATACATATAAGCACGTGCAAATAATATCCATCAACTCTATGGCCGCATATTTTGATTTATATGGGGTATCGCACACAAGGAAAAACATTTGGGCAAAATCCGGTTCCATTCATTGATTCAGCTACAGGCAAATAGAAGCGACGGTAATCAGTCCCAACAGAAAAGCAACAACAAATGTATGTAAATATGTATGTAACTAGTTTATGTGTGCGTGCGAGCCATTGCATGCCGTGAACTGTTGCGCGAAGCAACCGCTGTTAATGAACTTAAGCTCAGGCATAGACAAAACACCAAAACTGCGCAAACAGGGAGCAAAGGCGCGTCACTCTCTAACACACTCTCACACACGCACACTAGGAAACACGCACGCTCACACAGAGAAGAGGCAGTGACCTACCAACCTACTCAAGTAGTTTGGCATGCATGCACGAAAACTGAAACCAAAGCAAATAAACGCACGGCGCTTCAAACACTCATACACTCATGCACACACAAACATTCAAAAACACACACTTCAAAACGGCAACAGTTTGCGCGAGCGCCAAACAAAAAGAACAATTGAGAGTTATACCAAATGGTTTGAGCGAAAGTTCATAACGCGACGCAACATGTTCGTAGCGAACCATATTGATGACGTATGCGCACACAGCATGTGCGCAGCTGACAAGCACCCATCCACCCACCCAGCAAAATCAGCATCGAAAATAAACGACTCATTCACACCAGCGCAACGCACACGTTGAGTGTGACGACGGTGTTTGAGCGCAAACGTCAAGTATTGGCGGCATCTTTTGTATCAAATTTTTCGCACAAGTATCGCAGACGACGCTGTTCTGTTCACACGTTCGGCAAACGTTGCTGCTTTCGCTGTCGCCGTTTTTGCTGCTGATTTTTCGTCGGCAGTTACAGTTTCGACTCCGCATTCGCATCGGCGTGCGTGATAAAAGAAAAAAAATAGAAAATATGTATATTTATCTTTAATTTTCTTAGCACGCGTTGGAAACAAACAACAAATTGAGTTATTAATACAAAGCAAATGCATATGCAAATACGGCCAACGTTATTTGTGCCAATCTTTGCATGTCTGTGTGCGTGTATTTGTACCTGTGTGTTAGTGAGTGCAAAAAAAAAACGCTGATTATAAGCTTAAATTGGCCTTAGCAAAGCGTACAATCAACAAGAAACACAACAGCTGAAACATCAAAAACAACAACACAAATAACAACAACAGCAACAGAAAATAATTTTTTTTAAAAAAAGCACGGCGCAGAGACGCTTTATACCAAAAAATAAATACAAAAAAGTTCTCAACATATATATAATAATAAAAAGCTGATATAGCAAGCAGCTCTGCAGAAAGGTGCGATAGTTCCAACTGTTTTTTATCACGTTACTTAACACAAGATACTTTTTTTCAATTTTTTTTGATTACAATTCATTTTTAATTGAACTGCAAACTCTGCACATATGTATATTTAAAAATATTTACTTGGCTAAAATCGATTCGCAAATTATTTGCGTGAAAACAATTTTCGAAATAAAATGTTTCTCTTGTTAGCGGCGAAAAAAAAATCGTCTGAATTTTTGGATTTTTGACATACGTATATATATAGACAATATTTATATTTCTCTACAGACATTTTCTACACTAATAAACATAATACAAGTATAAAGAGGAAATCAAGTGAATAGCCGAGTGTTAAAAATGTTGATTATTGAGATAAATTTATATAATAAAGTTGAGAATTCGTTGACTCAGATCGGTACTGATCTGAAGATACCCACTTCAAATATTCCTTCTAACCCTTAATAGGCAAGAAAAAGATACTTATATTATTTATTTGTTCAGTACTATTAAATCTATTTTATTTGTAAGGGGCTCTTTGATGACGATTGCAGAGTGGCTAAAAAACATGTGTTTGAATAAAATAGAATGAAAACATAAAAAATTCCTAAAGATTTACTTCATGTGCCAAGCAAACACACAATTCATTTTCATACATATACAGATAAAGAGATAAACAGACAAGTTAACTAATTTTAGCGCCAGCTGATTAACCGTCAAAATGCGTGTGCATGAAAATGCGAGAGTGAGTGCAATTTCCAGCTCCATTTCCAACTGAGCTACGTGCTGAACCCTCCAAACGGAATAAGACCCCTGGGCTCCCCCTTCACTGCATATCACTAAGTGAATGCTGCTGACAAAACCAATTTACTGCGAACACTAAAATTATGGCCAACTATATATAGTGTTTGAGTGATTTTTAGAAGAAACTGAATCAAAAAATTGGAGAGAACAAATTAATCAATTGCTTCTATCAGCAGTTTTGTTTATACTTCCCCGACGCAATTTAAAGAATAATCAATCTTTAAGAGAATTATCAATGTACTATTGTGAATGACCTTGAACACAAATCCGCTAAATACAAATATATATATTGGTAAAGAAATGAAATGATTATCGAGAGTGTGAAATTGTTAATTTTAAACAAAATAGTTTTCTCATTCATGTTATAAAATTGATTTTTATACTTGTTGTGTCCTTGCCGTGTGTAATTTAATTTATAGTTCTTTGATTTATTTTTTTTCAATATTTAAGATCTTCAAATTAACTGTCAATCACTCTGAGGAACTCATCTTTAATGTACTTTGAAAATAATTTGTTTAAAAATTAGACTGAACCAAACTATACCAAAAATAATGATGTATAAAGTTTAATAAATATTTTAATTAGAGACGTGGCTTATGTTGCCAAGTCTGTTGCCAAGAATTGAAATTGTAGCAAAAGAAATGAAGAATTCTTCTTCTACTACACAAAACTACAAAATGGTACATATTTAGAAAAACACCAAAAGCTTATTAAGTATATTTAAACTCTGCTGGGATGCTATAAACTCCAACTACCACAGGCTTATTGTGGAATTGAGCTCTTGACTGATTTAAGAAACGAACATTAAGAACAACAATGCCAAGAAACAAAAACAATACGTAAAGCCACCTGATAAAAGGGTCTGTGTCTAAAGACAAACGACAAATTTGGTACGTGCTTGAAATTCTATGGCCCCGACTATTCTTAGAAGATGACACCTCATGGGGAAGGGAAGGGGATTAAAACAATTTTTAGTACATCCTGTCGAAAGAGAAGTAGGTAGAGGGTGGTGGAGCGGTAGCCAATAGTTTTAGCCTAGAAACACATGCATGTACCACATTTGCATTTGTAAATCAATTACAAAAAAAGTTTCTATTCGTTTTCACATTTGGATTGGGATCGAATTTGGGGATTCGTACTACACCTTTGCGATGGTTCCAGCTGTGTTTAGATGGCCACTTGGGTTGTCGGATCTGTTAGATAGAGCATTTATTGTGTGTCTTCAGTTTTTTTGTAGTTTGGCTGTGTGAAAACAGTTGCAAATGCCACAAACACAATTTCTACAAATTACTCACAGCAGGCGCCACTGTGACAGGATGTACCGTAATCCCCCTTGCTTATTTCCACTTGCTACATACAGCATTCGCAAATTTCCATAGGGCGTATTTGAAAATGACTTTGACATTACTAAGTGAAAGTGAAAGTAATCAGACTGTTTATGGGATTTGTTAGCCCGACAAAGACAATGCCAGATATTGCATAAGCTTAGAATTTGCCATAACAAAAACTTGGCTATACATTTTAAATAACTCTACAAGCTTTTTACGAACTTTTCATATGGGAAAAGTTGGCAAAGCGTATGTAAAATAAATGTACAAACTATTTGAAAATATGAGATAATCTTTATTATGTTGAAGTCATTTATATGTATTTATTATACAACAAACAAGTTTGCACTTATACTTAAATGTTTGGAATATGCCAGTCAATTTTTTTTAAACATTTTATTTCAGATGAATTAATGTTTCTGTTTGTGCACTTATTGGAATTCTACGCTGTATTAAATCAAATCTTGTCTTTTTCATGCACTTAGTAAAGAAAAAAACTAGTTCAAACAAGTAAGCAGTCTGAAAGTCTTTAAAGAATGATTATGAAATACCCTGAAAACTGGTCAAAGCCTATTTGAAAATTTCTAGAACAGTGATTATATGGATGTATGGCTTGTTTGTTCTGCGCTTATATAGAAAATTCCTGGAATTCTCTACTTCTTTACGCCTGTTTCACTTGCTCTATTTTATAATACATTTTACTTATTTTTCATTGAGTTCAATCTCGGTTATCAATAGTTTTTTTTAATCTAAACTTTATTTAAAGCTAGATCAGAATCAACAGACGATTACTCAGAGATACATATTCTCAGTAGTTTCAATATTCATAACAAGCTTAAAAGCTACAAAACATTAAATAAATGCGACACGAATAAATATATGAATTTAAAAGTTCAGCAAAATGCTCAAAATACATAAATTTCATATAATTTAATCACGTACATATTAAGCAGCGAAAACCAAAAATCGAATACCCTTAAAAAACATACACATCACGTAAGCACACAAATTGAGTGTGAAATTTTACGCGCCAATAAACACAAGGCGGCCACAAGTAAACTGTTTGATGGGCGCAATTTTGTATGCAAAAAATAACCTAATGTTAACAAAAAACACTCAGTACAAATCTTGCATATGAACTTCAACGATTGCCTAATACTCTAATATCAAGTTAACGAAAGCCAAAAGGTGTGAAAATGTACGGTTTCGTGGAATAGTCGAATGTGAGTAATCAATCTACTTTTCAAGTTTATTCACTATAGCTGAGAAATTCATATTGATTGTGTTTTATTTTTAAGAAAATATAGAAAAAGTCTTCGATTCTGTTCGGACAGATTAAGTTAAATACCGGTCGAAACTTGCTTTACTTTAGAGAAAATCGCATATTCATTTAAATTCCCTTTGGCACAAATTTGATATACCATAAAAACTGCTAATAATCTGCATCTGAGAGGCAGCGGCTGAGGCTAACATCGTCTTGAATATTTTGATGCAAATCTTTCTTTAATTTCATCAGCTATCATCATATCAAACGGAGGCGAAAAGGATGAGCGTGGCATCCAAATGTGTGCAGACCTTAGGAAATGTTATCAGCTAACTTCCTACAAAACTGTGGTGGGGTGCTGAAGGTGGCAGGGGTGCACGTGGCATTAAAAACTTTTGTTCAGACTATATACCCACCAATTTTGGTGACTCTAGCTTTCAAAATGTTGGGAAATATGTGATTTTTATCGATTGAGCCTCAAGGTGTATCGACTTGCTATCGATTTCCCAGCCTCTCAGTGGGCGCAGCGGACATACGGACAGACACCATGTCGGACTTTGCGCTAAACCAACTAACTAACTAACTTTTTACCATCGGTATCAGAGAATAGAGTTAAAAATTAAGATGAAGACGCTCTTAGTTCTGTTCCTCACAACCAATTGTTAATTGATTCGGGATAATGTTAAAAAAAAGTTTCAAATGTCAAAAATTCTGGGCATTCAAATTAAGAATTACATCCCAACGCGCACAAAACATAAAAGGGCGCTCTCAATTATAAAAAAATATACTTATACTAACTAAGCATGCAACACAGAGCGAAACTGGCACAGGAAAGAAGTAGACTTGTCGCCTTTTGTGTATGACGACTTATAAGCAATGCAGCACACACACACACATACACACACAAACGTACATGCATACATACACATATAACGACCTAGCCAGACCTACATATAAATGTTTATGACGGCATTATAATGATGATTCTGTTGTGCTTTGTTCCCTTTTATTTTCTGGGGTTTTTATATTCTGATACCGAAGTGAAGAGTATATTAGTTTAGTGCAATGTCCGTCATGCTGTCCGTCCGTCCGTTTGCCTGACCGTCTGTCCGTCTGGAGGAACGCTATTTTTTTCAGCTCCCTTTAAGCTAGAGGCTTGATATTTTCCAAAGACAAAGTGTCAAAATTGGGTTGCTACGCCTGAGGGGGGGCTGAGAGATCGGTAAAATCAGAGCTGAAAAGAGATAAATAAACATGTTTCCCACATCCTTACAAAGATAATAAAAGTTTAATTTTTTGGATTTAAGTTATGTCAAAAGAGGTCTTAAATATCAAGGACGAATTGTGCTAAAAAAAAGTACTGAAAACCGACTGTTAAAGTACGAAATACTTGCGTTAAGTATGGCATTCTTGATTTAAATATTATTATTATTTTGCCTGTTTAAAAGGGGCTTTATGTGAATATTTTGTTTGTTTTATTATTATTATTCTTTTTTTGTAGGCCATCGAGTAGCATAAAATGCGCAATAAATTGTGTTAAACATTTAACTGCAGTCAAAAAGTTTTTGGAACTGGCTCAACAGCTAAAGCACCCGCCGCATGAACAAGAGATCATTGGAGCATGAGAATGATTGGCTTTTAGACAGCTATACTTGCGCTATGTTTTGTGTCTAAGAATTAATGGGAACTAAATATCAAGTTTTGTCATACTAGGATCAAGTAAACAGTAAACAAACCCGAATTGCAGTTAAATTATACCCAACTCAAGATAAAGGCGATTTAAATTAAGAAATCAGAGATTGAAAATATAGGTACTTGATTTGAGCACTTCGTACTGCTTTTTAGCTTAATTCAAGAATTGTTGCACGAGAAATGACACCGGCAAGATTTGAGTTAAGTTTGAAATCTTGATTTTGTTATTGACTGAAGTGACATCCCACGAAGATCTCTTTCATAAATTTGGATGCCACTTTTACCCATTCCAACTGCCATTTTAAATGGGAAATCTTCATATATTCCACCCCTGCCTCCCCGTACTCACCCTATGCAAGCAGTCTTCTAGCCACCCGTTTTAATACTGGTGTCAGAGTATACGGAAGTCGGTCGCTTTGGCCTGCAACGTTTCACTTGTTTTTGTTTTGGTTTTTGTGTAAGTTGCTTAACCAACTGGCGACTTAAAGCGGTGCTAAGACGATGGCGCTTATTGTGGCTAAGTGTTAAGAAGGAGAAGTGCAAAAGATGTGTTCTTTTAATTGTTGTTGTTGCTGGTGCTGCTTTAGGTTACAGTATTTGTGCCATGCAGTCAAGTGTACAAAATGGCGTCAAAGCCAAAGTATCAAACGTAGTAGCTTGAAAATTTTGTAAATTTGTAAAGCCGTCCAATAACACACAAACACACTCACACACATATGGTATACATAGATATGTAAATGCAGTGCCACATATGGCATAATGTGCAAATAAGCGAGTAAGACTTTTAAAATCGCTGCCGTCGTTGGCATCATCATAATCTGCTTCTTCCTTTTCCTCTTGCACCTCCTTGATATTTTGTTGCTTTGCTTCTTTACCTCTTGCTCTACTTATCCACCGCCTACACAGCGTCTGCTGCTTGAGCTTATTGCTACAACTTTTTGCCAGCTTTTTGTAAATGAAGAGCACACAGGCATACACTCATATCCACATTCAAGGGGGCTGGAAACTTTTTTTTATACTATTCGCAGAAATTGTGATAGGTTTGGTTAGAGCTGGTAACAGTTACATCTCAGTTTCTTACGAGTCCATATATAGTCGAAACTAAAGTTGTGTTCAGAGCTAAGAACTTATATGGTAAATGAACAAACTATGGAAGGAGTTACATAGATTACACAAAGATAGGTGTTTCCATGTCTTGCGGGACATCGCCAGCTGAATTGCCAACAAATTTGGTTACTATAGCTTACAAACTTGGGTGGGCGAGGCATCCAAATTTTTGATTCAGATCTTTGTGGAATGTCAACAGCAATCTGACTACCAAATTTGAATATTTTTCGCGATTTAAAGCAGTGGCTGATATGGGTAGGCGTGGCATCTTAATGTTGTATGCAGTTTTTTGGGGGACAAGCTGTAAGGATGTGAGAATAATGTAGACTTATCGATATCCATCAATCGATTGTATCGATTTCTTAGCCCACCAGTAGGCGTAAGAACCCAATCTTAACAATCTATAATTCAGCTCATAGACAAAGATATTTGCAAAGTTAGAATGGATTGGGTTAAGAATTTTTCTTTTAATTATGTATATGTAAAAAAGCAGTTTAACTTCATATTACATAAGAGCTAATAAGACTTTCTAGGAGTGATATAAAGTAAGTAAATTAAATATAGAACATCATGTCCGATTCAACTGCTGGCGTCTCCCACTTGGCTTGCATAGTTTGGTTTGTTTTATACGTTTTGTCTTTTTAATTGGATATGTGTGTGGTTATACGAAGCCAAGCTGCTTAACACACATAAAGCCACACACACAAACAAATACACAGGCTGGCGTGTGTGTTTATTGTTTTTGTTGCCTTACCTCAACACACGTTTTTATGACATTCAATGGCAGCATCAGCCGTCGACGCAGACACAAAAACATATCCTCGCCAAATTGAACGGCAATATATGCAAAATTTTCTGTTGACAGCAACAGCAACAACAACAACAGCAACAGCAAAAAAGCACATTGTACAAATGAGGGCGACAAAATTGTTGTAGGTTCACATGTGGCGTATGCGTAATAAATCTAATGAAAATTACGTCACAACGGCTATGCTGCCACTTAAGCAAATAACACTTTGGTATTGAACCAATTTTCATGCCACCCGCCCAATGTGTGTGTGTGTGTGTGTCAGTCTAACTACTATGTGTAAGTTTACTCGTCTGAAGCTATTAGTTTTCCTCAGCTTGGAACGCAACCTGAAAGCAAGTTTAAAACGCAAAACTTTTTAAGACGCTTCCTTGTCGAAGTCTCTTCATTTCCTGCGGCTTTGGCGGCCAAACCCCTTATTTAATAAGCGTCCTTAAAATATACTAGTACAGTTTTTATCTTACACTTTTCAAAAAATATTGCTTATTTATATTCAAAAACTACTTTAGAGAGGCAGTTTTAGCTCGGATAAAAATATTACATTGTTTAAGAAAAATGCGACATTTAAATTCTAGACTGTAAATAAAGTTAGGAAAAGGTTTTATAAAAAGCTATAACACTTTTACTTTATAAATTGTTAGCTCAAAGTTCTTCTAGTGTTACTACCAAAGTTATAATTTCCAATTTTGCGCCACCTCCCCTTATTACACCTCAATTTTCAACCGCCTTGATCAGCTCATGCTGGAGGTATGGGTGCTTTCGTTAAGTTTCTTTTTTCAATATAATTTTTCAGCGCACTTATCGTTGCATGAAAATTGAAAATCATGCCTTTACGTGCAAAATGTTGAATGCCATTTAAAGGTAAAACTGTGTTTGTATGTATGACGCCGAGTGAGATTGTGTGTGTTTCGTAAGGCTCCGTGTGTGTGTTTACATAAGAGAAGTCCGTGTGTGTGAGTGTGTGTTCTTGACATGTTTTGTAAAAATTGGTGCACACTTGTGATACGTTTCCCCTGATAAAAGCACACATACTGAATTTATTTTGTATTTAATCAGATTGACGGCTTTATTAAGCCCTCACTTTGATAAATATCTACAAATTTCTATGAGCTACAATTTACGTGCCGGCAATTTGTAAAATTGATTTACTATGCGTGCCAAAAGAGCCAGGAACGAAAAACGCAAACTATTTGTAATCAGAAAATTTGAAAAAAGTTAAATCCCGCAAGAATTCACAACAAAAATTAGAAACTATACAATTAATATGCCAGCCCAGACCTAAATGGTTGTTGAACTGAATATTCCTTAACTTTGGCAATACTTTTGTTTAATTGGTGCGCATAATTATGATGTTTTCGTGCAAACGCACACACGCTCGCACTTACAGAGAGACTCCTGCAATAAGGTTGGTCTGAAATTGGGTCGCAGGCAACCCAACCTCGTCCTTTTTATTGCCTGCTAGCATGACTGCTCCACTTTTCTTTTCTTTTTACTTTCTTTCACTCTTTTCTTTTATATTTTTATTTTTTTGCCGTTAACTTTACGAGCCCTAGCGAAAATATGAAGTACACGACAAATTATTTGCTGCTGTTTTAGAACGCGAGCAGGCGGATGAGTTGGATGGAATAGCAGCAGTTATATAGAAAGTTGACATGTATACATAGGGCAATACACAATCGCAGTTGACACATGTCACTTTATTGCGTTCTTCCATTAGGGGGAAAACCGCCTTGAGCATATATTATATTACTTAAACGTTAACGCCTATCAAAATGTCTATATCACTTCCCTCAAATGTATCAAGGTCAAATAACATTAGCTGCCAGCCTCAGGCCATAAGCCATCTCGCCCCTAAATGTGAATTTGTAAACGAGTTTTATACTACCAACAGCCTGACAAGGCGTTCTAAAATATAAACTTAATAGAAAAACATTTCTGTTTCTTTTTGTTAATAAACAAATAGATTTTGTAAAATAAACTTCTTATATACTTCCTTTGAGAAAAATCAAATAATCCCAAAATATAAATTAAATATAAATACATTTTTGTTTTGTGGTAATATTAAACAATATATATTTTGTAAAATTAAAAATTTCTTCAATTTCATGATGAAATGTAAAAAAGTTCCTCTGTTATTTGTTCGTGTGGCCAACACTTTATTTATTACATTTTTAGTTGTTCGTTCAATTGAAACTGAAACAGAAACTAAAACTGCCAAACGAAGCTGAAACGAAATTGCTCCTTTATTATAACACACATCACAACATGCTCAAATTGTATGGAAAGCGAAAAGTCCCAAACTACCAAATAACACACACATACTTTTACTTACATTTGTTGTGCCTGCTATGATAAAATTTTAAAAACATCTTAAAATAAGGAAAATATAACCGAACCGGGGGAAAAAGAATTGCACAAAATAGCTTTCGCATGGATTTTTGGCGGTTTCTGTGGGTATTAAGGGTTTAGTTTGGACTTTGGCAAAGCGCTGGTCGGTTTGGTTGACGTGTTGCTGGTTCTCTAATAAATAGTACACTGCAAATTGCAGTAGACGGTAGCGTATGGAATACGGCAAAGCAACCCATTTCACGTCGGTGCTGCTGGCCAAGCGTTCAAAGGGTGACCTGGTACATATTTTAGCATAAAACATTTGCATAAAACTTTCACGGCTTATGGCGCACAAATGCAATGTAAAAGTTTCATTGTGCGCATTGGCCGTATGTACACTATGAGTACTCTGTGTACCATACTCCACCCACAATCTGCGCCACACGCCACCTCCTTGGTTACTTTCAATTTTTATAAATTTAATCCATATCAAACAACAGGAACAGGGGCGCTGCTTACGTGAAACACAAAAAGCTTAACCTGGATGTTAGCAGATACGAAATCTAGACTTTAACTGTTGAATACTGGACCAATATCCTTTATTGTGTATTGGTATATCCCATATATACACTTCTGTTCTGTTTCGATAGAAGCAATATTTTCAACATTTCTATAAGAAAAGTTTGTAAAAGCATAAGACTATACTAAAATATATTTTATTTCATATATACTTTAACTCTATACATACTTAGCTGAAAGTAATATGTATTCACAATCTTGATAAAATTTTGCTTTTTATTTTAAGGTACTTAGTTACGAATGATTTCATTCGGATGTGAGCCCGATTTTGCCCCAGTGTAAGATATTTTGAATATATATCATGTAGACGTAGAAAGCGTTGCATGAATGATGTCGTTAAATCTTATAGTTGCTTTTTGATACTTGCAAACTATAGTATATGGATAGTATTCACACTTATTAAGTTATTGATTTTATTTTATTAATTATATTTTATTTGTTTTAATTTTTTGAACTGCGAATGTCTTAATAGCGTTAGTATCGTTTATTGACATAAAATACAAATTTATATATTTGAATGATAAATTTCAAAATACTACGACTTTTTATTATATTTTTCTAATGAATACTATCATATCATCATCAGTTAGTATTTATTTGTATGTCTTCAATCCACGTACATAGGTCAACTTTACGGGAATACTTTTTTTTCTTCAAACAAGAATTAGTGAACTTTAAATTGTTGATAAACTACTGGGCATTCAACTACCATTGGTAACTTCGCTTTCTCTCGGGAGGAGCCTTAGCAATTTGCTGACCAAACACGCACAAACCTACAGTTGCCTACCTTTCTCACAACTTGGCTTCTAACCTGAGCTACGCTAGTCTCGTAATTTTTTTCCCCCGTTTTTCTCGCGAGTACTCAAGGTTTCCCCTGTATACTGTTCGTTTTACTTTTGCCGGCGAATGGTTTGTGTTGGTGTGTGCGTGGCAAGCAGGTTGGCTTAGCTTGGTTGGTGTGGCTGGCAACATTTTGTTAGGTTCATGCGAGCATTTTGGCCCGCCAGCAAAAAGCTGTTCATAAATTGCATGTTGGCTTCACTATTCCTCTGTGTGTGCGAGAGTACTGGCATTTAGTCCATTTTGCTGGTTTTTTTCTTTTTTTTTTTTAATAGACCGACTTCGCATTTAAACTGTTATGCTTGGCCTGGTCCGGCATACGAGACCTTTCCACATTTATCGCTTAAGCCAAATCAGTGTCGGGCTATGCCACACATACATATAGTACATATATTTTGTAGCCCCTTTCCAATGTTGCCAAGGGTAGAATCGATAGTCTTCAACTAAAGTGAAATTTACGTTTTGCTGGCTGTCGCTGGCGTTGAAGTTGACCCAGGCATAAACTAGCCTTTGGCCGTGTACAATATTGCCTGTAAGCTTCACCTAACTTGACACAGAGCATACGAAAAAAAAAAACGCCATCAATTTCAGTCTATTCCACTACGTCGCACACCCACATTTTAATTAGCAAGCAACAAGACTCACAAAAAAAAAACTGACCAACGTAATAAAAAGTTTGTTTACTATGCATATTACTTGATTAAAGAACTTCGCATACATTAAACTAACATACATAATTAAAACTTAATTAAACTTATAATTTTAGTGGGCCGATTTTACGTGTGTACGCCTTTAAAGTGGCGTAGGAGTTTTGATTAATTGCAATTATATTTTTGATTATGTCTCAAGTGTTAAATGACTTATTCTTAGTCAATATGACATATATGTCACCAACATGACTCGTGATTTCCGAGACTGTCTTGCCTGTCTTATACATACAGTAAAATAAAAAATCAAAATCTGAAAACTATTTGTTCTAACAAAATAATTTAACTTAGAGTAAAAAACGATGGTCGCAACCGACTGTGAAATACACTGATACCAGTATTTCAACTGGTGTAAATTACTTGTTAGCAAAGAGAGGTGCGTGTAGATCGCCAGCTTTCATTCTACAAAATTTGACCATTTTCATCTCGAGGTAAATCGACTTGTTATCGATTTCCCAGCCAACCAGTAGGGCTTGCACTCCTAAATTAACACTTTGTCTGAAGCAGACATTGATTAAGATGTTTGCAAAGTTTCAAGCCTCTAACCTTACGGGCTTTCACACAGACAGACAGACGTACAGACACCATGATGGTATCGAGTATACCGAAGTCGATTGCGTCTGACTGCAACGTTTCCACTTGTTTGTTTTTAACAGGAACAGCAGTCAAAAAGCTGCCGATATCATCATTTTCATTATCTATATCAATGATAAAATATAAGAGCCCACATCGACTTGTCTGCATGAATTGCTTTACCAATTAAGGTAGCAGAATGTTTTCATGCAAGATTTTTAACGCTTCTAAGAACTGAACACACTTTTGAGTAAAAAATTAGTCATTACAATTTGTAGGGCGTCAATACGTTTAACATTGAAATACTTATTTATTTCTTTATTCTTTCAATTCCATGTTCGATTCAGCAACCTCAAAATCGCTATCCAAACTCAATAAGCTTTCATTTATACACATACAAAATAAACAAATTAATCAAAAGACTTATTTACATGCTAATTAGCCCTGATAAAACCACATAAAAAACTCTAAATAATTTCCGCTTAGTTGCAAAATTGCAAATGAGCAATCAAGGTTTATAAATTGGGGAAATAATATAATTTCAAATATGAACCTCACCAACAAGAATATTTAAAACCGAACTGTAGGTAAAATAAACATAGCATATTTATTTGCTTATTTAATGAAATTTTAATGAGCTTTCGATTCATTAAATTTACAACAAAATGCATTCACAATAAATGAAAACTGACACAGAAATCAAAAGTAGCAGCTGTTAATAGGTGTGTGTGTGTGTGTGTGTGTTTGCGTGTGAAATGTTTGCAATCAAAATAAATTTTGCGCAGGAAATTAAAAACCTGCTCTTTAGACACGACATTCACATGACGCATATCCAATGCGGTCACAATTATTGCAGCTATTATTGTTGTCGTAGTTGTTGTTATTAATTTAAACTAACATCAATTGGTGCAAGCGCCACACAAGGTAGAAGTGGCAAAACACATGCACACATTCATAAGTGTATGCATTCGAGTGTTTGTTATACTATTTTTAACACACCATCGCGCCAGTTAGTTATTAGTTGCGGTTGTTGATATTGTTGCGGCTGTGTCAAGTGTCAGCGGCAAGGCTCCAGTGCATTGTTTGCGCCACTTGTTCCTACCTAACGATCAACTCGACGGGGAGGCTTGATGGGGAGAGGGGGTTACAATGCCATTTCTTAGTGCCTACCATCATCAAATGACTACAAGTACATTTTTGAATGAAACAAGTGAAAACGTTTGCAGTCGAACGAAAACGACTGCTAAATTCTCTGATAACAGCATAAAACCGGGTGGAAGGAAGTTGGCTTGCCATGGGAGGGAAATGAGCGAAATTGCTTGGACGTGGATCGAATTTTAAAGTTTTTACCCTTAAGGTTTGGTTAATTCCTGCTCTTATATTGTGAAATATTTGTAACTTTTTGACTTTCGGTTAAATGACTGAACAAAAAGTAAAATATTAATTTTCCAAATTCCCATCTTCGTCGTAACGATTCACCAACCTAGCGACCGGATTGGCTAAAAATATCACCAACGAATTTTGTGGAAGATATGGTCGTATCGGTTTTCAGTTATCGATTCATATCGATCCTGCATAGCTACTAGTTTGCGAAGCACTCCAATCTTAAGACTTTATCTACCCCAGCACATAAATAAATATATTTTTAAAGAACAGACATTGCATAAAACTAATATACTATTTTGTACCTCCTGTATCAGAGTATAACAAGTAGAAAAGCTGCACCCAATATGCATACGAAAATAGTTCAAAGGAACTTCGCGTCGCGTTCTGCTGTTGGCAACCTTTTGGCTTGCTTTCATTAATTTGCATATTTAGTAAGTCATTGAAAATGCGACTTAATTGTTTTTAGCCACGTTTCCTGCCTCTAGGCTGCGGTATTTGTTATTTTTAGTCAATCTGCTGCAATTGCAGCACTCGTTAAAATTCGTTATTAGAAATTCAAAGTAAAAATACAAATATATTTGCACTTGGCTTCAAGATCTCATAAATCAAATGGCATAAATAGTAGCAAATTTGGGAGTAAACTGAATGAATCCTCAGGTTTATTGAATTTCGCACCCTGCACTCTAGACATAACGCGTACAGTTATTGCTTGTATGTACATATGTGCACGTTTTTCTCAAACGATTTCGTTGAAATTTCCATAAATGATGATTATTTTGCCTATTGTTTTTTAATAAACTTTTAAATTTAAAGACCCTATCTAGCTATTAAGCGGATAGGTCGGATATACTTCCTTCTTCTAATACTTACGTTGGATTTTAAATCAGTTTTTGGATTTTCAGAGAAGTTATCAATAGCTTGTTCCGAATCGGAAGTCATTAGTTCTTGTAGTCTCTGAGATCGACGCGTTTACGCAAAGTAAGCATCTTAGGCCCCATAAATGAATTCAGTCATATTTATTTGTCAAACTACTGAATGTTATTAAATTCATTTAACGCAAAGCTCGAATGTCATATACATATATGCACAATTTTTTTAAATTTTTAATTGATTTGTTAAACTATAAAAAACAACTTATTTACTAAGAAGATACCTAAGCCATTTCTCTGTTTGTCAGCTTCAGTTTTTAAATGCGAGCTTATTTTATGAAAACTGTTCCTTAGTCGTTACAAATGTAACAAATTCGTTCTATTTGTACCAAATTCAGAACCAAAGTTCATACTATGGTCCCATATGAACAAACGGTTCTTAAATCAAGGACATCTGTTTCTAATTTAACAACAAACATTGAATTAGGAACATGTTTTAAGACCGTCGTTCGTTTTTTAATACCAAATAGAAAATAAGAACCAAAAGTTATGAAACTAAGAACATTTGTTCGTCTTTTTCTCAGTGTATTATTTACAACGCCACAAAATTTTTTTAGCAATCATTTATATTATCTTGACGACTGGCAGCGTTTGATATAAGTTTTCAGCAAAAAGAACATTAGTGCCTTCTATTAAAAGATTATTATTACCCTTACATACCATAGTGAACTTATCTCAAAAAATTTGCTTTCAAATGGAACAAGTGACAACGTTGCAGTTGGACGCAGCCGACTGCGGTATACTCTGATACCAGTATAAAAACGGGAGGATGATATAGCCGGTACTGATTTTATAAGGCTGTAGGTCGGCTGGGGACGGATGGAGTAGGAGGAGGATATAAGCATTTCCGATTTTACCATCAGTATCAGCGTATAAAAATGTGGTTATTTCTAGTGTATCACGTAAATTTAAAACAGCAATGTTCTAGAATCTAGATATTCCAGATAATAATGTTGACCGTTTGCAAACATGGTGACGTTCTCTTATGTGTGGAACTGCGCCACAGCCTACATAGCTTTGCTTGCGTATGGCTATAGTCATACCCATCCCAGCACGGTAACTGTAAGGCGTTGGTTCTCATAGAGGTGTTTTAACTTGAACCTGATCGGAAGATATTCAACAAAGTTTCATACAGAAGACGTACGCAATTTCACTATTATTATACCCTTAACCCATAAAATGGGTAAATAAGGGTATAATGGTTTTGTACAAAAGTATGTAACAGGCAGAAGGAAGCATCTCCGACCCCATAAAGTATATATA
Organism: Scaptomyza montana; assembly: GCA_018904305.1. Lineage (NCBI taxonomy): Eukaryota > Metazoa > Arthropoda > Insecta > Diptera > Drosophilidae > Scaptomyza > Scaptomyza montana. Next base: position 791,886 of record JAEIGR010000039.1, on the reverse strand, counting down.
TTCTTGATCAGCATCAACAGCCGAGACGATATAGCCATGTCCGTCTGTCCGTCTGACCGTCTGTATGAACGCGTCGATCTCAGAGACTACAAGAGTTAGAGACTTCAGATTTTGTATATAAGTTCTCCTATACCATGAGTAGAACAAGTTTGCTTCAAACTATCGATAACTATTCTGGTTTCCGATATACACATGGAATCGATAACAAAAAAATATCGAATTTGGAAAATGTAAAAATGAGGGTTGAAAGAATGGGTAACGATAGATCTTTTCTGAAAATTTCGTCCAAATCGGTTAAGAAACACCGGAGATATCGAATTTAATCGATTGAAGTTAAGTCAGTATACCAAAGTCTTATATAAATTTAATATATTTATTGCAACTGGGTTCAGGGTATCTTCTAGTCGGGCTGTCCCGACTAGAGCCTTCTTACTTGTTTTACATAATTCATTAAAAACTTTTTCAATATATTGACGTATTTCCACGAAAATTACGTACTTCACTCTTTTCTTTTTATACCCTTAACCCATAAAATGGGTAAAAAAGGGTATAATGGTTTTGTACAAAAGTATGTAACAGGCAGAAGGAAGCATCTCCGACCCCATAAAGTATATATATTCTTGATCAGCATCAACAGCCGAGACGATATAGCCATGTCCGTCTGTCCGTCTGACCGTCTGTATGAACGCGTCGATCTCAGAGACTACAAGAGCTAGAGACTTCAGATTTTGTATATAAGTTCTCCTATACCATGAGCAGAACAAGTTTGCTTCAAACTATCGATAACTATTCTGGTTTCCGATATACACATGGAATCGATAACAAAAAATATTGAATTTGAAAATTGTAAAACTGAGGGTTGAAATAATGGGTAACGATAGAACTTTTCTGAAAATTAATATGAAATAAACCAAAGTCTTTTATAAATTTAATATATTTATTGCAACTGGGTTCAGGGTATATTCTAGTCGAGCTCTCCCGACTAGAGCCTTCTTACTTGTTTTAAATTGAGACTTTAACGCAACTAAATTGTACTACATACGACGCTTGAACTGGTAAAAGATTGTAGCTTATAGGTAAGAAAATATCTTTTTAAATATCCCATAAGAGCTAAGTCACAGAAAAACTAGGCGAATATGTGTCGTTTAATTTATTGTTTTTATACCCTTAACCCATAAAATGGGTAAATACCTACATACTAATGAGGTTATAACTTCAAACTAATCTGTTTTGGTTTTGCAATTTCTGTTTTCTTCAATAGTGAAAAGTTTGTCATTGATTTTCGGAGGATTTTGACATTAAGAATTGGTCCAGGTTGGGTTTGCTTGCATTTTCGCTCGTCTAAGTGTATTTGGGAATATATTATTATCGTTAAGGCGAGGGAGATATAACTTGGCGTTTGTCTTGATTAAATTTTCTGGGATTTTAATATTATGCATTTGTTTCACTGAGCATTTGAGAACCATAAAAGGCGGAACAAATTCTCTCTTTATTACGATCTGCTCGTACTCACCTTCATTCTTATCAGCAATATCTTTGTCGTCCACAGTTTGCAAGAGCGAAAAGTAATTTTGGTCGATGACTACGCGTTTACCAGTGTCACTTTTCAACAGTTTTTTTCTGCACACGCGGAGACGTAACGGCACCGCCTACGGCTTTTCATCTGTTAACTTTGTCTTGTTTTGATAACTCTAACTTTTTAATAAGCTTTTATTAGCTGCACCTGCATGCATGTTTGTAACTTTCCGAATATCGAAAATCATAAAGCATACTTTCAAGGCGTACTATAAAGTTAAAATATATAAAGTTCGAAAAATCTAAAAATAATACGCTTTTAAAGGACATCAAACTAAATAGTTTAAAATAAGTATAGTTTAAAACAATAACGATCGAAAAATTCTAGTTGCTATTGTGAAATAAGCGTCTGGCGCTCAATATACGAAAAATATAGCACAAAGCGCCAGGCGCTTTTTTCACATAAATACATACTAGCATTTTTCGATCGTTACTGTTTCAAGCACTCACACCAGGCTGTCGATATATTTAAAAATATAAACAAAATCTATCTTCTCGGATTCCTAATGGCAGAAAACTCATGAACAAACGCTTAAAATTAATAAGTGACGGTGGTGTAACACCGTAAGTCACGTACAAATGTACATGAATCAAGTAAAACTGTATCAACTTTAATTAATTTCCACATTTTCGGCTATCAATTTTATTCTTAGGGAAAGTTCTCACTCTTATTTAGCTCCTTAGCTCCAGCGCTTACAGTGGCTATGCAAGTTTTAAATTAACGTGTTTTGAGATGCTTTTGGCAGCCGCTTAGAACGCAGATAGTCAACAGTGTAAAGCTTATGCAAATGAACGACGTAACGCATAAGTCGGCGGATTATGCTAATATAGCTACTGTTGACTGAAATTGTGCAATGTTTGGATTGTAATCAGAAACTACACCAGCAGTAGAAACAATAACAATAGTCATACCAAAAGCGATATCAATTTGCATTAGACAACAGAACGTTGATGTCATTTAAGATATCTCAGCTAATTGAATTTGAATTGCGACACTTGAAGCTGGGATCAGATGATATGATGCGTTGAATAGCTGCTTAGGCAGCTCCGTCAAATGGAAATTTGTGGGAAAAACGTGTGGAAATTACAGTTGAGTCAAGTAACAAACTCTAGTACACAATACCTTTTTAAATTTTAATAGTTGATCCATCAAACAAGAACTTTCTGATACACTGTGCTTTAACCTAAACATTTAAATTTTACTCTATAGAGTTTATAAATATTAAAATATGGCAAATACAATACCAATAATAAAGATCTCTTTTAATGTATTTGGTCTCAAAAAAAATCAAAAAATAATATTTAAAAGATACGTATGTGTTTTTAAATAAGTGGTTAATATAATGTTTCTAGTGTTTGTCTTATTCGCCAACAAAAAGCTTGCAACTTATATTGACCGAAGGAATAAACGAAATTTTGGCAGCCTCACACACAAACGCCAGAAGTTGGTTGTGAAAAAATAATATAAACATAATTTATTGCATAAATAAGTTTGGTCCAAATTCATGGGATAAGTGTGAAATTTGTGTCTACTTAATTTATGAGCAGTTAGAAATATGTTTATTACTAAATAGCTTGTACTAGAATAAAACTTAAGCTGCTAGATCTATAGCTTCTTTAAGCTTCTCAAAATTGATTAACAATTAATTTTTTTATTTTAGATGACATAATCAAAATTTTTTTGTATTACAGCTTTATAAGTGTTTTCTTTATTATAAGATTAAAGCTCTTCAAAAGACATTTAAGACATAAAAAAATAAAATTTAATTGAATTTAACTCATGCAATCCTCATTAAAATCAAATGTAAAATCAAGTCGGAAAGACCATCATGTAAAACGCTAAAAGTCCCACATTTTAATGCATGCTATAATTGCATATTTGAGTGGCTTTCCAAGAAAAACAACAGCTCAAGGTGCCTGTTATCGACTGCTTTTCAGGACATTCTTATGCATTAAGAGCTTTGGCATGGAAAGGAGCTTAAAATACAGAAAGTCCATAAGCGACGACCTACCGTTTTGCATAGAAAACCCTTTGAATTGAGAAAAGTATTAGATTAACATGCAAAATGTTGACTTTAATCGGCTTAAGTTGTAGTTGTGGGAAAAAAGTAATGATTACAAATAACCGGCCTGTTTAAAAATTGATAGAGCCACAAGCAAAGTTTTGTCAACCAAGCCAATTGTTAGTTGATTCTTGCTACTTGTGTGTGCGGTAGAATACACAAATACTCAAATCACATTTCAACTTAGACACATATGCACCCAAAATAATTCGGGCAATTTAATCCTCTCGTCTGCACTAACGAACATTCAAGCTGGTTATGTAAAGAGATTCAATGATATAAGCTTAAAGTTATGTCAATAAGTTTAATCTAAACAATAGGTTACAAAACCAGTTTGTATAAAAATATATATAAAATCAGGATAAAAACTTACTTAGAAAGCTGTTAAAAGGTTTAGTTTTATAAAAACAATTCAAACCAAAATTCAGCCAGAAAATGCTGTCTTTTTAAAAGTTTTGTAAATTTAAATGCGTAAATCTTAACCTATCAACTACAATTTAAAGCAACATTTTCCACTGTCATTAATTGGCTGGCTGCTATTGTAATTGAGTTTGTGCCACAAACAGAAAGTGTCATTTGGAATGGGCTCAATGTGAAATGCCTTCAATCAAATACTACTATACGTACATATACGGGCAGAGATTGTGTAATGTATTCGTGTGTGTGTGTGCTTATCACCGGACTCGGAAACAACAGGCAATGGTGGATACGAGTCATTTGCTTCGTTGATGCAGTCGAGTGTGCCACCAGTTAATTTTGAAATCTGTCAAAAGGCATTCAACAAATTAAACTCAATTGGCACGTTGGTCCAAATGCTAGCTGCCTCACTGGCTCGCTGGCAGGCAAATAAACATGGCACTTGGCAGGCACCGGATTACATTTCACATTTCATTTGAGTCGGACTCTTCTCGTAGAGGGCACGGCACATAATGCACACAACAGCAAGAGAGAGAGAGAGAGAGAGAGAGACGAGAGGCAGGGCACACAAAAGTCATCATAGAATTGGTCATCATAAAAGCCGCAACGCTGTCAGCCAAGTTGTGGCAGTAACTCAGGAGCTCAGGAGTTTTGGAGCACTGGAGCTTTAGCGTTTTGGTTCGCTTAAGTTCCCCAGCAGTTTGCTTGGGGTTGGGCCAAACTACTGCAGCGCCTATAAAATTTTCAAGTGCAGTCTTTTAGGCTCAGCGTGCGCCAAATATGAAATTGGACATGAAAATTAAAAGCACCAAAAAAATGTGGCAGTCAGTCCCAAGTAGCAGCTGCCACAATCTACTCAGAAACTCATGCTACGGTCAGTCCGCAATACAAGAAAAACACACACAAACACACACACACACACACACATAAGGAGAATATAAATAAATGAGAAAGGCCCAAATAAACGGGCAATAACAAAGCTTTTATGCTCTAGAGATTGCTTCTGTTTTCATTTTCATTTATGAGCAATTTATTTTGTGTACAATTTAAATTTTCTCTATTTTTTAGCAATTTAGTTTGTGTACAATTTAAATTCTCTCCATTTTTTAGATATTTGGTTTGTATTTATAATTTATATCCATCTTTTATTATTACAGTTATATAAAAGAAAAGTTATAGTTTTTTTAGTTTTTCTTAAATAATGTTTTTATATCTATATATATAAGTATTTATATTAATGATTAAAAATACATTGAAAAAAAAATATATGTATATCAAAACATTTTATGAACAACGATTATTGCTTAATTTCTTAAGACCATTTAAGAGCTCATGTTATGTTTAAATAAACTTTATGAAAAAACTGAATGTCCAACTAAGAGCAAAGTGCATTTCCGAAAGTGGGCCGTGGCCGCAGAATACCAAGTAATGCGGCTGCCCAAGTGTCAAAGCGTCGCTCTCGACTTGGATGTTGCAGCAAGCAACTACAACTATAGGATATTTTTTGACTATTCTCCGTGCTTGTGTGTATGTATTTAAGTTTGTGTTTGTATGCCAATGCAAATGGGACTGGAAATTGTTTCGTTTTCGTTTCGAAATGAAAGAAAATGCTGTTTAATGTGCTTTTTATTACTTACATCTGCGGGCTGAGAATACTTTCCATCCCACCCTGTATACAAACACAACATAGCCCACAAAATAGAAGCTCATCAACTGTTTTTTTTTTTTTTTTTTTAATTTTTCCTTTTTTTGTGGTATTGTTCCGGTTGTACCAGCTTTCATTTCTATGCAAATTTTGTGTGCCTCCGGCTGAATTCTATTTATTATTGTATTTAGTGGAAATTATTCACGCCAACTAACTTCACCCAAAGAGACTTTGAGTAGTAAACTCATACATATATGTATGTAATTCTGTAAGTGTTTAACTGAGGAATTTTACAACAATTTGCTAGACATTGTTTCCTCTTGATAAGGAACTGTCTAATGACGGCCTTCCTCAGTAATCTGTAATTGGGCCATCAAAGCGATTTTCACCGAATTGACTACCGTTTACTATATACAAGCATATTCTGAGGTATATATGTATATATATCAGGTAGGAGGTGCTATTAAAACTATTTACATGCCACGAATAACACCTGGAAAACTGATTGGTCAATCAGGCGTAATGACAAGCGGGGCAAATAATTCGCAGTTGCAGTCGCAATGCATGTATGCATAATCATATATTGGCAAAATGTAAGGCAAGAATTGTTGGCCATCTATAAATCAATAATATTGATTTAATTTTTTTTTTTTTTTACATTCCCGTTTTCTTTATGGTTTCAAGTACAAGTTCTTAAAGAAAGAGATAGACCAACAAGCTGAAAACGATAAAATCAAAACAAGAAATATCAAAAACAATCTCAATAGGTCAGCAGTGCGGCTTTTGCACCAAATTCTGCACTTTGGGGTTCATCAAACTTGCACGGGTAGCAGTTTGCCAGTGACAAGAGTTAAGCGTTAGCTGTTGCATGAACCACCCACGCCAACTGGCAAGAGGCAAAACTTGCTGGGCATATCGAAGAGCAATCACAGACAGAAAAAAATGGCGTTTTAAATATAAGAATTTTTTTCATACTTATGAAGTCAAATAATATGTCTAAAACGTTCCAGAATATTGTTAATTTTGTTAAAGTACAAAACGTTCTAAATAGAAGAATATAATTCTTGGTAAAATCTTAAGAAGTCTTATTATAATACTCAACCGAACTTGTTAATTTAATTAGAAGAAAACTTTCTTACTAAATGAAATTAAAGCATAATTTTTCTTTTCACATCAAAATTAAAAAAAATACCGCTATTTTCCTGTCTAAGAAATTTTGGGAATCAAATATCAAGTATTGTCATACTAGGATCAAGTATACAGTAACTAAACCCGTCTTACAATAATATCAAACTCAAGTCAAGCTTAAAGAGACTTCAATTAAGATATCAGGGATTGAAAACACAGGTTCTTCTTACTTAGTTTATGCAACATCTGAGACTGTTACGTTGCGTTGAATTGGTCAGTTTGTCTTAAACTCTAAGAGTTGGTACTTAATTTAAGAATTAATAATCTCAAAATGAGTACTTTTCATTCTCACAATGCTCTAAAGCTGAGAATGTGCGATATAAATAGTTGAGATTGTTTTTAGCTTAATTGAAGCATTTCCATTGTTAGACGAGAAAATTTTAAAATTTTGATTTTTTTCAGTGTTGAAACTTGGGAAATTTAACCGCATGACTCTCGATTTTTATACGCGATATCGAAGGTAAAGAGTTTATTGGGTTTGTGCAATGTCCGTCATGGCCCAAAAAAGTGAACAACAAATTTTGGAGCCATAGCCACCCATTCCTCGACGAGCCCTCCCCTCGTTTTACCGCCAAATTTCGTAGGAAGATAGCTGGCAACGACCCTCAAAGATCATCATAAATACTTTGGATGCAACGCCCACCCATACCGCCCAAAGCCACCCCTCCCCCAACTTTTATAGAATTTATCCGAGAAAAGCTTTCTCTCATGCAGTCGCTGCATGCAGTTAGCATGTGGAGATAGCATGTGGAGATGGTTTTGTTTCAGTTGTAAGACAAGTGGCGGGCCAGCGGCAACCGAGAACGGTAAAAATTTGTAAGTATTTGTGCGTTTGTTATATTTCTTGCTAGGCCAGCTTGTCGAGATTTTTGATATTTATTCTTTTTCTGTGGCTTGCATTTTGTTACCACTGTTTAAAAAGGTATCGAGTATACCGCAGTCGGTTTCGTCCTACTGCAACGCTTCCACTTGTTGTTTGTAACTATATTGATTTATTGAAACTACTTTTGACACGACGTCGCCTTCAGTGTTTGGTTTTTGTTTGCCGTTAAAGAATCGTGCCAACAAAGCTAAATTAAATTTGAAGCGAAAGAAATCTGTCACGCCGTACTACAGATGTGTTGATGGAAATGATGCTATTTAAAAATAGTCAGATGCAAAAAATGACAATAAACGACAATGTGTGCAACGAAGTCAGCGAATATTTCATAAATTTCCAATAAGTTGTACATATGCATACAAACTGACATACTGACACTAACAGCCAATACACGCACACACGCAGGCAGCCTCCTTTAAGAAAATTGCAAAATGCAAAAGATAGCAGTGACAGGAGGTGGAGAAGGGAGAGAGGGAGATTGGTTTGGTGGTTTTTAGTGTGTTCAGTGGTTGCATTTTAATTTATGCATATCAAATGTTCTTGCAGCCCACTTTTCTTAACAACGTTTCACATGAAGTGGCTGACAAAGAAAACGCAAAGAAAACTGCGACAAATATATAACGGAAGAAACGAAGGCTGAGAGCTCAGGTGACATGAAAGAGGCGCGAGTGCCATTAAAGTGAGTTAATTATTTAAAAGTTGCCCATACGCAACATTGCGCTCATACACACACACACACACACACACCGACTCAGACTCAGACACACACAGCTACCTGTGCAATTAAGTTGAATGGCACAAGAGTTGTCATTTCTTGTCGTCCTTTTATGAAAGCCACTCGAGTGCCACGTTCAAGGATTGTTCGTTATGTGGGCTAAGAAGTTGCAGAAGCACCTAATTGACACCACATGTTGCATGCCACCAAGTCAATATTTGACACGCGTCAAGCGTCTTTGAACAGTAGTTTTGTGACAGATTGACAACCCCAAATTAAGATGGCTGCATATTTGCGATTGATAACAGGCTGGCAATCACAACTGTCGCTACTTTTGAACTAAATACCGCTGACGTGTCCCCACAAATGGCACAAGCAATCACAATTACTTACCTATAAGTTAGGACTAAATATGGACACGGCACGGCCCAAGCACGGTTGGAAAATATTGCAGCCCAAAACGGACCAACTCGGCAATGTTTTTATGAGGCGCGGCACAGACAGGGCCAGGGCCAACTCTGGTTGGGACAAATTACTGCATAAAAATTCTAGAAAATAGATGCAAGAATGTAATAAATGTGCATAAATATCTTACTTACATGTGCGTATACTTATTGCTTAGTTGGTGTTATTACTAATACGCCCCGTGAAGAGCGGTCACATCCGGCAGTGAAACTCAATTTATTGATAACTATAGGTTCGTCTGACGCTGTTTTATTTTCGTTTTAAATGTATGTGTTTGTGAGTGTGTCTCATCCGCATCGGGTTTCATATGTGCATTAGTTTCACCAAACACAAATAAAATGGTTGTCCGTAAAGTTGGTTAATGGACGATTGTTTTACGTGGCAATGTCATGACAAAACATTGATGAAATGATTGCATACTTTAATTAATAAAAATTAATAATTTTTATTAATTATGTTATGATTTTCTGTAGGTTTATCTGTATTTTTCTGTATATCTCTCAATTTTTCTGTATTTCTCTTAAGTTTTCTGTATATTTCTATATTTCCCTGTATTTTTCTTTATTCTTGGTATTTTTTGGTATATCGGTATTTTTTGTATTTCTGTATTTTTGCAATTATTGATATTTTTAGTTTTTTGGTATTTTTTGTTTTTTGGTATTTTTGGGAATTATGGTATTTGTTGGTACCGAGAGAGCAAAAGCTTAAATTTCTGGCTGAATTAACCAGTAACAAAAGCACAAACTTACTTACATAGTTACTTAATTTCTTAGCTTTCAACATTATTGTAAGCATATTTAGTTTTTTACTGAATATATTTTATATATACAGTGGATGCCGGATATAACGATGCCGGCTATAACGATATTCCGCTTATAACGATACACACAAGAAGGTTTGGTTGGTTTTCATACAAACTTGTATGGAAGCACAATCGGCTATAACGATATCGCTTTTAACGATATGCCGCTTATAGCGAAGGAATTTTGAAAACATAAACCGCTTATAACGATCACAAGTAAGAACAAAAACAAAAGAATGAGCAAATTACAGCAGCGGTCGGCACAAAGAGAGCCAAAAAAATATCAATGCATTTGTGCAAGAGTAATTTCGTTTCGACACTCTTAAATACACTTCGTGCCAACTTCGGCCTATCTGTGTGAATAACCGTTATGTTTGCTTATGTGTGGAAAATCAAAAATAAAGCATTGGGTGCGTTCAGGGAACTCAGCGCTTAGTTAGCAGCAGTGCTGCCAATTCCGCTTTTTTCCCGTCAGATCTGGCTTTTTTCAAAACGCGATTGCGGGAAAAATTTTCAAATATTGTATGGGACAGCTTTTTTCTGTATGAGTCATTTGGTATCATTTGCATGTAAATAGCTTTTTTTGCTTTATTTTTTCGCCTATATAGCTTTTTTTGCTCAACAAAAGTTGGCAGCACTGGTTAGCAGCTTCGTAGCCGTTTACTTCCCTGATGACGTCACATATTATACATGTGTTGCATATTTGCCTCATTTACATGTTAAATGACTATGTTTTGGCTTTTAATACAATATAATAATAATAATCTAATAAGAGAAGCAGTTTTTACTTTATTATCATTCATTTTTGTTAAAAAAAATTATTAAAAATTCATTACATGTGACGTTTCTAACAGCTGTTTATGCACAATGCATTATCTGTCTTTCTTGTATCATGCATGTATGTATATGACTTGCTTTATTTGTTTCGAGAGGCACGCGTCGCTTTAATTTGCAAGATGGCATCACTTACTTATATTCATATTAAAACAATCATAGAAAATAAAGCAAAAACAAGTAGTAAAAAAATTATTAATAGTTAAAATATTGTTTTCTTTAATACCGGCTATAACGAATATCGGTTATAACGATGCTATATTGCCGGTCCCTTGAGTATCGTTATAACCGGCATCTACTGTATTTTGAAATGAATTTACACCATTATTGTATTTATATACAAAAATTAATTGAGCGTCGACTGTATTGTGATTATTAACTTAATAAAACTCGCCACTTGTTTACAACTAAGTCAATCAATCTGGACAAACAATTTTATTTGTTTAGACGTTAAAAAATTAAAATGAAACTTACCAATCAGCAACTTAAATCAAAATTCAATTGCAAATTTGTACTTTATTGAGAATTTAGCCAAGTGTCATTGTCTTGTACGACAAACATGGTCAAAAGCAACGAGCGACAATTTGCGACACGCTGGGTAAATAATGGCAGCCACTTATGTTATTGTGGTTTGCCATTTACAAGTCTCTTTAAAGTCAAAACTAAAATCTATGTTATGTGCTTGCAAACGAAAACCGCCGTTTTTACATTCAGCATTTGTGCACAATTCACTTGATGTTTCTATATTACTTTGGACGACAGCTGTTCAAACAAATTACAATGAATATGCATTTGTTTTGTGCCATCAAATGACACCCTCAATAACATTTGATTGATGAAATGCCACGCAAGAGCCACGACAAAAATTACCGATCTGGGATCCTTACAATTTTGAACAAACAAATTGTACGACCAGCAACTGGCGTTTCTAAGTTCAGCGCAGTTCGGATGGTTCCTGAAAATGGGTAGACAAGATAATTAGCGCTTTTAGAGTGATTCGTTGAAGCGGCATTGATAAATTTGTGTAACGCTATTTTCAGGCGCGCACACTAAAAAAAAAATCCGTTTTAAAACTACCAAATCATTACAATTTGTTTACAATAAAAATGTTTCTGTATAAAGTGTTTTTTTATGAGCGGCGTTCGGTTCATATGAACAGTTTGGTCATAGTTGAACATTGTCTTTCCTTTGTACCAAGTGGAACAGATTCGATTTATTCGTAAGAGCAAATAAACATAAAAACTTAGTTCCATTTCTATTTGTACGAAATAAATAACAAATTTGTTCCATTTGAATCATGAACATTTCATTACCAGCGTTATAGATTAAATCAGCGTTCTAAAGAAGTAAAAAAAAACTCAATATTAAAAACGATACCGAAAACATGAACGTGTCTTTTTTCTGAGTGCAGTCAGCAGTCAGCCTGCCACCAAATGGAAAATGTGAGACATTAAACGCCACATCGAGCAATGACAATGTGAAAATTTATCCACATTTATTTGAAGTCGCATTGTACGTATCGTACTTGCTGAGCAATGGGATAAGAAAAATATTTAAATTTGCTATTTAACATTTGAGTTTGTGCGATGTTTTTAGCTAAATATTGTGATAATCTTGATTTAGAGCCATTAGACTTAATAAAGGCATTTTGACAACAACTGTATTGTGGATAATTTAAATTAATTGCATGAATGCAAATAAAAACAAATTCGATTGCATAAACTCGACTGACTTTGAATTGCCATAAGTCTAACATAAAAACTGAAGGTGTGATTTTAATTTTCTTTAAAATTTCTTAAATGCTTTAAGTTTTTATGACCTGCATTAAAAAAAAAAAAATAACAGTAAATTATTTATAACAACTTAATTTTGAACATTATTTTTGTAACATATCATAAACTAAAAACGAAAAGAATACTGAAAGTTTTGTAACATTTCAAGCAAACAATCGTCTTGAGTGCAAATAAAAACGAACTGATAAAGTAAGCTTTAAGTTGCATACTCAAAAAAACCTTAAATTTTCTTTATTTCTATATTGTTTAAGCAAGAAGTAATTTAGAATTGCATCTTATCTAGTCGAATCTAAACTAGTATTACCAAAATTGAACAGCAAAAATAAAACTTAAATCAAGATATGCATGCTTCAATTCCTGTGTGTTGTGTCTGTGTGTGTTTTGAAAACAGATTTCAAAACCAAAGACAAAGACCGTTTTAGTTTACCAGGAATTTTAGTTTGATTAAAAACATGGCTCAAAAGTGTGAATACGAACAATTGAAATGCCGTTACATCGTCCTACCTTTGCGTTCCTTTATAGTAAGTACTTTGAACCTTTTGGCGCATCTAGGCCAAGAAACGGCTTGCACGTGTAACTGCAATCTGCAGCTGACAAATGATTTTTGTTTCCAATTGTGAAGTGTGGAACTCTGCGCAATGTGTTTAGGACAGCGAACATTTGTTGTACCCTGTGCACAAAATATTTCAACAAAGCGGGAATGATGAATTTTTAAAATTACCATTTACTAGCGATCCAGCTACGCGCGTTACTATAGTGTCAAATTTCAACATTAGTTTTGTGTGGGGAAGCATGCTAAAATTTTTAAAACAAATTTGTACTGGTAAAGGTTTGTTTCTTATGATCATATTGCCGATATAACCGTGGTGCTGAATTTTTCGGTAAATTGTTAAAGGGTTTTCTCATGAGTTATATAGAAAACGATTTTTTATTTATATAATATATTTGTGTGCAAAATATTAAGGGTATGATTTGTGATTTTAACTTGTACAATTGCTAGGTGAAGTGCAAAAAGCGGAACTCCAGTTTTCTTTGCAAAATAAAAAAAAAAACTTTCTGGTTTTAGAGACAGGGTGTCAGCACGCACAGCACCCTCAAATTAATTATAAGAATGAAGCAAGAATACACAACGATAGAAGAAAATTCGAGAACTGCTTGTATGTTAACTGACAACGTTTTCCTTTTGCCAACATTTTGTCCTAGATTTCATTATTGCCAGCAAATTAATTGCTCCCTGAGAGAGAAAGCTTCACCTGAATGACTAGAGTAGCACTGATATTTGTAAATTTGTATGGAATAAGTGTGCAAATTTAGTGTGCCAGGTATGGCTAGATATGAATAATTCAGTTAGTAAGTCGGCTTGACCTGCCCAGTTATTGCCTTATGGCCTGGCCATAAGTAAAAGAGAACCCACTAATTGTATATAATGAGCTCAAATGCAAACGTTAAACGGAAAGGAAAATGACAAACTGCAACTGTTTGAGAATGAGCCAATTGAAACGAAGGTCTTGCTCACGCTCTCTCTCTCTCTCTCTCTTTCTCTCTCATTCTCTCCCTCTCTCTCTTTCTCTCTTGGTGTAGCTGTCGGTTCATTTAATAATAGAACAGCACAAAATCACAATATCTCAAAAATCCGATTGAAAACTACGACTATATAATATCTTGAATAGTTGAAACACCAACTTATTTTAGGCAAACACGGTAAAAGCTGTTAACGGGCAAGTATGTAAATGATTCATTAGCCTTAGAATGCTATGCCAGCTAATAATATTTTATTCAAACTGTAATAAAACTGAACTGAAATTGCTAGTTTTCAAAACTTTATTTATAAGCAATAAAATTGGCTGAAGCAAAAGAGAATCATGGTGCAATATGTATTGATTTTTAAAGAAAAGAAGGTAAATTGAATTTTGAAATTTAAAATTTCAACCATTTCAATTTCGTTTTGGTTAGGAAAACCAAAAACTAAAATGAATCGGCACTGTTAAGGCATCAACGATAAGCGGCTGAGCGGACGCTCTCTCAAGCGTCATACAATTTTAAAAAATATGAAACTACATTGTAAAAGCCACTCCTAAGTTGAGCAATGAACGTAAATCATGAGCGCCTGCGCGACGTCGCGACGTTGATCACATATGTATATCTGTTTTAATTTTGATTGCATCGCTGAGCGACAAAATAGGTGCAATGCCAAAAATCTGAGTGGAATGTTTTTTAATAACATTAATTGCCTGCAAAAGGATTTCGCACAAATTTTCAACCTTTGCACTTGACAAATTCAGTCGCTCAGTCGCAACTAAGGCTTACTCAAGGGATCGCAGTGTTGGACCATCAAACACCGAACCACAAATTGATACTAATCCAGTGATAGTGACTCCCAAAAGCCAGTCCATTTTGGGGTTATCATTTCATCGGTTTATGCTGGCTTTCACCAAAAAAACTGTAAATTTCGCATTTAAAATTAACGCTGACAGTGTGTGCAAACATAGCAAATTACCTGAAGCGTAATAAAACGGATAAACAAGGGGAGAAAATAAAAATCAAAAATTCATGATTCCTAGGCACTGAACTACAAAATTCCCTGTTTGTGGTTAAAGAATATAAAAAAATTAACATTTTGATTTTGTTTAAGTAATTAAAGATATAATAGTATGTGTATGATTTGCATTTTAAAGCATGATGATTTGCGCCATTATTCTTTATTAGTCAAAAGATTTTAGCTTTGAACATCCCTTAAAGTTCTTTGAATTGTGTAGGGTATGCCAAAAAGTTGTATCGAGTCGTGTGTAAATATTATTGCAAATAATGAGAGCTGTCAACGACACCAGCACTATCAACTAGACAGCTAGACCTAGACCATCCATACATCAATCAATCACTCAGTCAGGCAGAACGTACAGTTATTTTCATTTTTGCAATTTGTCAATTTGCCAATTTAATATGTACATATAAACAACGAAGACAAATATATATTGTGATTTCTACCAAACATATTTATTGGCTTCAAGCTGATGAGAATAAGAGAAAAATTTATTCATTTTTTGTGGAAAAAAGGTCAGTGAAGAAATAGGATAGAGAATAAATAATAAAACTGTGGCATAATGAACATGACATAGCATTACTCATACGCAAGGTTAACCACTTGTTCAGTTACGGCCAGACAGAGAACAATGAGCAGAAGAAGAAAACAACCACACCAGATTGAACTCTCTTTTATATGAGTTTATATAATTCAAGCAGTTGACTATGAAACAAAACAAAAATTTTAATATTTTAAAATGAGAGCGTCTAGACTTTTTGCAATGGCAGTGCGTAAAAAATTCTTTGAAACAAGAAAATTGCTTTCCGTTGAGTATCTATGTTTGTTGCTTGCTTTGTTTACGTAGTGCCATTTTCGTTGTGCCATACCATTAAAGTCGTTAAAGGCTGCCGGGTATAAATATTCAAAATTTCCGTTTTACAAAACAAATACTATGTGCAGCACTTTACGACTAACAGCAACAACAACAACTTTTGCGCTTATATTGACGCAATTGATTTGAACATTTTTTAAACGGATTTATTTGTGCTTTGTTGCTTTGATATAAATACAAATATATGTGTAAATATGTGTGTATGTATGTGCATTTATGTATTTACATGCACATACAGGGATGCAAATAAAATTGTAAACACAAATTGGCCATTAAATTGCGTTCATTAAACAAATCCCAAATATATTCGCTGCCCGAATTTTCTAACTACACAATTTTTCTAGACCACATTAAAAATCTATCCCTACAAAAACTAATAAGCGCCTTCTCAATCGATTATTTTGAAAATGTGAAAATAAATCAAATGAACAAAATATTAAATATTACAAACGTGAGATACATATAGCGGTAATAAAATTAGTTATAAGTCAGCTGCTTGGAATGTTGGCTTAAATGGAAATTTTATTGACAAATGGCTTATTTGCCGTTTCTTTTGTTTGTCTCACAAAACAAATGCTGGTCAAACCATAACAAAATCTCATTTTAGTATAATACACAAAGTGTGGCGACTTTCACGGATAATTATAGATTTTCCATATACATATGTATTGGCTGAGTATATGTATAGGTAACTAATGAATATATGTGGGATGGATAAGTGAAAGCAGCACTACCAACACTAAAGCCAGAAGACACAAAACAACAACAACGAGACTGACAGGACTGAGATGAATAACAACACGGCGAACAGATCAGCAGGTGAAAAAGCAGCTGTCGGACGAGGCAGAAACTTGAGAGAGAAGGAAGAATATTTCAATCAGTATTAAGACGCTGTGAGGTGAACATTCGGATCAGAGTACATTGTCAGAGTACGTAATCGTTTTTTTTTCGGTCTTAGCAGAATAGGTTGTGAAAAACAAGCTGCACAGAAATAACCTAAAAACTATTTTTCTGAATTTGATAAACATCAAACACCACATATATTTATGTTGCCTTCAAACGTGTCGTCGGACAGCAGCAGCTACAACAAATACATAATTAATCTGCTTGTCGCAGTTGAACTTTCAAATGTACAATTAGTCAAGAAAATATTTGCAAGATAACAACAAGTAAGAAAGTATAAATCGAGAGAGGTCATAATGAAAAGTTTCGCAAGCGAATAAAATAAAATCGTCTAAAAAATAAAGTCTTAAGGACTTAATTTGCCTTCGGTATAAAAGATCGCGTTAACAAATCCTAACAGACAGCCAGAAGGACTAACAGATAAATAAAGCTCAAGCGACTGGGCTGTTGAGGCTAATCAAGAACATATTGCACAATTTTAACATAAGTAGCATAGCTCAAATGGGTAAGCAACAAATTCCTTAAAGTTTTAACTAAAAGATAGTTTGATAAATTTGTTAACCTTTTGGAGTACACTTTAGCTGTGTAAACTGAACACGCACTCAAAAAATATTGCGTTTTAAAACTACCAAAGCATTGCCATTTTTTCCAACAGTATGCTAAGTACGCTTTTTCTTAAGAGGCTACCCGCACTTGTAACTTTGAAATGTTCGAAATTTGTTGGCGTATTTTTGAAGAATGACTACCTGAGAATGTGTCCTCAGAATTTCACGTCGATTCGATTAAAATTAACTGAGATATGAGTGATGAAAAAGTAGGGTTCGTTGCGTAGACGAAATATGTGACCAAAAGTACTCGACAACTACTGAGCCGATAACTTTCCAATATTGCAGGCTTATTTAGTAATTCAAAATCTAGTCATTAATCTATTGATTTTTTTAAGCCAAAAAACCACTTTAAAATCATTCTTTTGAATCCAAGACATGTTAAAATTTATATTTAACTAAATCCATTAACCCTTTTTGTTGCAATATTTTATTAGACTGCTAGCAAAACAATACAAATTTAAACAAAAAAATGTTCTTGAAAAAGTCAAAGAACACACTTTAAAATGATATATTGATGCCTTATTAGTCGTTGCGATTTTACTGAACTTGTCTAGTAAGCAGTTAAGTCTAATGTTAAACGAACAAACATAAACTCAGCTTCGGCTCATTGTTCTTAATTTGTTACAAATGGAACAAAATCCTTCATTGATACACGAAAAACTAAGAACGATACCTGAAAATAAATATTAAAGAACAAATTTACTATTCAATTCAATTAATTTAACAAGTGAATACGGTGCTCTGCGATACCAGTGGCCTAGCACCCACATTTTGAATACAGCTTTTTGTGAAGTCAGCTGTACTGTAACTTTAGCTGTAAGGATTCGGGGACATACAGTAGTACCTCGCTCAACGCAACCTATTAAAATTTGGCCAACTGCGAAAACTGAGGTGGTTGCAAAAACCGAGGAAAAGTTTTCTGTTGGCTACGAGACCTATTTCCAAAGAGAGATACAATTGCTAACTATGAAAATTAAAGTAAATCGACTAAATCTGTGTTTAAAACAAGCATTTAATTTTTACGGTTTCCCAGGAAGCTGCGTTGAATGAGGTAATTTTGTTTTAGTTGCGTTAACAGTTTACAATGTTGAGAATTTGGGTGTTGCAGTGTAGCGTGGTCGTACTGCATGAAGAATCGTCAATTTTATCGATGTCTCAGCCCCCGCCCAATGAAACCCCCCCCCCCCCTCCACCCAAATAGGCGTAGCAATCCAATCTTGACACTTAATCTCACCCGCCCATAAAAAAAAATATTTGCAATTTTTTAAACTTCTTGCTTGAAGAGTGTCAAAAAAAGTTGCGTTCATCCGGTCGGACAGGCGGGAGAACGGCATGACATTGCACAAACCTAAATGTATGCTCTTTACCTTCGGAATCAGATTTAAAAAAACAAACTAGATTGGTTTAAAATTTAAAAACAAAAGAATGTTACAATTTTATATATTTATTGATATAATAAACATCACTTGCAAACAAACAAACCTAAATTTACATATATATTCTTTGGAACAGACAAGAAGCAATGACAGCACTAATCAAATCTACATGCATGACGTATTTACATACACTGAACAAATCAGGAAATTCAACATTGAATCAAAACTTTTCTTTCTTATTTCTCGTGTAACAACGAAAATTATTGAGTCAAGCTTAAAACGTTCTTAGCTTTACAGATCGAGAACATAATTTTAGAACGTTTTAAAAATGAAGTGTACTTATTGTGAGATTATTTACTCTTGAATTAAGTATCAAATCTCTAATAATTTGAGATCTGATAGTTTGAAAATAAGAACTTCTTAAAATACGAACGGCAATAATTCCGTAATTCTCTTGTTATTGCTTCGAGTACATCAGCTGTTAAGCCATGTTAATCTTAAACGAACCTGATTAAGCTCAGCTTACTTGTCATGTCTATGCTAATTAATAGCTTTAAAAAAAAAAACAAAAGTAAACTACATTTTCACAAAGAATCCATTTACAACAGCCAAGAAAGAGTTTTACAAAAAGCCGCTGAGATTTGAAAACGCAAATCGTACTTGAATCAAGAATTTTCGTATTTGATTTTAGTATTTCAGAGGTTATACTTGATTAAAGTTCACTTAGTATCTCGAACTTAGATTGCCGACAAAATTTTGGGCCAAGAAACTAAAACTTTTAAAGAAGAATCAATATACTTATTCATGAAGTAGGAATGTTTTCTAGTTATAAAGTCAACAAGTTCGTTTAAGTATTGTTATAAAACTTTTTAAGATTGGATTAAGAACTGTATTCTTAGATAAAGAAAGTTTTGTGCTAAAATATAGTAAGAAATATTAAAAACGTTTTAAACTTTCTATGATATTTGTTAAGAAAACGTATACAAAATTCAAGTTTATTTGAGCTAGGATCAATAATATTATTCTTATATTACTAATCAAGAACGTTTAAGACTTTATATAACATATCTTAAGTATGAATAGTACTTAAAAATTTGAAGTTCGAATGGGGATGATTCTAGAATAAAATTCTTAAATGAAGAACGGGATTTTTTTTCTGTGTATGTGCATACGAGTGTATGTAAATATAAATAAAATAGAATGTAAGTCAGTTGGCAAAGAGCAACGGCTCATGCTACGTTTCAAATACATACAAATATATTTATATCTTCTGTTTGATGAAATATTTTGTAGTCATATCTGACATTCATCAATATTCGCAGCAAATTGGATTTCGGGTCATAAAAAAAAGACTTAAAGGCGTCAAAGGGTATGCTTTGTGGAAATCAAATTTGTAACGCCCTCAATGACATCTTCTTCTACGCCATTGTCACGGTGCAGCCATCAATTTGCAATGTGCTTTTCTTGCTCTTGTTGTTATTGTGCACATGGAAAAGCTACATAAAAGAAATAGTGAGAGCAAAAAGCTTCCCAGTGGAGCAGATCAAGGTGAGGCTCGGCCACAACATGCATTACAGCTTACATGGAAATAGTCCATACAAGCCGAATTTGATGACGAATTTGACGAAGCGGGAAACGTTAACGTTTATTTTATGACCTCAAAATGTAGCGAGACGAACTTCAAAAAAACTCGAATATTTTGTGTTCTCGTTCTTCTTTTTAAAAACGTGTTATTCTATGTTCGGCATCGAGTGAAGTGTATTAAAATGCATTAAAGTGTTTTAACGCTAGCATCAAAAATAATATTTAAATACACAATAAGCTATAGAAAATACTTATTGATTTTAAAGAACATATGCTTTAATAACAGACGGAACAATTAAGCGCTTGTAAGTCCTCATTATTCTTCGGGATTGTAAAGCCCACAAGGGATTGTTGGCCAAAAAATATAATTGTTAAACAAATATGTTATAAAAATTTCTATGCATATAAAAGTAATAAAAATTGAGAAAATAACAATGAAATAAAAATAACAACACAATGCACATTTCTTACCGAAGTATATTGAGTAGTATAAAATTTGCATTACAACACAATATACTTTTCCATTCAAAGTATATTAACTTAATACATATACTTAAAATCTACGATTTATAAAAATTACGTTGAGTTGTGGAAAGACCACATTCCAATTTTAGCACAAGCTTATGCAGCTGTAATCGGTAGCCAAAAGTAATGAAGCTTGTAATCGATTATTTCCAACACAGTGCCCACTTGCGCCACTGGGTTACGTCCCCCATGCAATGCAAACACAATCAGCTGAGCGTCAAAGCTTTCAATATGCTGCGCAGTTTCTAATAAGCTCAAACGCAAACAAACATATGTTTGTGTTTTGTACGATTTTTGCCTTGTGTTCACGACTAAGCACAGCCATGATGGAATTAATAAGGTGGGCTCGTTTTTGCATCAAGAGTGCTAAAGCTTTGTAATTTGTTTCGTCGCTCTCATGCACTCTCTGGCACGCTGGCTGTTATACCTTCCCCCACCAACTGTCAAAACTGGCTTGTACATTTATTGCGCACCTTATAAGATGTGAGCAAAGTGAACCCCATTGAGTTGTTACGGCAATAACGGCGCACATTGGAAATTTAAGAAAATTTGTACATATGTATGTATGTACATATGCAATCATGCCAGGGATTATATTTTATTGCTGCCAGTCATAATAAAAATTTTAAAAATATATTTGGGGTGATGTTTCTCTTAGCGCGAATTTACTGTGGCATGACCGTTGACTTTATAACTGGTTTTCCAGAAAAATAGAAACGGTGGCGCATTTGACAACGAACAGTGCGCCCAATTGTGGCTATGCTAGGGCTGCTGCCAAGTGCACAAGGCGCAAGGTCATTGCAAATGTGTTTTTGAAAAAGTCTGTAATATGTAGAATATTCTATTTTGGCTTCTCACAAAAATAAAAAATTGGACAACAATATTTGTGTTTGCTACAGCTGAAACGATTTCGTAATTATGCGTTTTGTATATTTATTTACGTCGCAAGGTCGCTGTCAAGCATTTACATTTACACTGGGCCCGTTGAGGCGCCTAAATGTAGGGCTAAAAAATACAAAAATATAAAAAACGTAACAACCCATTTGATATATGTACTAAATAAAATATTGTGTGCTCTGTGAAGCGGATTCAAATTTTTTGTGATAAGTTCTTATCTGATTGGAGCTACTGGGGCAGTACTAACGCTAACAAGTACATGCTCTTATTTGTGTATCAGGTGAGAACTTATTGCATCGTTCAATCTCGGCTATGCATATAAAAATTATTTAACTTGAACGCGAAGCGCCCAAAACATAAAGTGAGTAAAAAGCTTTGCTCGAATCCGCCCCTGTGCGCATGAAGGCGACCTACACACAAAAAAAAGCACACAGCGAGCAGCGCAACGGGCAAAACTGGCCCAGAATAATACATACAACACGAAGGCGAGTTCGTTCTTGTGTTGTGGTTTAGTTGAGCGTTTGGTGGCGTTGCGAACGGACAGAGAGACACCATAAACATCACGAACAGCTGGAGCTGCAGCTAAAACAATTAGAAAAACTGAACAATAACAAAGACAAAATTTTACTCAACTTTGGTCTGGCTTTTTTCCGTTGTAAACGCTTTGACTGGAATATAAACAAACGTCATTCGGAGAGAAGTACATTGAAAGAGGGGCAGTGGTTGGACTAGCAAGTGGCCCCTACACACAAACAGACATATAGATACGCATTTGTTGTGTGCTTTTCTTTGTTTCGGCAATAACAATTTTGTGTTAAATTGGTGCGCAATAACAACAACAACAGCAACATCAGCAAAGAAGTAAGAAAAAACAACGTGCGCAGCTATTTGTTTAAATCGTCGACGATTGCAATAAAAACTGCGCAAAATACAAAATAATAAGCACAAACAGTCGCATCACGCAACAAAAACAAATTCAATGCAGAAAAAAATTTAAGTTCTACAAAAATCAATAGTAGCCACAGCAGCAACAGCGCCAACAAGAACAAGCACAAGCTATAACTAAGACTGTAACAAAGACAACAACATACATACAACATACGTACATATACGAAACAGCAACAAGAAGCAGAAAAGCAGCACATAACAGAGATCACAAAGCTTTAGGCGCTCTCAAAGCGTGCATTCGAACGGCATCATAAAATCTAATAAAAGTGAAACGCAAAACTTTACATAATTCCGTGTAAAAGATGCCATCATTGCTGGAGGCGCTGGAGCGCAAGTATTTTTCTGAATGCGAATTCGAAAACGCCAATCAGCCGGAGCTGCATAAGCGCTCAGATCTGCCTAATGATTTTACGGTAACCAAATGCAGCGGTCGCATGGAGTTCTCCATATTCATACCTCGCCTCTCCCCGCTGACCAGTGTGCCTGCACTCCTTGTGCTCAATGATTGCGACATTGATAGCGCCGGCGATTTTGATAGCATACGCGATAAATGTCAGCGTGTGCGTGAACTGGACTTGGCACAAAATAAGCTACAGGATTGGCATGAAGTTTTCAACATACTGAAGCACATGCCACGCATTGAGTTCTTGAACTTGAGCAAAAATCAACTGATGTCGGCGCCGCCGAGTGCGCTGCTTGCAGCACCAACTGTCAATCTCAAGAGTCTGGTGCTCAATGGCACATACCTGGACTGGATGTGTGTGGATGCACTGCTGCAGAATCTACCCGTGCTACAGGAGCTTCATTTGAGCCTAAACAATTACAGTTCTGTGCTGCTAGATGCTGCCGAGGAGGCACTGGAGGCGAAGAGCAACAGCTGCCAATGCGTGCCACAAACGAATGAAAGACCAAGTGAAGATACGGAAACGGAATCGGAATCTTCTTGCAATTTGTGCCAGGCCAGACGCAAGTTAACACGTTCACACTCAGCTTTGAAGACACTTCACTTTACGGGCAATCCCATCGAGCATTGGCAGGAAATATGTCGTCTGGGTCGACTCTTTCCCAGCTTGGAAGCCCTTGTTCTGGCCGAGTGTCCAATCAAATCGCTCCAGGCCGACGCCGAATTAGACTCGGCTAGCGCCAGTGAATGCCACAAATATTTCCCCTGCCTCAAGCTGCTCAATTTAAGCTGTGCCCAGCTCAACAGTTGGGCGGACATTGATGAGCTGGCCAAATACGGCCAGCTACAGAATCTACGCGTCAAGCATTGGCCTCTATGGGAGACACTGGAGTGCACGGAGCATGAGCGCCGCCAGTTGCTCATAGCACGTCTGCCCAATGTGACCATGTTAAATGGTGGAGGCAAGATCAGTATGGATGAGCGTATCGATGCTGAGCGTGCCTTTGTGCGTCACTATATGGACAAGCCGGAATCGGAGCGGCCTCCACGCTTTATAGAACTACTGGAGGTGCATGGCCAACTGGATCCCCTGGTCAATGTCAATCTAAAGCCGGAGAAGCGTGTGAAAGTTCTCTTCACCTACAACGATGTCAGCGAAAGTCGTTTTGTGGACATTTACTTGAGTGTACACGATCTGAAGTGCAAGCTGGAGAAGCTCATCAATTTGTCACCAAATAAAATGCGTCTTTTCTATTTGGATCAGGACTATAAAGAGTTTGGGCCCGAGGAGATGCGATATCCAAACAAACAGCTCTATAGCTACAATATACAGTCCGGTGACGAAATCATCATCGATGCCAAGAAATGAATTGGGTGCTTAAAGCAACAACAACCACTTGTGATCATGTATTATGCTACATAACGGATACAACGGATACCATAACATAAAAAAAAACAACATATTTTTAAAATATTATTTACCACCTGTTCCAATTACTCTGTATAAACATGTAAATGGCCAAGACGTGTACACACATGCACTTACATATACATATGCATTAACAAATATATATTTAAATGATCGCCTAACCTAAGCCAGCTTTTAAACTAAAAAATACTATTGCATTAAAAAGTTTCAAAATCTATTATTTTTCCTCAATTATGACATTTTGTGAAGTGCAAATATTTACAAATAAAAAGCTGTCGTTCTAGTTTTGTGCTGAGCTTTCACAGATAAAATACAATACCTATAGCTGCGAAATTTTAAAAAGCTAATTTTGCTATTTTTTCAAGTCAGTATTCTTGTATGATGAGCTTAAGAGAAGGTTCAAAGTCATTTTCACTACTCAGACCAACCTAGATCGCATCTGTCCATAAAATATACCTGCATGTATCGGCTGACCAATTTAGACCAATTTTTCCAACTTCTTGCGTTTGTAAATTATCGATTTAACGAGTTGAATTTAAATAGTAGCTACTCAGAAGGCTACCAGCTTTCGAATTATTTTCTTTGAGATATAAACTTTTTGCGCTATCTTTATAATAATAAGAAAATTTTAATCCCTGTGTGCTTCGGCGGATCAACTTTTTGCAGTAGCTTTATCTTTATAGTTTTTAGTGTTTGTATCATTTTAACCGAAAATTTAACCAATCGATTGGTCGACCAACTTATCTGAGAGCGAGTTGAAAAGCGAACAAGGCCGATATAGTTTGCACAACTTCCGTCATTCTCTTAATAGTAAGTATTGTTAATATTGTGCAGGTCTATAGCTGTTATATGCATGTATGTACATACATATGTATGCAAGTTCATACATATAATATATCCCACACACAATTAACACTATTTTATGAGTCATATATGACAACGGAAATTATATATAGTTTGTGTTTTTTAACACTTTTTATTAGCAATTAATAGACAACAAAAGTAAATATGCTAAGCTACAAGTTTGTTTAGTTTTAAATGATTTTCAAAAATATTTGCAATAATAATAATTTATTTATTTTTATAAAAGTTAAACATTTAGCTGATTTGGATTAAAATTAATTAAGGTAAAGAGTATAAATCGAAGCATTTTCTTAACCACCAAGTGAAAACCTTGCAGTCCAACGCAACCAACTGCGGTATACTCTGGTAGCGGTATAAGAACGGGAGATTAAAGGAGGTGGCAGGAATAATGTTGACTTTTTGGACATGTCACCAGCTATATTGCCACCAAACTTGGTGGCTCTAGCTCAAAAATTGTAGAAGATAGTTTGTAAGGGTCAAGTAACGCTCGCTGTAAGGATGCAGAAAAAATATGGTCTCATGAATTTCATCGATTTTCCAGCCCCTTTGTGGACGTAGCACCTCCATTAACAAAGTTTCAAGCTTCTAGCTTTACAGGTATCGAAAAAATAAACGTTCACAGCGTGAAGGACATTGCACAAAACCAGTATACTTTTTACTTTCGGTATCAGAATAATTATATGTCTCCAAAAATGCATCTTCAAAATAAATCTTAAGAAAAGTGTTTTCTTTTTTAAGCCGTGAGACAAAACTCCTTTAAAAAGTGAACAAATTCAAACATGTTTGAATAGTTTAATACAATTTATGAACTATGTAACAAATCAAGGAATTAGTCACCAACTTTAACTTAATTTGTAAAATTTAAACTTCTGAAATCAAGCGAGTTTATTTTTCAAGTGAAAATTGCATATATGTACATATATTACATATCGACAGATGTACCATAGAACGCAAAATCGCCGACAGTTAGAAATAACAATTGACCTGGCTAGGGGCAGACTTCAAGTTTTATATGCAAACTTGTTTTCTTAAATCTGGGTCAATGTAGTGAGAGCCTGCCGAAGGCGGAACATTCACATTAAAAAGAATATCAATTTATTAGCATACTAAAAGACAACAGTAAAGCACAATGATGTAACCATAAGTATATTATCTGTGCATAAGTTTAGAACTTTTCCATGCCCAACGTAAGTTTTCAATTAAAAATCGCACACCCAAAAAATGGAGCCAACCCATGTTTGCACTATCTATCTGCTGAAAAAGGTGAAAACGTAATGTTAATGACGTGCGTCAACCATACGACACGTTGTCCGCTAAAACAATAATGTCCACAGATCGTGACTAAACTTAGGAGCTAGCTCAACACCCACACGATGACAAGCTCTTAGAAAACAAAATTCAAAACAATTACAAAATGTGCGAAAAAAAAACAAGTTACGAAAATTAAGCATCGCGAACTATTATGAGAATATTATTATGTTCGCTCCAGGTGCAACAAAATAAAATACAAAATAAAATCAAATCAAATTTGGGCTTACGTAGACATATATCGGCGATCATAAAAATGCAAGGTGTGTTGACAAAAAACAACAGTTTATGTACGTACGTATATAATAAATAAAATATACATATTGAGGTTTTTGGAAAGTCAATGGCTGGGAAGGTTTTAACGCACGAGTCGCTTACCGGACGAGCGAGTTGTGAACTGAACGTCAAACGTGTTACACGTACCCAAATTAAAATTTACCCTAATTGTGTGATCTATTACTTGCTCTGTTTTGCAAATGTCTTTTCTTTTTGTTGTGAAGTGTAACTAAGTCTCTTAGTGCAAGGGAATGCTGTTAGCATGGATCCCGAAAATTATGTTTATGCTTTTTATGACATTAGAGGTTTGAAGGGGTACGCGAATGAACTTTTTTTACCTGGATGCTAACGAGTTTTGTACTATTGTGCTTTTTCGATTATTATAGGAAATGTAGACCGGCGGGACCAAACAAATCGCAACGTTTTCGGCAGCCGCGAATGTCACTCCTAGGAAAGCCGCTGAATTATAATCGCGGCACCCATCGCCGCGATGCGCGCTACCGGCGGATGCAAAGTCGCTTATATAATTTTCTGGAGCGACCGCGAGGCCTACATGCGATATTTTATCATGTGCTGGTGTAAGTAACAAAACGCAATGCGTTAGCTAGCATTTCTAATAGTGCGGCTGTAAAATTTGATTACCTCACTTTAGAGAGATAACTTAAAAATTATCTCTAGTGGGCAGTTTTATTTTTAAAGAGCACTGATTAAACTCAATAGAATTTCAATTAAGATTGAGGTCTTTGCACTTAACTTCAAAATCTAATTTTATAGACAATACGATCTTCAGTACGTATATGTTATATAATTTTCTCTTTTGTATATTATTCCATTTGACATTTTTAGACTTTCAGCATTTATAATATTTAAAACATATTTCAGAGAATTATTTGAAATGCGTGAGTTTGTATAAAAGCGAAATATGTAATAGGTTATAAATTTTATTAACATTTAATAAGAGAACATTAAATTTCTTTCTTTTTACAATATTAGTCAAACTATGCAACAAAGTTTTTGTTTCAGACATAATAATCTTTCTAAAATCAAAATTATCAACTTAGACCTTTATACTTTTGAGGTCATTTCACAAGAAGAACAATTTGTTAGATTTTTTGCACCTGAAACTTATATTCTTCCCCTTCAAAATCCATTGTAAATTTGAGTAATCATCTGTTGAGTGTACTAATCCTGTGTTTAGTCAAACTTTAGCTTTCAAAAATTTAAAAGTAGTTACAAAAAGTTTTTGATTGACAAGTTAAATTGGGCGGAAAAAAACGCAAAAACTTCTGACACAAACATATATACTATATATACATTAATTAATTTGTTTTTCAGTTTTCTGATGGTGTTTACATGCCTTGCATTGAGCGTGTTTTCCACCATCAAGGAATATGAGGAGGATGCTGTGTATATATTGTTTCGCATGGAAATCGTAGTTGTCATCTGGTTCACAATGGAGTTCGGAGCGAGACTTTGGTCATCGGGCTGCCGCTCGAGATACCAGGGCACGCTGGGACGACTTAAGTTTGTAAAGCAACCATTTTGTATTATAGGTGAGGAAGACTAAAATTAAACAGTTCATATCATCTAATACATTATGTAATGCTTGTCTGTGTTTAGATATTATCACCATTTTAGCCTCAATTGTAGTATTAGGCATGGGCACCTCTGGCCAGGTGTTTGCGACGAGCGCATTGCGTGGTTTAAGATTCTTTCAGATACTGCGCATGGTGCGCATGGATCGACGTGGTGGCACCTGGAAACTGCTTGGTTCGGTTGTATACGCACACAGACAGGTTGGAAATTCTACTGTACAAAAATAAGCTGAAATTCGGTTATATAATTTGCACTTTATTTCTCTTTTTGTGGTAGGAGCTTATCACAACCATGTACATTGGATTTTTAGGTCTCATCTTTGCATCATTCCTAGTTTATATGTGGGAGAAGGACGTTAACGAAAAGTTCAGCAATTTCGCCCAGGCGCTGTGGTGGGGTGTGGTATGTTCCCAACCAGACACAACGCTGAATTTTATCTTAATAATTTAACTTTGGCACAGATAACACTGTGCACCGTTGGCTATGGCGATATGGTGCCCATCACGTGGCAGGGAAAATTGATTGCCTCCTGCTGTGCTCTTTTGGGCATTTCGTTTTTTGCGCTACCTGCGGTAAGTTTGTCTCGTCTGCTGATGCAACACAGGCAGCTCCAACGGATTTAACTCTTGCTTCTTTTTTTTTTGATTGCAGGGCATTTTGGGCAGCGGCTTTGCGTTGAAGGTGCAGCAGCAGCAGCGCCAGAAGCACATGATACGGCGTCGCCAGCCGGCGGCGACGCTTATTCAGGCCGTCTGGCGCTGCTATGCGGCCGATGAGCATTCCGTTTCGATAGCCACCTGGAAGATACATCAGGTGGCGCTGCCGAGTCCGCCCGCATCGTAAGTAGCCAAACGTGTCCACTTGGGCAACCACTCACACACAATTTATGTTAATATATATATATTTATAAAAGAATATCTATACATATATACATATATATATATATATATTATATACAATATATATATATATATATACAACAATTTTAATGGGATTTGCAGCTGAAAAGCAGTGAACTAGTGTCTAACTAACTAGATAAATCAATTGCAATCATAGGGATTGAATGAATTGATACTCAATTCAACTAGATAAGTCCCAAAATTTCAAAAGAAAAATTATATATGTTTTCTTGTTTTTAAATATATTTAAAGATTTTAAAAACTATTTTAGTTTTTTCCTTAACAAATATATATATTTATTTATATATATTTTTTTTATTAATATATGGAGAATGTCGGGCGAAGCCGGTTAGCCCCTTCTTTTATTTCATTTCACTATTAAATGAGTAAGATAATCTTAACTACACATTAAAGAAAAGAAAAAAAAAAAAATAATAAATAATGATGTATGTATTATTTTTTTGGTTAAGTTTTTAATCCATCTATAATGGATATTAAATTCACATTTTCATTAGCACAAGTTTTTAAGAATGTAAATAAGATTATATATTTTTCATCTATATAATAATAGATATACATAATTGCTTCAATATCTGTACTTTTAACGTTGAAACCGAATATTCAAAATTTACTTTTCTCAAGGTTTGTTTTGTTTTATGTGTCAAAATGTTTTCTTAAATTTCAATATTTTCTGATTTTATGGGACGTATTTAGTTGTTTTATTGGGAATTATTTCATGCGGTCCACTTGTACACTTCACTCACAGCCACACACAGTCTACCCACTCTACAAAAGATACAAGATACAACCGTAGACATGTGACACAGACTGCTGCGTACTGCAGAATCTTTTCTCTCCCAAAAAAATGTGTACTCAAAACAACGATTAGTATGTAGAGTGGCAATGTGCAACGCATGAATAGTTTGTACGTACAAATGTGCCACCGCATAAATAATTTAAATAATATTCACATAAGCCAAAACTACAAGAAACCCGAACACACAACAACAACAACGAATTATCCTCTTCGTAT
This sequence comes from Scaptomyza montana, assembly GCA_018904305.1. Lineage (NCBI taxonomy): Eukaryota > Metazoa > Arthropoda > Insecta > Diptera > Drosophilidae > Scaptomyza > Scaptomyza montana. The sequence goes on along the minus strand of JAEIGR010000039.1, from coordinate 761,447 downwards.
CTTGATTAACAACTTCAGTTTCAGCGTACCTAATTTGTTGAACATTTTTTAAGTACCTCTTTCATTTTCTTTCATAATAATTTTTATATAAACTTTTCAGTTCTGAAAACTGGGAGCGATTATTAAAAAACATAACCGAATATAGGTAAAAGTGATAAAAGAAAAAATAACTCACACCACAAAAAATAAGCAAATGATTTCGAATGCTATATATGTTTTGTTTTAATAGGATATTTTGCTTATCAAGCACCAAGCCATAAAACATCAAATTGCATCAAATGCTCCTAAGTTCTAGTAATATTACAAGAAAGACTTATACACACACTTATCGAGTTTTAATTCGCAGCTTTAATTAAACGCACCCTATCTGACTATCTCTGTCTACATATTTTATATCTCTCATACTCTTTCAATCGAACCCACTCTGTTGGCTATTCTCGAAAATATTAGAAAACATTTCAAAAGCGTTAACAATAAATAACTAAAATTCTGTTTCGCAATTGTTTAATTTATATTCTCAACAATATATACATACGTAAATTAATCAATGTGATACAAATTGACTCTCATTGTGCTGCTGCTGTGTGATAAAAAAAATATGTATATTTAAAATAAACAAATACACACACGTAAATGCATAACATGCGTACTTTAATTAACATGTGAGTTCAATCAACCAATTTAAATGCTTTTTATCCCTTTTTTTATCTTACTCACTATATCTGTTTCTCTCTTTTATTTACAATATCTACAGCAACAATTACGTGCACATTTAAAACAAAAATATTAAAACACCCAATTATACATTTGTTTTAATGTCACTTTGAGTGTAATTAAGTGTAATTTACTTCGCAATGACACTAGCTGAAACAACGATATAACATTTTATAGGACGGTTCTGATATACTTACTTTAAAAGGATCAGTCCCGCAAAATATCGAATAACAAATATAAATTACACCTTAACTATGCCTTAAGAGGAGTTTTATCAATAATTAATTTTTTACCTGTTCCAAAAATATTTTAAGATTATAAATACCAAGCAATTTAAAAGAATTATGTCTTTAGATGTTATGTTATTAAAATAACGAAACTACATAAATACCTTCAAGCAATTAAGCTTAGTAAGTAAGTTAGCAAAACTTTAAAACACCCTTTTCAAATAAATAACAATTTAATTTTATTGAAGCTCAAGTATCGCCTTCAGCTGGTGTCATTAAAGCTTGCCACGTATTTGCTACAAGTCTTTAGTTACTGATTAAAGCACAATTTCTCAGCTCATCACCGAATACAAACACACTCTCACTTACACACGCACACAAAGACACAAGTTGCAACTGTCTTCTAGCTCTATGTACTACGCTCACCCTTATCTCGTTTATTGAATTCCACCACTCTTTTCCCTGCGCCAATGTTTTTTTATTATTACTGATTTTACAAGTGTTTGTCCAACCCATTTTTTTTTTCTATAGACGGGCCTCATCCAGTTTTAAGCACAACACATCCTTTGTGGCCCGCCTGCCAACAATAAGGCGTCACAAAAGCCAGACGATCCAGACGCCTGGACCTGATGGCTCCACACTGTCCAAGCCACCGGGCTCATCGCGGGCCTCCACGCGGTACTCGCGCACCATACGAGACATCAACGCATCTGTGGAGAACTTGGGTAAGTTTCTTGACAATCTGCATTGCAGCTAATTGGCATTCGATGATTATCATGATGATGATTATGGTGATGGCTGAGTTCTGTTTAAAGATTTCCTAAGCAGTTGTTACGAAGTTCCAATACTTTACCACTTGTTACAATTTCTGTTTGCTAATACATACCCACACACGATGCACAATCACACAATGATATAAAAGAAAGAAATAATAACATACAAACAATAACATATTATCGTTTTCTGTTTGTCTTGGCCGCATGCATATTCTATACATTTTTTTCAACAATCTGTGAAAAATTCATTCCTTTACAACTTAGCTAAGTTTTATAAGCAAATTGCACAATAAATTGCTTTGCTATATGCTCTGCGCATCGCATCAGAAGAACAATTTGCACAAATGATAATCAAACAATTGCAATTACATTGGCTTATGGTTAAAAGTTTGATTAACAGGAACGCGTATCAAATCTATCTATGCTTTGTCAAAAATTTTAAAATGATTAGTAAACTTTGGCCAAAGAAATTAAAAGCTTAAACTTAATAAGTACTTTTTACTTCATTTTAAATAAACTACATATAAACTATAAAAAATAAAATTTTCTTAAATTTTTGCGGTAATACCTGCCATTTTATTAGCTTTCAACAAAATAAAATATTGCCTTTAAATGCCTTAAGAATTAGCATGAATTTTTTCCATATTATTATTCGTGTTTGTGTCTAATTTTAAAACCTTTAATATATGCACAGACAATTTAATTATATGAAAATTACTTGCCCAAAATCAATTTAACTCAAACAACAGCAATAGTACATTTCACTTTATGAGAAAATAAGTGCGGCAATTATTGAGTTAATAATATAGATAATATGACAGTTGGCATAATAAATAGTTCTAACTCAAAACCCCACAGCTTTATTGACAAATTAATTATCATTTCGCTGAGAAAACCTAATGCTTTCGGACAACTAAATTAGATCTAGAAAAATTATATTAACACTTATTAAGGGGGTATGGTTTCAAAGGCGAAAAACAACATATTTTTGGAATTATTTTGCTGCGATATGAATAATAAAATTTTATTGAGTTTATTTACATATTATTGTACAACTTTTGAAGTATTTTAGAAAAAATTTTCAATGAAAAATATAGATAAATAAGCCAGAGGCGCTTTGCAAAAAAAAAATGGGGTTCATAGCTCGTTACCGGATCATCTGAAACAAAAAAATTTAAAAATGCCATTTAAAGGTGTTAAATTTCTCAAGTTGATCACGTAGAGTTTTTATTTTAATTTTTTTTCTTTTTTTTTTTTATAGCCCTTCGAAGTGAAAAACGCGATTTTAGGTCAAAAAAAAAATTGCGTTTAACTTGTTAATAATATATAAAAACTCTTCGTGATTATCGGTTTATTTACGTGAAGAAAAAATTTTCAAAAGGATCGGCTAAGTAGATTTTGAGTTTTAATGTTCACGAACTTAAAAACGATGTTTTCGGGAAAGTCTATTTAAAGATGTTCATACTTGAAAGTTCAGGTACATAAAGTAACACGTCCGGTCGTTTGAAAGGTTGTAATTCTGTTAGTTTTACTCGGATTGCAAAAAATTTTAACACACTATTCTCCATTGTTCATTCAGAAAAAAATAAACAAAAAAACCATACCCCCCCCCCCCCCCTAAGCACATTTTTGTTGGATATACTAAAAAGAAACATAGATATTACATATATCGAAATATATATGAGCAAACATAAGGAAAGAAAGGAATTAAAAAATACATATCTTCTTATGTTTAATTAGATGACATAGATATAAACATTTATAGTGTCAGCGATAGTTCGTGGGCGTGGCTTGATCTTAAATAAAGCCATAAGCAATAACCTTTAAAATTAAGTTGCTCTTACTTATAAGTACTTATTTTCGCTTGCAGAATATGAAGAAAAGATATAAAGCTTTATATAGCTGACAATTGCATGAAAAATTCATGTTCCATAAATCACAAAACTTTCATGGCATTAAGTCCGATTTCTTAATAAAATATGTAGTAACCTTTTCTAGTTTGATTTTTTTAAATGTCTGTTTTGCACTTTCGAATTTTATAAAATGACATTAAACGTGCTTCATAAACAAATTAAAAAAAAAAAAATCCAAGTATAAACGTTGCCTTGGGGCGCAAAACAGGTGGTAAAAAGTCCGCTGGCAAAAGGAGGGTGGTAGGGTGAGCGCTGTGCTTTAAGATACTTTGACGCACATCTTTGGGGAACATCACCAGCCAACTTTCCAAAAAATTTGCTTACTTTGACTAAAAAAAACTGTCAAGGATATGGGGATTTCCGGTTTGAAAAGGCGGGAGGCATTGGTGGGCTTGGCAGCATTAAACAGGTGGTAAATTGTTTCGTTTATCAGGCATTCCCAGTTTTCAAAAGCAGGGAGGCGTGGGGGGAGTTTCTGAGCGATGCAACCGAATTTTTGTTTCAGATTTTTCGGGAATGTCACCAGCTATCCTTCTACCAAATTTGTGGAAGGTATGCGCAATCCCATTTTTAAAAGGCGAGAGGCGGGCGCAGAATTCAAACTTTTGATTAACACCAATGGGGCGTAGTTTGAGGGCTTGGCATTTATAATTTTTATGTTGGGGGATTTCACCAGCCATCTTAACACCACACTTGGTGAGTTCATCTGTTGAAATGTGGGAAATATGTGCGATTTATAGGTTTGCTCCCGGAGGTGTTTCGACTTGTGATCGCTTTGCCAACCGCCTAGTGGGCATAGCACCTAGTCTTGACTGTTTGTCTGACGCACACATGGACCAAGATATTTGCAAAGTTTCAAGAGTCTAGCCTTAGCATGTCCAAGAAACGCACTCTCACACGGACGGACAGACACCTTACACAAAACCAATATACTCTTTGCCTTCGGTATCAGAGAATTAAACTACCCAAACAACCTTTAAAAAATGAACATGTAAACGTGTCAAACTTATAAACTTTAAAATCTTGTTGTGTATTGAATTTAACTTCCTTGCAGCCGTTATGTGTGACCATTATAGACTTCAGTGTTTTTGCATTAATTAAATAATTAACAGATTGGAATGTATGCGAACTACATACTATATAAAAAATATTAAAAAAAAAAAACTTTAACATCTGGTTTAAAATTTTCAGAGGTAGTACAAAATGGCAAATCCATGAATCCAAGTTTTAGCGAAGATTCAGTTGCTGAAACAACTTGCTTAAAAAATATTAAGAATTCAGACGGTAAGTCTACAAGGTCCTAACGAGGTTCCATTTACCAATACACCTTATAATCAAAAACCCAAAAAGATATTTTTCTTAAATTATTTTTACCTTATATTGAGTGTTGTGGTTGTGTCAATGTTGTGGTTGCATTTTAAATTGAATTGAATTGGATTGCATTGATGTTGTTCTTAATTGGTTCTTACAACTTACAAAAAACACTTACAAACGATAAACCTGCTAAGGATAATTTTATTATGGCTGCCTTGAGGGATTACCAAGCCAAAACTAATGCGCTTTCTCACACCAAAAAACACAAACACGCACATCCGCGAACACACAGCAAATCCAACGCCGTCACCTAAAAAGCTGGCCAATTGCATTCATAGCGCCAGTTTGGGCACACTGAGCCAACCCCAAGAGCCAGCAGCTGATGCTGCTGCAGCCGCTAAGCCCAAAGTTGAGGCTAGTTCAAATACGTTGAGCATACCCGTTGTACTTTGCGGCTTTTTGCAAGGTGATTTTTTTGGCTCGTCTTTTTCGTTGCGCAATCCGCGCATTACCCCAGCCGAGGACCTGGAGGCGGGTCATGTGCAACAGCATGAATGTAATAACGCAGCGGTGAAGGTGAATACAAGTCCTAGTCCTGGTCGTGGACAAACTGGTCGATTTTTCGCGGCTGCTTCACATTTTTTGGAATCGGCCACATTGCATGGTGGTGGTGCAAGCGGGATGATCAATGCTCAGGGCGAATTCTATGTGGCAAGTGCGTAAAGCTTGTAACTTGCAACTTGCAGTAAGAGTTCGAGAAAGTGTGTGTATCCTTGTGGCTAGGTTTGGCTTAGCATGCGCTCTCTATGTATCTATAAAATGTAGTAGACTCTATAGTAGACCGTAGTTAAGTTTTGCATTTTGGTAGATTTGTAGACTTCGTATCATGTAGGGTGTGATTCCTACTAAAGAGTAATACTAACAACAACTCACCTACTACTACTACCACTACTATTACTACGCTACATGGCCACACTCACAACAATGCTTGCTTTCAATGCTTTTTCCCAACTATCCAACTAAGTAACAAAATTAATACCCTAAAATATTGTAATTTGATTGATTGATCTATATATGTAACTAACCTTATATCTGTATACTTATTGTACGATCTTAATACTACTACTTACTACCTTATATGCATATACATATCTATATATGAATGTACATGTGTGTATACCGCTACTTGTATGTGTTAAATTGTGTGTTGTTGGATTGACTTGATTAATGTACAAAAACAAAAAATGACGCTAAACCACGCGCGAAGCAAGCAACCAAAACCTAACGCACAAGTCAATCTCTCTGATTCACAAATTGCCCGCAGATGAGGAAGAAGAGCCGCGCTGCACGCAGCTGACAAATCGGCACAAGATTGCCATACGCTTTATACGCAAGGTAGGGTATAAAAATCAAAAGGTTTTCTAAAAAATTATTATTATTAATCGTATAAAACAAATGATAATTGCAGCTCAAGTATTTTGTGGCACGTCGCAAGTTCAAGGAGGCATTGAAACCATACGATGTTAAGGATGTCATGGAACAGTATGCAGCGGGTAATCTTAAAAAAAATATGCCCAAAATTTTTATAGAAAGCTAAAAAATCTAAATTTATTAAATTCTAGGTCACGTGGATTTGCTGGGACGTGTGAAAATGCTTCACTTGCGGTATGTAAAACAAATAATACTTGGGAACAGACTTTTTGCGGCATGCTAGCTTAGAGTCAATTTAGTAATATGTTTGAGTTCATGTAACAAAAAAAATCAACTTTAATCTGAGGTTTTCTTCACGTGAAAGTAAGCTATTTTTTTTAATTTAGAAGGTATAATTCTTGGTTTGTTAGAAATAGTACCACACCTTGTTTTTGTTTTTGGTTAGTTTCAGACAACATGATTCACGATCAAATCCTTGGAAAAATTTGCAGTTGAGAGTTTTGTAGCTTTTATTAAAGAAAAAAAAAGTTTGCAATAGATCGAATGAGTTTGGCTCTTTTCCCCACTGAACTTGTGTTGTATTAAATAAATAATCTTCTTTATAAATGCCTAAAAAATAGTTCGTCCGGACTGAATCATTTATTGGCAATCAACATGGAGCCCAAACCGTAAAAAAAAAGATGAAACTTTAACACAAGTTTAATTATGTGCTAAAATGAGCACTATGGAATATTCCAGCCCAATGGGTTTTCCGACTCCAGAAAAGTTTTTATGGAACAAATTGAATCTCGATTTTGAAGTAAGGAATAGAAAATAATTCGACACTTACTTTCCAAATTTGGAAAATCTTCCCACAAGGACAACTTGAGAAAAATTAATATTATAAAATTTTTTATCCTATTGAATTGAACCTAAGTTTGTAAAAACGTAGTAACAAATAAATAGACTTGTGATTTTTCGATTTTTGAAAATTCTCCCCCAACTGGGGGAAATTCCGGACTTGAAACTAAGGCTGTTAAGTAATGATGATTAATCGTAATCACTAGCAGTTAGATTATTTAGGTTTTTTTGACAAAGTAGTCGATTGATTACGGTTAGTTGTTGAACTAAAAGTAGTTGGATTTGTTTTTGATTATTTTACTCGATACCTCGGTAAACAGTATATTGGGTTTGTGCAATGTCCGTCATAGTGTCTGTCCGTCTTTATGAACGCATCCTTTTTCCACACCCTTCAAGCTAGAGGCTTGAAACCAAATATCTTTATCTATGGCCGGGATATATAAAGTGTCAAGATTGGGGTTCAACGATAACTGAGGTGCTGGCAAATCGATTAACTCGATAGCTCAAAATCGATAAGTCTACCTATTGCGCATATCCTAACATCTATAACTTCTAAATTTGGTAAAAAGATTGATATTAGCAACCCCCCAACGTCCCCAGCCCAACGCAGTTTGAAATCAGAAACGCCTATAACTTCCACAGTTCTTGAGCTAAAGCCACCAAATTTGGTGCCATGATACGTGATGACGACACCCAAAAAACTGCATCAGAGATTTGGATGCCACGCCCACCCATACCGCCCTAGCCACCCCTAGCTGACCCAACGCTTATGTGTGTATCTACCACAGTTTTTGAACTAGAGCCACCAAAATTGGTAGAAAGATACCTGGTACCTGATATAGCTCTGCTTGAAACCCACTTTTAAGTACGTTTAAGCAAATAAATGCAAACATAATTTTCGATTTAGAAAGATCAGCACCATATAGCTGGGAAATTCCTGGACAATTAGCTGTGAAAATAAATTTTTTTGTCCGATTTACTTGAAACTCTGTTTGTAAGTACGTATTTACAAAGAAATATAAATGTGATATTCCGATTTTAGACAAGTATAATGGCGGCGTAGCAAGGAAAAACAATCTTTATCAGTAAAATAAAATACAATAGTTATAATTGAAGGCTCTTCTAATCCATAATTTTAAAAAATAATGCAATTATGCTTTTCATTTACCCACAGACTAGATCAAATACTAGGCAAACAGGGCTCCAAAGCCAAGGATGTCTATGCATCAAAGATTAGCTTAGCATCGCGTGTGGTTAAAGTGGAGCGACAGGTAAGCATAGTGCAAACTAACAGCCCATCAAAACCATTACATAATGTACACTTGCAGGTCGTGGATATTGAGGAAAAACTTGATATTCTGATCAAGGCCTATATGGAGGATCGTGAAAGATTCTTAGCGCTTCCATTGCCCGCAAATTCCAAACCCAAAACACATTCCATTAGTCCTAGTCACATTCACAACATACATCACATGCAAAATCAAAGTATGATCGATGTGTGGAAGCGAACCGCAACGCTTAGCGTACATCCTGAGCTGGTAACAACGCCATCTGATGAGGGAGCGGGATCTGCTACAATGGATCGTCTGGGCAGCAACGAGACGGCGTTGAACTCAACGCAAACGCTTACAACAACAATAGATGCGATTGGCACACAAATTCCAATGCCGCAACCGCAGCATACAGCAACCAATACAAAGGTGCGTAAATTTTTAAGGCATATATGAATTCGATTATGTATGCATTTTACGTTATATAATTGTAGTCTTCCGTGCTAAACTCATATCAGCTAAAACCTGAGAAGCCACAGCACAATGATGAATTTATGACTGATTTAGAGAGTAGAACTAAAAAACGAGTTACTTTAAGGTAAGTTTTAGTTCATCAAAAAATTTAACATATCTTCAAAGGCATCTAATTCGATAATATTTAAAACTAAAAAAATAATCAAGTTATATAATTATTGATTTTAGTTATTCAGTTTCGGGTTCACATTATGGGGCATGTGAATGCTGCGTTAAAAGCTTGAAGCTATTAAACTCATTTTATAAAAACATCTAAAAAATGCCTTCTCCAATGCATTAAGTTTATCACATTAACCTTCTGCAAGCGTATAAAATTAAACTTTTATCTACATTATCGGTTGTCCTAAATTGATTTTAATATTAAACAGCCTGCATAGATCCACGTCGGAGCCATATAGCAATCACGAACAACGCATCCATATGCCAGATGAGGGGGCACAATCTTTGGATTTAAATGTCAAACCAACGCCACCAGATAGTTCAAGTAAGCCAAGCTGTGCCGGAACTTTGAACTTAAATCTCACCAATCCAAACTACACCAAAGATTGACTCTTATATTAAAGCACATAACAACTAAGAAATCAAAATTTCAAACCATTTAGTTTTTAATGCACATTATTCCCTCATTCCAAATCTTCATTGAGTTCAATCTTCAGAATTACCAATAAATAATCTTTCTTGTACGTATTGCCTTTAGTTATACTAATTGACGAGTATGAGGACTTCGAGGAAGAAGACCTGAACTGTGAGGGTGAAATGGAGCATTTCCCATCATGGGAAATAGACAGCGACATTGGTGTAGATGTAGATGTCGATGCGGACGGTGACTGTGATGAGTCCACTGAGGACACGGCGCTACTACATTGCACCACGCGAACCGCCATTGTTATAACACCAATAAGCCCAGTGAGTAATAATAAAAAAGTAACCGGAAATATATTATGAATATGAAATTGTTTATTTTACTTTCAGGTGAGCTCCGCACTCAATCTACAAAGTTTGAATGACCAAACTACAACGCTTAATAAATCAAATTTGCTTCCGCCAGATTCTGGCTAGTTAAATGCAATTATATTTAGTCGATATGTAATATCTCTATACCTAAACTAACAATAAGATGAGTGCTGCTCTACTAGCAGTCACGCTGTACCAAGTTCTTGAGTAACATAAATCAAATCGAACCAAGTGTAATGACATTCACAATGACATATTTTTTATTTTATTTGTTTGAAAGAAGTTTTAATGACCAAACTGGAATACCTTAAATTAATAAAAGTTGCTGCCGTTAATATTTTACGCAGATACCTTGTAGTTCAACATTACCCACATACAAGATTATTATTTGTGCAAAAGTAGATAATATGGATTTTAGGCATTTTAATATTAGAATACAAATTGTTAAGCGAAGCTGAGCTGTGTAGGGCATAGATGTGTCTGCTTATTTTATTAAATAGCGTTAGCTTATATAATTACTGAAATGAAAGTGATTAAAACATCGAGCGGATAGCGTCTTTTTGTTATACTCAAAACTACTTCCTTAAACACAATATGATAAGTGTTAAGTTGACCAAGCATGTAAATAGTATAATTTTACCCCCAATAAATAATTGGTAGCAAAAAAAATAAAAATAAAAATGAATTGAAATTAGAGACAAAAGTAAATACCCTCAGTTAAATCAAAAAAAAAGTCTACTAATCTTATACAAATCAAAATCACAAGATAATAACCTGCTATAGCAAACACAAATAAAAGCCACAATCAAATAATACAATCACTATTGACTTTGCTTTTGTTTCTTTTTTGGTGGTTTTTTTGCTTCCTCCTTAATCTCCCGATACTCGTCGAGAATATCCGAACTAGTCTGACTCTCGTTATCCTCGCCATCAGCCGCATCCCCAATAAACTCAATATGAGTGTTTGCATTGAGGCGTATGCAACGTTTTTTTGAAGTTGATGGGCCATCACTTGTTAACTTCTCGACCACCTTGACTTGATCTTCGGGCAGATAAAGTTTGCTGCTATGTGACTTACGCACATGCACGTTCAGCCGGGTAGTTGATGCAAAAGATTTGCTGCAGCCACCATCAAAATATTCACGACAAATATATTTACAGCCATGTACACGCTGCATGTGATTCGAGAGTCCTTGGCGACGTCCGAAACGTTTGTCGCATTGCGCGCACACAAAAGCAAACCGCTTGTAGTGCTGTCCCATAACATGAACCGACAGCGATTTCTCGTTTCTCGTCGTAAAACTGCATTGATCACATTTTAACGACTCGCTATGAAGCTGTGGATAAATAAATTTAAATTTAAATTTAAATATAAAACTTATGTTTTCGATTTTATAATTATTTTTTTACTTGTGGTATGAGAAGTAATTGGTCTCCCGCATAGTGAAATTGTAATGCAGTCTGTATGCGGTCTGGCCACAACTCAACGTAAATTTTAACCATCGTTTAATGTAATGCACGTTTTATACAACTTAATAAACTTCGAACATGTCATACGACTCAATATACTTCAAATAGTAAATCTCTTTGTGCCTTGATGTTAATCTCATTCAATTATCCCCATTTCTATTATTTTTATATACAGAGATATTTTCATTTCATATTTTTTTAACAATTACATTTCTTTTTTTGACATACATCCCTTGTGAGCTTTTAAATCCCGAAGAATAATGTGAATTTACAATCACTTGCTTGTTCCGTCTTTATTAAAAGCATCGGCTAAGTAATGAATTACTTTTATGCAAGCTCCAGTGCATGTTGTGGCCGGCCAAATTCAGACACGCGTGCTCCTGTTTTCAGTTTCGGGTACCTAATAGCGAGCGTTTAAAAATTGCATCCCAAAACCGCTTTGAATTTGGTAACTACCAAGTTTAAATACAATTTAGACACAAAATTGAAGCTGCCAAGCACCAACATATCTTTTGTGGTCTGTTATGTTTTGGAATTATTTTGCCGAACTCAGTTAATTAATTAAAAAATATTTTGTGAATCCATCTCAGATTTAACTTATGTAAAGTTGGGCTAAGCTACAAAATAATACAATAAAGCCATGTCTCATTATTTCTATGCAATTTTTTAAAATTTATTTTTCAAGCTATCTAGCTGAAATACTGTTCAGAGTCTTTAATTAACTCATTTTTCAAAATCGAAATAACCATATTTGTAATTCACTTAAAACTTACCCGCCGATGCGCTTCCATTTCGCTCTTGTGGTAGAATCCTTTTTGACACTCACTACATGAGTAACGCTTATTGTTTGAGTGCACCACATTCATGTGTGTGTCAAAATTGCGACGATTCTTGACAACTTTTAAGCACAAAGGACACTCCATCGGCTCGTGCCAATAGGCGTGATGTTTCTTAAGAGCGTCATCATCTTTATAAGATGCTTTGCACAGTGGGCAAACCACATTATCTGCAAGATTAGAGCAGTTACAGCGGGAATTCATATCGTAAGCCCATTTCATTCAACAACTTACTATTATTGTGACTGCGTGCCACGTGAACTGAGAGCGACATTTTGGAGCGGCACACTTTCTGACAAAACTGACAGATCCAGTCATTTTCTTTTGTCTTAGGTTCCAGCTTCTCGACGGTATCGTGCGTGCGCCGTTTGTGAGTGTATAAAGAATTCCAATTGATATATGCCTCATCGCAAGACTGTAGAATTTCAATTATAAACTGATTTTATATGCTAATGTATATCTACTTCACCTCAAAGTCGCACATGTAGTAAAGACAAATTTCGAGATTGCGATGCGCAATGTCTGTACGCATTTGTTGATAGTTGCGCAAATGGTGACGATAAAGTTTCATGTCGGTAAATTCCTTGTTGCACGGCTGACACCAAAAGAGGCCATTTTTATGAACCCCCGAATCGCGGTGAGAACGCAAATCTGTTTTTTGCTTATAGTAGGCGGAGCAGTATTCACAAACATAAGCATCACGCATCATCTCCACTAAAACATCGCTACCAAAGCAACCCGAATCATCATCCGATACATGAGACTGCAAAAATTTGAATTGTATTATTATTGGCAGCAAAATGATGGTAAGTTCCTTGACTTACAACCATCTTTTCGTTGTTTTCGCTGAGCAAGCCGCAACTGTTGCACACATGCACTTCACGTTCAATAATCAGATGCGTTTTCATATGTACATTGTAAGTGGCCTCCGAGGCAAACTCGCGGCCACACAGCTCGCAGCTAATGACACTTCCATGTGCGGCACGCTGCAATAACAATGTTAATTTTTAGTGATTACAAAAACCAAAGCAATTTTACGGAATGCCATATATGTATCATAATACTTATATGTTACATTTATCATTATTCTTTATATACCACCTACCAGATGACCGTTGAGGCGACCGCGTGTCTCAAAATTGGCACTGCATTCGGTGCAGGTGTAGGTAGTGCTGCTGACATTTGAATGCGATTTGTTGTGCTCTATAAAGATAGCATGATCACGAAAATTTCGATCACAGCTGAAAGTGCAAGAATAAATGTGCATAATGTTGGTCAGATAGATACAGTTTAAAATCAAACTCACAGATCACAAAAGAGCGTGCCCTCTGGTTCGTGGGCATAGTGCAAATGATGAAATAGATCATCGATATTTGTATCCGAATAGCTGCACACAAAGCATGCACGCGGTCTGTGGCGCTCCAAGTGAAATTGATTGTGAAAATTAAAGCTGCATTACAAAATGATTATAGATAAGACTCAGAAGTAAAAGAGCATTACAAACTTACCGCTTCCAAGAGGGAAACTCTAAGCCGCACATTTCACAATAAAGGCGTATGCCACGACGTTTTTTAATGACATGCGCGCAAGAATGTTTGTTGTACTGCAGTATGTTTGAGAAAGTCATGTTGCATTCGGGACAACTGCCATAAATAGGTATACTACATACAAAGTAAAAAAAAATAAATTGTTTTTAACTTAAACCTTTGCTATTTAATCTGTTTATTAACGACCTTTCATCTGTTATTACTAACTCCTATGTATATATGTTTGCTGATGATGTGAAGCTATGTTTCACCTATAATGATGCTTCTCTCGAATTAAATTAACGGTTCCGATTAGAGCTACTCGTAACTTTTTACCCCTTAGCCTTGATTGTTGCTCGAGCAACTATTTAATTCATGAGACATTTCGTGTTATATGTTCAGACTATAACAAGCTTTATTCTCTTATATCCTTGGAGTCCTCAATTCCAGTACTAAAAAGATCGATCCTTTTTGCTTTATCTTATCGTAACCACTTACTACTTATCTAACGCTGGTCTGATTGGGTTTTTATGGGTTTTCCCCAATCCACGCAACAAATGTTGGACCACTAATTTTATTGTTGAACTTCCCATTGCTTTAACGTTAACTTTATAAATTTTTTACCTAAATTTTCTTTCAGATTTATATATTATTTTGTGTTAATTAATTTTAATTTCCATTTTTAATTTTATTTAAATATAAATTAATTTGAATTTTATGTCAGCTGATCTTAGTTGACAATAAACAAATAAAAGGTTAAATACATACAGTCGAACTTCTATATAACGAGTTTCAAGGAGACAAGAAAAACTTTGTCATAGAGAAATTTTACTTGCAAAGTGAAAGTTCGGGCGCGGGGTCGGGGTGAGCGCTGCGGTTAAAGATACTTTGATTCACATGTGAAGTTATTGGGATTACTTCTTTAAAAAGGGAGGCGGTAGGCGCCCATAGACAAAAATATTTTTGCAAAGTTTCAAGTATCTAGCTTCACGGTTGTCAAAAAACTTGTTGCGTTCACACAAAACAACAAAATATTTGACTTACGCAGGTTGGTACAACTAATTGTGCAGTGAAGATCCGAAAAAAAGCAAAGAAAAACGGTCAATGCCTTCGAGCATTATATGAAACAATAATCGAAATAAGACAATCTAGGGAGATCGAAAACGCATGAGCACTCGAGCTACGGGCGTAGAAAACAAATCATAGTAAAGAAATATTCCAATTAGGAATTTTCGTTATTTGGAAAGCAAAACACACAGAAAATTAATTCAAAATGCAGTGTTCTGGAAACGCACTCGTTATATAGATAAATTCGTTGTACGGATGTTGCACTGTATATGTATATGGCTTACTCAGCAACCGGCGCATGCAGCACAACCAAATGCATGGCCAAAGATTTGACACCTTGCAGCTCTGTCGTGCATTCATCAATGGGGCACTTGTAAATCTCGTTCGATAACTCATGTCGCTTCAGCATGTGACTAAATAGACTTTCATAAGTGCTACACTTCAAGGAGCAATGTCGGCAAACAGTGTCCCAGTCGAAAGTCAAAGTCTCGAAACAAGTCTTCACCACTGTGCCCAAATACTCGTACAAATCGCCAACGTTATCAGCTAAGTGGAGTTAGAATAATTAAATTGAAATTTGAATCAAATCATTTTATAGACTTATGTATTTTTGGCAGACGTACATTCCTTGATAAGCACAAAGTTGAATGGTTCCACTTTAAAGGATTCATCCTCGCTTTGGCTTTCATTCTGCGACTGCGACTTGGCGCGTTTAATTTTTTGCTCCACTTTGAAATGGCGAACACCCAGCTCTGAGGAGTTATCTGTCGGAATAAAATAAAAATAAAATTTAATACTGTGCATGATGTTAATTAAAACATATGTACTAACTAACCTTCTCGCTCAACCAAAAATTCTAGCTCATTATTGTCCTCCTCTTCCTCGTCCAAAACCTGTTGTTCTCCCACTGTAGGTTTCTTCGACTGCTGCTGCTCTTCAGTTGTATGTTTTTCCGGCTGACATACTGTGGCTGTAGCTTCCACAAACTTGTCATCGGCTGGCAACTCCTCATCGTCTAGAATGTCACGTATAAGCGCGCTAATCTGCTCCTGATCACCCTGAGGCATTTCTTTGGAAAGTCGTAATTTGGCTTTTGTGTTAAAAGTAGGCGTTCCACTTTCTGTGATTGCTTCCTTTACTTTGATGGGCAATCTTGGCGGAGCATTTCTGGCTCTTGTGATACGAATATCAACTAATTCTTGCGAGGTTTTCGCTACAGCATCACTTGAAGGAACAATAACAACAGCAGCAGAAGCCGATGTTAGCTTTGCTTGCTTTGTCGATGCTGCTGCTAAGACTTTTGTATGAATTTGTGTACTATTCGAAACAGCTGTCCGCTTTTTGGCGGGAATTGCAACATCCTTTTTGGTCGCATCTGGGCGTGCAGGAGGAACTGGTATAACAATCTTTGCATTCTTATGAATTTTTCTTTTTTTTCCAGCATTTTGAACATCTTGTTTCTTTTGGTGTTCGTCGATATCAAAGAAACGTATGAGCTTATTTACGCACTCCCCACACAGCTGCTGCGGTTTTTTAGCATCTGGTTTAACAATTATTCGAAAATACTTAGCCACCAGTTTGGCAAGATCTATTTCAATGCCCACTTTATCGAATATCTCTTGATATTGTAGTTTTGAATTGCATGCTCTGCAATGCAGGCAGCTAGGTACACTTTTGGCATTCTTTACGCTTTCCGACATTTTAACTTTTTACACAAAGCAGCAGCTAAACGATATGGCATACATAGTGATGGGAAACCACACCAATTATTATCGCTAAAATACTCGAACATATCGCTGCCCAAACTATTAAAGCAGTATTTTTTAGTGCTTTTATTGCAAACAATTCCAAAAGTACTAAAAACTTTAAAACAGTGTTCATAAATAGCTCATCGATAGGCGTTGCTGCCAATGCGTGTTGTAGCCAAGAAAATTGCCAGCGCCAAATTCAACTGTTGACCAGTTTGAGCAAAGCAAAATAGCTGTGCGAGCAGTTCACAATCTGTAAAATAATTTAAAACATAAATATATATATATATATAAATAATAAATTACTACAATAATCATACAGATGCAAGGTTATGGAACTATAACTTGCAGTGCTCAACAGCTCCGTTTCATCGTTTCATGGATGAAATGAAGTCAGCTGTTTGCTTACATTTCTTTTACTTCAATTTTTGTCACTGTTTCTGTTTACTGCGATTATATTCTCTGGATTTATAAAAATGCCAATGAAAAGTGTTAAAGATATGTTATGCGATGCTTTAGCAAAGCAAGTTATCAGAGAAATAGAGGATATTGAAGGTGAGAAGAGCTCGTTGCTTAAATTAGTTGCTCAATTACATGCTTTTAACATTTGTAGATGTATCCCGGCAAGACAAAGTTGATTCGGAGATTGATGAAGTCATGGATGACTTCGTTGACAATGTTGTAGCAATTTATTCGTGCCGTCGGGGAGAATGCTTTAACGTGCCGAAATCCATCGATTGGCGCACCAACATTCCCAGCACATTCGACGACAGGCGATTTAAAAAAATGCCTCGTGTGTCAAGAAGCAACATGGAAATGGAAGTAGTGGTGTTGAAAACGGGCGAACACCAGGGCTGCCCTAAATTGGCAAGCAACGTGACGCATTGCGAGGAGGAATCTTCGATGGACGCCTCTTTGCTTCTTGAGGTGGACGATTCCACAGACGTGTCGGACGGACCGTTTGTGGAAAAAGCCAAAAAAAGAAAGCTAAACAATTCGTTAGCGCAGGCTAAGATGATGGAGACACAGCGCAGGCAGTTTCGCGAGAAGCGACTGCTGCTGGAGGAGAAGCAGTTTTTGTGGGCGAAGGAAGTGGAAGAAAGGAAGCTTGCTTTGGAGGAGCTTAAAATACAAAATGATTTTAAGGTAAAACAACAGGAGCTAGAGAGTAAGGAGCGCATGCTTGAGCTAGAATTAAGATTAAAAGATAATAAATAAATGAACATAAAACAAGTGGAAACGTTGCAGTCGGACGCAACCGACTGCGGCATACTCGATACCAGTATTAAAACCGGTAAAAAGAGGCCTGATTGCAAAGGGGTACGGATGCGGCAGGGGTGTACGCTGCCTTAAAGATTCTCCGATGCAGATGGGGATGTCACCAGCTATATTCCTTCCAAATTTGGTGACTCTAGCTCAAAGTTTGTAAAAGTGGGGAAAGGGGGGTTGGGAGTGGTATGGGTAGTTGTGGCATCAAAATATTTGTTGCAGATCTTTGTGAAATGTCAATTGCTATCTTCATACCAAATTTGGTGACTCTAGCTCGAAAATTGTAAAAGGTGGGGAAAGGGGGGCTGGGGCGGTATGGGTGGGCGTGGCTCCAAAATTTTTTATGCAGTTTTTTGGGGGTTGCTAGTAGCTATCTTCTTACCAAATTTGGTACTTCTAGCTGTAAGGATGTACGAAATATGTGGATTTATCGGTTTTGAGTTGTCGAATTTATCGATTTTCCAGCCCCCCAGTTATCGTAGAACCCCCATCTTGACACTTTAATTTACTATCCCATAGATAAAGAGAATTGGAAAGTTTCAAGTCTCTAGCTTGAAGGGTGTGGAAAAAACTTGCAACCATACGGACGGATATACGGACAGACACCATGACGGGCATTGCACAAAACCAATATACTCTTTACCTTCGGTATCGAGTATAAAAATTACTATTAAATGGTGTTTTAATTAAACATCATATAATACAAAAATTGCCTTTTCGTGTCTGCCGCCACGCAACTAACACCACTAGAATCTGCAACAATTTGTCCAACAGAGTTTTCATCCACTTCTTCCTGTACATTTTCTGCTTCATTACCCTGCAGTAAAATATTGTGCACACTACGCACTACACAATTGCAAACGAAACGCTGGCTTTTCGAGTCCTTTAATCTCACGAGTATTTCTTTCAAAATTTTCCTTTAAGGACTCCAAAGCAGTTCTTCACTATCACGCGATATTGGCTGTGCCTTTTATTAAATCGCAGCTGCCTGTCCACCTCCATGATCCGATCGAGCAATTCTTAAAGACTTGCATCGTGGTAGATTCTCGAACTGCCAACGGCATTTCGAATGCGCAGTTTATCGTCGCATACAACTTGCAGCTTTATCGAATATATGCGCTGGCGAGAAAAATAAATCTCATGCATTTGGGGCGGCTTCTCGAAAAGCTTTATCTCGCTGCCATCAATGTAGCCCACGCATTGCGGCAATTCTTGGAAAGTGCGCTGCTGGCGCTCGGCTACATTAGGCCAATTAAGATATCTGGGCATCAGTCGCAAAATTGCAAAGAACATCCTATCAGTAATGTTGGCCAATGCATCACCGTCACCAACCCCAAAGACTGTGCATATCTTTCAATTTTTTTTTCAATATTTTCGGTATAATATTCAAAAATGTCAGAACTTTGATTTTTCTCGATGTGGACACAATAGTTTGGCTGTAATTGAACAGCACCAATTACTATCGATATTTGTATTGCATCGACGTTCATGTCATCTTCATACCAAAATGAGTCCGCAACGCAAATAAATAATTTAATAATTAAATTTGTTGGCCGGTATTAAAATGGTTTTGATGGAAAATTAATATTTAATAATAATAATAGTTATATTAAATATATGTATTTTAAAAAAAATAAGCTTTTTAAAAACTTTTAACTAAAAGTTTGAAAATAAATACTAAGACCCCTTTACACGATGAAGTTTTTCATGAAGTTTTTTGTTGTCGGCAAAGGGAGTAGTGGGGTAACACGCATGCAATGCCAGACTGGAAGCAGTGATTTATTTTTCTCATTTTGCTTTGCCTTATTCCGATTGCATGAAACACAGAGTTGCACAGTGTTTGATGAATAATAAAGTTATCGATACGAAATATCGCACAAGCAAATACTAGCGCCAATAGTAAATACATTGTTTTGGTTAAGAAATTATTAATAGAAATATCACTGAATCCATTTTATTTACTTGTTACTTCTAAATCAATTATATGTTAACAAATAAAACAATCGATGGCAAAGATGTATGTTTATCGACCATAAATTAAAACAGAGTTGCATTTACAAAAAAAGCTGCATGAAAAACATCATCGTGAAATGCGACCAGATTTGCGAAGATGTTTTAAAACAGAATAAAAAACTCAAAAAAACTCATCGTGTAAAAGGGGTCTAAGTTACATAGTTTAAAAAACTAAAAGAACACGCTTTTTAAAAAATTTAACTAAAAAGTTAAAAATAAGCTTGAAAGATTAATGATCGAAAAATGCTAGTATTATTGTGAAAAAAAAAGCGTGGGCGTTTGTGCCACATTTTTCGTATATCAACCGCCCGATGGTTTTTACACAATATTACTAGGGATTTTCGATCATAAATGTTCTCCGCGGAGACACGTTGCTCACAACGTTTGGTTCGAGACTGATAAATAAGGCAACAGTAAAGAGGGCGATAGAGCGAGTAAGGCAACCTTGTTAAGTATACCTTGGTTCGGCTATGGCTGAGCGTGTTGCCATAATTGTTTGCACAAAAGACGCTAGATCAGCAAAAAACAAGTAAGAAGGTTCTAGTCGGGACAGCCCGACTAGAAGATACCCTGAACCCAGTTGCAATAAATAAATTAAATTTATAAAAGACTTTGGTATACTGACTTAACTTCAATCGATTAAATTCGATATCTCCGGTGTTTCTTAACCGATTTGGACGAAAATTTCAGAAAAAATCTATCGTTACCCATTCTTTCAACCCTCATTTTTACATTTTCCAAATTCGATATATTTTTGTTATCGATCACATGTGTATATCGGAAACCAGAATAGTTATCGATAATTTGAAGCAAACTTGTTCTGCTCATGGTATAGGAGAAATTATATCCCAAATCTGAAGTCTCTAGCTCTTGTAGTCTCTGAGATCCACGCGTTCATACAGACAGACAGACGGACAGACAGACGGACATGGCTAAATCGACTCGGCTATTGATGCTGATCAAGAATATATATACTTTATAGGGTCGGAGATGCTTCCTTCTGCCTGTTACATACTTTTGCACAAAACCATTATACCCTTATTTACCCATTTTATGGGTTAAGGGTATAAAAAGAGCAAAGAAAATCCTTTTAAAAAAACTAAAAAAGCACCCTAGATTTTCCTTAAATCATTTTAGTCAAAGCTTTTTATTATATCGTCTATATCGACAGCCTCTTCAACGGAGTAGATATTTTTAGATGCTGCGATCATCCTTAAGAAATTCGGTGGTTTTTGTACTCATGACAACACTTGCCATGGCGCTGCAACCCGGATCTAGAATGGTGACTAAATGTAGTTTATATTTTTAATTTAGAGTTATGTAAGTTATTTTACCTGATACTTAAAATTGAGTTTAAACTTTAAAGTGTCAACATTCATTCGCTTAATTTTGCGGCTACACCGCACTTGCAATAGCTGCAGTAAGCCCGTGTCAAATCGCCACGAATCGCGAACCTTTCGCTTGCACGCTTTTTTCTTTGTTTTTTTTTCAATGCATTTATTATTTTAGCAGCATTACACAATCCACTCATCGCTATACATATTTTTCTCAATTGTTCGCGCTTATCCATGTTTTAATTTATTAAATCTTTTATTCTGTTTGTTATGATTTTCCGAATTAAATGTTTTGACTCTTGTTCTTCTTTCTTTGCCAGCCAACACATTTTTGATTGTCAAAGAAAGAAGAACAAGAGACAAGCACTTAAGCCAAGGCACACTTAATAAGGTAATCCCACTCTTTTGCTCGCCCCCTTTTTCTGTTGCCTTACGATTCAGTCTCCGTACCGGTACAGAATTTTTTTTTATAAATTTATTATATTCATTTGAAAGGCCTACTTGTTATATATTTTTGGTATGACTTGTTAGCATAGAAACAGATGAACAAACAGACTGGCGGGCATAGCTTTTCTAAGCCAGCTCTTGATCATGATCAAGAATATATATAAGTATATATATATATATATATATATATATATATATATGGGGTCGGAGATGCTTCCTTGTATGCGTTTCACATTTCATGACAAAACTAAAACAAAGCTAGTGAATTTTACGTCGTTTGACAGAAAAAATTGTTAACTTAGAGATTGGTTGCAATATTTAAATTGAATAACAATAACTTTTATGAGATAATTCATGAACTAAGTACTATTTAAATTAATATCAGATTTATAAACTTGTCACACGTCTTGTACATTTTGTAAATGCCGTTCCTTTTAAAGTTCTAACCAATAGAATCACGCGAAAAGTTACGTTATTCTTGTGTTGCATAAGTGAAATATTATTCAAGAAACAGTAAAAATCATTGTCTTGCTAATGCGGAAAACTAAAAAAAAAAAGAAACTCAGAACCGAAACCGTACCGGTACCGCGTTTTGGTTCTGGTATTTATACCGGTTCAAAATAATATTGGTTCCAGGTTCCGGTTCTCAGAACCTTTAAGAATATCGTGGCATTTCTATTTGTCCCTTTGAATTGTATGACGTGGCTTTTCTATTTTGCCCTTTGAATTGATAGATTTTGCTTATGGCAAGTGTCGACACTTTCAATTTTCTGCCTAGCTGTGCGCATCACAATATCAATTATATAAATTTTTTAAGTGAATAAAACGAGTTTTGTACTAGAAATCAAAATATCTGGTAAGTGTTTTCAAATATTAATTTTATAGTTTTTATTAGCAAATATAATAATCAAGACACTGTGTTCCCAATTATTTCCGAAGACGATTTGCAAGCAGATCTTTGTGAAATGTCAATTGCTATCTTCATACCAAATTTGGTGACTCTAGCTCGAAGTTTGTAAAAAGTGGGGAAAGGGGGGCTGGGGGCGATATGGATGGGCGTGGCATCCAAATTTTTTATGCAGATCTTTGTGAAATGTCAATTGCTATCTTCATACCAAATTTGGTGACTCTAGCTCGAATATTGTAATAAGTGGGGAAAGGGGGGCTGAGGGCGGTATGGGTGGGCATGGCATCCAAACTTGTGATGCAGATCTTTGTGGAATGTCAATTGCTATCTTCCTACCAAATTTGGTGAATCTAGCTCGAAAATTGTAAAAAGTGGGCAAAGGGGGGCGAAATGGAGGGCGTGGCTCCAATTTTTTGGGGTCATCATCACCTATCTTGGCACCAAATTTGGTGGCTCTAGCTTAAAAACTGTGGGAGATATAGCCATTTCTGATTTCAAAATGCAGGGGGGGCTGGGGGCGGAATTGGTGGGCGTGGCTCCAAAACTTTGATGCAGATTTTTGGGGGTCGTTACCAGCTAGCTTCCTACCAAACTTGGACGCTCTAGCTCCACAACTCTGGAAGATACACGCATTCCCGTTTTTGACGAAGCGTGTGGGCGGATGGGGGCGGCTAGGGCAGTATTTGTGGGCGTGGCATCCAAACTTTTAATGCAGTTTTGGGGGGTCATCATCACCTTTCTTGGCACCAAATTTGGTGGCTATAGCTCAAAAACTGTGGGAGATGTAGGCTTATTTTACTTTAAAATGCGGGGGGGCTGAAGGCGGAATGGGTGGGCGTGGCTCCAAAATTTTTTATGCAGGTTTTTGAGGGTTGCTAATAGCTATTTTCTTACCAAATTTTGTAGTTCTAGCTGTAAGGATGTGCGAAATATTTGTATTTATCGGTTTTGAGTTATCGAATTTATCGATTTGCCAGCCCCCAGTTATCGTAGAACCCCCATCTTGACACTTTAATTTACTATCCCATAGATAAAGAGAATTGAAAAGTTTCAAGTCTCTAGCTTGAAGGGTGTGGAAAAAACTTGCAACCATACAGACGGACAGACGGACAGACACCATGACGGACATTGCATAAAACCAATAGACTCTTTACCTTCGGTATCGAGTATAAAAACTTATTAAGGACAATCATGTCGGAAATTTCGATTCAATTATTGGAAAAGAACTAATTATAGATTATAATTATGACGGCATTCAGCAAAAAAAAGCATTTAAGAATTTTACAGCGCTTAACAATGCTTTACTCTGTAAGCAGAATTTTAAATTTATTTTATAAAGTGTTTAAAATGTAAAAACTTTCTATTTATTTTTTTAAGGTGCTGCTAAAAACCACATCACCAGCGAAAAAGATCTTATTAAAAGCATAAGGCCTGCCTTTAAAATACAAAAGGGGCGCCTATCAAAAAGAAAGTATGATGCCAAAATTAAAGGATCAAAAAATTTACAAATTTTAGATAAGGAAAATAATAATTAAAACACACATACACACAACTTTAATGTAATGAAATTTCTAATTTTATTTAAATATTAATTAAATACTGTTATTTATGCAAAAAGCATTACAGCCTAGTATACATTTCATCCTAGGGTGTACTGCTCAGTGCAGCAGTCACATTACAGCCTTATATACATTTGATGCTATTGTATGCTGCTCAGTGCAGCATTAGCATTACAGGTACGCATACATTTTTCAAATTGTGTATCGTACAGTGGTCGGTATGCCCACAACCAGCATTACAATTTAGATATCGTATAGTTGGGTGTAGAGATGGGATCGGGAAAGAAATTGCTTCCCATCCCATCCCGTCCCGAAATCAAATTCGCTTTTCCCATCCCGAATGTCCCGAAAAATTTTGTGTCTATCCCACGGGTCCCGACATTTTCCCCAAATTTTTTTTTTCAAATAAGTGTGTATATATTTTTTTTTAAATATAATCTTTAGATTTAAATTTTTGTTTAAAAACAATATTCTCTCAAAATTTCTACCAATCAATCGAGTTCTTCTCTCTTCCAAAATTTCTTCACTTTTCTTGGCAATTAATTGCTGCACCAACTATTGGAAATGAGTGACCGAATTTCGTAATAGTGAAAATACATCTAAATGCTCCCATATATTGCACTTGCGATATATCGTGTCACTAAAAAATTCAATCGGTGGGTAATTCCGATAAATACAGAACATTTATGGACAACATTTTGTTTAGGTCCCGACGGATTTTCGGGTCCCGACAGGTTTACCGGGTTCCGCGGGAATTTCGGGATCGACCACTTATCCCGACTTTCCCGGATTTTTTTAAAATCGCTCCCATCCCGTCCGATCCCGTTAATTTTTTAGGGACCCGCGGGATTCCCGAAAATCCCGATCCCGACGCCCATCTCTAGTTGGGTGTAATGGAAGCCCAAAATGAACTCTGCTTTTGTTGCCCACTTTCTTGATGAGATTTTAGGCGTTCACTCAAAAAAGCGGCCAAACAACATTTAATGTAATGGGAATCGTGCTACATTTTCGAAGGTAGTGGGGAAGCAAACTGAGGAAGAGGTAATCGACTGCGTGGGGTCTTTTTTCGCCGCTGGATGTATATTGTTTTTTATACTCGATACCAAAGGTAATGAGTACATTGGGTTTGTGCAATGATCGTCATGGTGTCTGTCCGTCTGTATGAATTCCATTTTTTTCGACACCCTTCAAGGTAGAGTCTTGAACCTTTCCAAATACCTTAATTGATGGCCGGAACAGATAAAGTGTCTACATTTGGGTTCTACGATTACTGTGTGGCTGGTAAATCGATAAATTCGAAAACTCAATATCCTTATATATCCCACCAAACTTGGTTAGAAGATAACTGCTGGTATTCCTCAAAAAGCTGCATTAAAAATTGTGGAGCCACACCCACCCATTACGCCCCCAGCCCCCCGCAGTTTGAAAACAGAAACGCCTATATCTTTCCACATTTTTTTAACTATAGCCACCGAATTTGATGGAGAAATGATAACGTTAAACACTACACACCTACTCATACCGCCCCACTGCCTCGTTTAAAACGGCAATGCGTGCATCTTGCTCAGTTTTTAAGCTAGAGTCCCCAAACTTGTTAGGAATATAGATGGTAACAAATACCAAAGATCTGCATCAAAACTTTGGATGCCACGCCCAACCATACCGCCCCCAGCCCTCCGTCCCCCACCTTTCAAAAACTGGTATGCGTATATCTTTTGAGCCTGAGTAACAAAATTTGTTAGGAAGATAGCTACTGGCATCCCCCAAAAATTGCATAAAAAGTTTTGGAGCCATGCCCACCCATCCGCCGCCGGCCCCCCGCAGTTTGAAATCACAAACGCCTATAGCTTCCACAGTTTTTGAGCTATAGCTACCGAATTTTTTGTGAAGATAGGTGATGACGTCCCCCAAAAAATGAATGACACGCCGTTTTTGAACAGGTTACAAGTTTACCGCAGTTGGTTGCGTCCGACTGCAACGTTTCCGCCTGTTACCGATTGTTCCTATGGTAGCAATATGATATAGTTGACCGATGTCAACGACTTTTAACAACAATATTTGAATTAGAAAAACAAAAAACATATATATTTTTAAAGGAGTAATATCACTCCCATTTTATTAAAAATTTAAAGCATTGAAGCAAATCAAAATATCTTGCTTGGTTTCCTAGTTATTATTTAATGCCAGTTTTTTGGCTAAAGTTCCCATAATGCACTGGTCCTTCAATAGATGGGTCGCTGAACGCAAAGGGCAACTGAAACATAGACTATCCACTGTCGCGCTAGTTACCATATACTCAAACCCCTCACTCGCTAAACCACCACGCCTCTATAAAAAGCTATTAAAAATAGCAACCAAAGGCAAAAATAAAGTAAAAAAATGACCGGAGAGCACCTTCCTAAGACGAAAAAGCTCTTTTGAATTGGCAATTGCAACCTCTTTATATTATATGTTCGTTGGTTATGGCAGTTTAAACCGGTAAAAAGCTAAATAAGCACCACTTATGTATGTACATATTTTTAAAGCTCTCGCTCTCTGATTGCGTGTGTTTGTTTGTTTTGTACTGCGTTCTCATTACGGCGCTCGCATCACTACTCGGTTTGCCCTTGTCAGTGGCATTTTGGACTTGCTCCCGCGAGCAATGTGAATTTTAGAAGTCAACTGAGCGTTTTAGTTGTTGGTGTTTGCTCTATTTTTATTGTTGCTGCTCTTTGCCGATTGCTGTTTACATTTAACTGGTGTTTCGCTTTTGTTTTCGGCATTCGTCACTGTCATGTGTGTAAACCATGACTACGATCACAAGTATTTGCGCAGCATTGGCGGGTTGTGCAAAATTGCCTGCCTGGTAAGCACTCTTGAACAATTATTTGTAAATAGATATGTGTCCGAAGTTGCACCGGCCACACCTCACACTTACTTTCTTTTAGGTGTGCGGACTTATCGGCTTTCTGTGTATAGTGTGTAGCACAGTCCGACTAAGCAATTTTCGGGGCAGCTTCTACTTGGTCATCGTACTTCTAGGACTTGTGACAACACTGACGCTACTGCTTTGTTGCTATCTACGAATCGGTCAGAGCTGGGAATGTGAACCGACGCTCTGGTTTCTTGGCGTTCACACCACTCTAGCGCTGGCTCACTTTGTAGCCTCGGGGCTTGTACTAGCGCTGGACGTTGGGGCGTACACTGCCGCAGCGGTAAGTTGAGAAAGGTTCCTTTGTTCGTGACATACAAGTTGATGATTAAGTTCACATCTCTCCTGCAGTTTTTTGGACTTACTATTTTTAGCATTAATAGCCTGGAGGCCTATGCTTTCTTTAAACGCAGTCGGCAGCGTGAGGTATCCACCCAAACTGTCTAAAAGCAACGAATACGCTTTGTGAAAGTATATAGCAAACGAGATATTTGTAGAAAAATAATCTTTATCCAGTTGAATGTTTTTGTGTGTAAGTATGTGAGTATTATTGGATAAATAAAGTCTGAGTTTTTTATTGCATGCAAGTCGTCCAAATAACCTCAATACTAAAGCCAATGTTTTGAATTATGTGCCTGTTATCAATAAGAATGTATAGAAATAGAGTCGCCAACTTGCGATAGTCCAATACATGGAATACTTGCTCTATCGCCCTCTATACTGTTGCCTTATTTTTCAGTCTCGTTCTCTTTTTTCTTCTTTTCTTACACACTTGCATGCACACTCTTTTTTTACTCGTTATACTTGATACCGAAGATAAAGAGTATATTAGGTTTGTGTCCGTCATGGTGTCTGTATGAACGCAATTTTTTTGCACACCCTATAAGCAAGAGACTTGAACCTTTCCAAATACATACCTTTATTTATGGCTGGGACGGATTAAGTGTCAAGATTGGGGTTCTACTATTACTGAGGGGCTGCCAAATTGATAAATTCGATATACCAACATATTTCGCAATTCCTTACACCTAGGCAGTGTTGCCAACTTTTGTTGAGCAAAAAAAGCTAGATAGGCGAAAAAATAAAGCAAAAAAAGCTATTTACATACAAATGATACCAAATGACTCCTACAGAAAAAAGCTATCCCATACAATATTTGAAAAATTTTCCCGCAATCGCGTTTTGAAAAAAGCCAGATCTGACGGGAAAAAAGCGGAATTGGCAACACTGCACCTAGGAAGCACAAGATATGATTATTTTTACGTTAAATGATGTTATCAAGAAAATTTTGCGCACCAAAGCACTCAGGGTAAAACTTATACTATATGTAAAATAAAATCAAACTCCCTAATGAAGGCCGCAAAGCCGTCGAAACACGTAGAAGTAAAATTTAAATATTGTATTTTTTTAAGTTGTATGTACATATATGTATATCCTACTAGCATAATAAAAGTGAAAGTTTGTAAATATGGATCTTTCTTACTCTTTTACGTAAAAACTACTGAATGGATTTTAATGCAACTATATAATAATATAGCTTATACATCAGAATAACACATAGGGTACAAATATTTATATTTTATATTTAAACAGTTAGATATTTTATTAATGAGTTTATTTAAATAGAATTTTGTGTCATGCTGTGTCGCTCACCTTTGCAATTAAGAGAAATATTTGCAATATTGATATGCGCTTGCGGTTTATCCAATCTTCAACTATGGCAGGGATCCATAGCCTAGCCTAGGGCGCAGTGGCAGAGGGGGCGCCATGAACTGGCGAAATTCGCAAGTACCAGTACCGATCTTATGCCCACTGCGATACATCCTTACGAGCGAATTAAACATTTTCTTGTGGGCTAGTGTACAACTATACTAGGAGCGTTTGAAAATGCTACGCTACTCCGTAGATTTTGTTGTGCTCTCGCTACCGCTTCCACTTTGATTTCATCTGTAGCATGATGAAATAAGTATAAGGTGGTCTCGTCGGCAGCCGACGCTAGCACGATTAAAGCCCTTAGCTTCAGTGGGCTCGTGCTTGTTGAACAGAAATGTTGTGTGCGGACGATCTTTTTCTGAGCACTTAACCCTTAAGCGAACACAAAAACATTAATATTGATGTAAAAACTTTCTATTTTAAAATAAGAATATATTTTAGAATTAAGAATTTAAACAAAAAACCTTGTACACAAAATCAAAAAAAAAGACTTATGGCCAACCATGATTTGCATCGGCTCTTTTCAGTGTTTCGGATTTATCTCACCCTTTCCTCCAGTAACGCTACTGGTGAACGTTCCTTTTCAAAGTTGAAAAGAGTGGAAACTTATTTAAGAAATACGATGGGTCAGAGCCGGCTCTTTAGTCTCGCATTTTTATCAGCAAACGCAGAGCTTGTGGATATGGGAATGACCGATGCAATCATCGATAAATTCGCAGCCTTAACCACGATATTCTACTGGCAAAGCTCAATACTATGTATAATTTTGGCCAAACTGCTACTTAACTTCTATCCTCTTACTTAAGTAATCGTAGACAAGCCGTTGTTATCCCTTCTAAAACGTCCGACTTCCTTGTTGTCTCTCGTGGGGTCCCGCAATGATCAATTCTAGGTCCACTGCTTTTTATACCCTTAACCCATAAAATGGGTAAATAAGGGTATAATGGTTTTGTGCAAAAGTATGTAACAGGCAGAAGGAAGCATCTCCGACCCCATAAAGTATATATATTCTTGATCAGCATCAATAGCCGAGTCGATTTAGCCATGTCCGTCTGTCCGTCCGTCTGTCCGTCTGTATGAACGCGTGGATCTCAGAGACTACAAGAGCTAGAGACTTCAGATTTGGAATATAAGTTCTCCTATACCATGAGCAGAACAAGTTTGCTTCAAATTATCGATAACTATTCTGGTTTCCGATATACACATGGAATCGATAACAAAAAAATATCGAATTTGGAATATGTAAAAATTAGGGTTGAAAAAATGAGTAACGATTGATCTTTTCTGAAAATTTCGTCCAAATCGGTTAAGAAACACCGGAGATATCGAGCTTAATCGATTGAAGTCAAGTCAGTATACCAAAGTCTTATATAAATTTAATTTATTTATTGCAACTGGGTTCAGGGTATCTTCTAGTCGGGCTCTCCCGACTAGAGCCTTCTTACTTGTTAATATATATATATCAATGATTTACCCAGTGTTTTGTCTAAATGTAACATCCATTTGTATGCTGATGATGTCCAAATGTATGTAAGTCGTCCGCTCAATAAAATTAACGAATGTGTCCAGTTATGTAATGAAGACTTGTTGCGTGTTAGTCAATGGGTCAATTTTAATGGTTTGTGTATTAACCCGTCTAAATCCAAATGCATCTTAATTTACGAAAAGTACCTGAATACTGACAACTTTCCCAAGCTGCAAATAGATTCCACAGCTATTCATTACGTAGATAAAGCTGAAAGCTTAGGGATCACCCTGAACAGGACCTTATCATGGGATAGTCAGGTGAATAAAGCTGTGGGAAAAACGTGTGGCGTTTTAAGGCAACTTTGGCTCACCCAGAAATTCCTACCCCTAAACATAAGAATATTGATCGCGAAATCTTAACTATTGCCAAAGCTTTTGTATGGCATTGACATTTTTGGCAAATGCGACGCTGCAAGCCAAAGGAAGTTTAGGGTAGCGTTCCATAATTAAATAAATAAAATAAAAAAAGCGAGAAAGCGTCCGTTATATTCTTGAATTATAAAAATTATTAATTCTATCCTTTGCTTATTCGATTATTTGATGGAGCAGAGGGGGCGCTAATTTCGTCAGGCCTAGGGCGCCCATTTTCGTAAGCCGCCGCTGAACTTTGGGATAAGTATTAAGCTTCGTTTTCGGAGGATGTTTTGCATAGATTTGAAAGGATGCATCAAGTCAACAATGCTCTATGTTTGAATGAAGCACTGAGACACATAGAGTACAAAATAATAACGTTTTCCGGTAAGAAATTGTCCGACTTCGGTATGCCTAGACCGCAGCATCGAGGAGAGTTATCGACCGATTTGATCAAAGAGCTACGATACCGCTTTATTAGACGCTCAGGACAGCGAAACTAAACCCGAGCAAAAAGACATTTATAACAAAATATTACAACGAGTTTGAGAAGGTGGTCTTTTTTTTTTTTGACGCCCCGGGCGGAAAGGACACAATTTAAGCTGCAGAAGCCAAGGGAGACAATGTTCTATAATTGAAACATTTTTTTTTAATTTTTGTATTTTGGAAAAAGTGGTACAATTTTGCGAAAGAAATAATAGCATCCTAATGCAATCTTCTGAAAAATCGTTTTGTTTACCAAATCAACCTTAAAAAATTATGTTTTCATTATATTTGACAGCTTATTTCTGTTATGTATTTTGATCATTGAGGAGTAAATAGGCCAATATTTAATGGTAATTGATCGTAAAACGCACTGTAAAGTTAAAAAAGGACGAAATTATGAAAAATTTATATATTACTGAAAATCTCACAGACAAGTTAGTCGATTGGTTAGGTTTTCGATTAAAACAATACAATACACTAAAGACTATAAATAGAAAGCAAATACTAGTGATTTAAAATGTGTTTTGAATTAGTTTCTTGACAAAAAGTTGATTTGCTGCAGCAGCTCAGGTCCTTTACTCTACGTTTAATGGAAACTCTAAGCATTATAAAAAAAATACTCACTTGAAGAAATTTCAAAACTTGATGTTTGTTTTTTTTTGACGGTAAGAAAATGGTGCTTTGTGATGATTTTATTTATACCGTGGCTATATATATACAATACATATTATTTAACTAATCTAATTTATTATTAATTTGTCTACTTCATCTTAATGAATAAGTTATAAACAAAACAATTATTATAAGTGCTTACAAATTAATCCAATTTTGTAATCAAAATTATGATGCGTTGGTCCGTGCCGTGGCCTTCAAACAAATTGCCGTGTTGGGCAGCAATACTTTTCATCCGTGCTTTGTCCTTGCCTAGTTTGTGGACTAGTCTGTCAGCCAGGACTAAATGATTTATTTATATAAATAAACAATTTTCGCAACGCAATTGAATACATAAGCTTTCCGTCCTTTGTCTTGAATAATTCAGTATATTAATCGACAGTCTTAAGGCTTAATTAAGTTGAGAGCACTGCTCAAAATGATTGGCATATTACTTTATTGCATTTTATTGTAATATTATTTACGTTTAAAATACAAATAAAATGAGTTTTCAAATATCTAATTGTTTTTAGGACGTATCAAATGTATATAAATTTTCAAAATAAAAACTTTTTTTCAATTTATAGTATATTGGTATACAAATAGTGTGAAAAATGTATAGTAATTCAGCAATTCGGCTGAGTTGTATTGGCTTAAATTTTTGGAAAAATATTCCGCGAAGATAGATACTAACAAAAAATAAACAATTTTATTTTCCCCATACAAACATGATGTAATAAAAATAAATTTAAACAGACTCTTAAAACCTTGACATCAATCCAGCAGACCTTAAGCCGAATAAAAATAGAAGCACCACAGCAACGCGTGGTCGGGGTCCACTTGTACTTTTATAAAAAGTTTCTAATATTTTTATATTTTTCTTACGCTTTTCTCGATTTATTATCTTTTATCTTCAAGCAATTAAGTGAGTTAACGAGTTTTTAATTGTGTGTTCGCAATTCGCAACGAGAGTAGCCTTTTAAAAGCTTGGCCCATTTCAGGGGTCTTAATAGTTGTAGCCCAATTTTCCGACGTAATGCAGCTGAACTTTAGATGGTCCGTAAAGTTATTTTACGAAGGACAGAAGAGTATTCTTGACGTTTACTCGGTTTGGCCGCAGAAAGCAGGCTGGAAGCGTTTGATGCATAGGATTAATTTCTGGCATGTGTTTTGCTTCTGGATATTGACATTTGATCTGATACTTTTACTTCACATTGCGATGAACATTAGCTACTTGAGTGAGGTGGTGAAGGGTTTCTTTGTGCTGGCTACATGCATTGCATACACACTAAAGGTTTAAAGCTGATATGAATTTACAAATGCAACAAAAAGCTTTTTATTCTAAATAATCATGTACAGGTAGTATCCACCAAGTGTAATAATGCAGCTTTACTCCAACTCTTCGCTAATTTACAAAATTCGAAATTTTGTCCCAAAAGAGATGAGGAGAAGCGCATCTTTCTGGATGCCAGGAAACTTAGTCGCACTTTGCGAAACTGCTATGGAATATTATCGTTGATGTCTTTATCTTTGGTGTTACTAACCCAGTATGCAATCGACAATACTGAGTTGCCTCTGGCTACCTATGATCCCTTTAA
The DNA here is from genome assembly GCA_018904305.1 of Scaptomyza montana. NCBI lineage: Eukaryota > Metazoa > Arthropoda > Insecta > Diptera > Drosophilidae > Scaptomyza > Scaptomyza montana. The sequence continues at coordinate 728,059 of JAEIGR010000039.1, read as the reverse complement.
CGGTGCTCATGGTTCCTTTGGCTACTGGATAATGTACTTCTATCAATGTGTTGCCTTGTCAGGGGCCTGCTTCTTCAATATATCCTTCGATTCGTTGTGCTGTTCTATGTTTATTTTTGTTAGATGCCAACTGGATATTTTGGCATTGCAACTGCAACGCGTCGGACACAATTGCAACGGGGATAATAGAAAAATTGAGGTGCAGCTGAAGAAATGTATTGATTTTCATATGAAGATTGTAGAATTGGCTGCGGATGTTCAAGCTCTGGTGTATAAGCCAGTATCGGCGCAAATATTATGCTCTGTGCTGGTGCTTACAGCCAACTTTTTTGCCATGTCACTGGTGAGTTCATGATGAAAAAAAAAACTATTTTCCTAACATTACATAATCAAACAAGTAAGAAGGCTATAGTCGGGAGAGCCCGACTAGAAGATACCCTGAACCCAGTTGCAATAAATATTTTAAATTTATAAAAGATAATAATGTTATAAGAGAGGTTATGTTTGAGCCCCTCAAGACACAAAACCATTTCATGGGCTCGGGGTATAAAAGTGAATGCACTACTGCATACTGATATCGATATCTCCGGTGTTTCTAAACCGATTTGGAAATTTTCGGAAAAGTTCTATCGTTACCCATTATTTCAACACTCATTTTTACATTTTCCAAATTCGATATTTTTTGTTATCGATTCCATGTGTATATCGGAAACCAGAATGGTTATCGATAATTTGAAGCAAACTTGTTCTGCTCATGGTATAGGAGAACTTATATTCGAAATCTGAAGCAATGTTTAATTTAAGAGTTTTTAAGTTTGTATATAAGTTTATTAGTAATTAGTTTTAGTCTCAAAGGTTTGGGTCCTTAAAAATGTGTTTTTAAATTTGAATTCTCTTTTACCTGCGAAGATTATGTCCAGACTGCTAAATGGTCATTTGATAACGAAAAATGGTTTGTTTTCAAAATAACTTTTAATTTCTCAAACTTTGAAAAAAGTTTAAGTTTAACCAATTAATTAGAAGCTTAGAACAAACAACAAGTAACTAAATATATAAGGTATATTAATCTTAAGTTACTTTTACCTAACCTTAAGCTATCCGACGCAAAGCTGGTATTCCTAAAATACTTTATCTATCAAAGCTGCATGCTCATCCAGGTATTCATATTATGTTACTTTGCTGGGTAAGACTTTCTGCGAAAAGTAACTTAATTTAAATAAAACTTCACATCTGCATTACATTTTAGTGAGGTTACACAACGAAGTTTAAAGCTGCCCCATGAGCTGTACAAGTCCAACTGGGTGGATTGGAACCGGAATAATCGAAGGCTGCTGCTGATGCTAATGCAACGTCTTGATATAGCAATAAGAACCAGGACCATTAATGCTAACCATGCTTTTGATTTGGCGCTGTTTGGTTCGGTGAGTTAGTTGAATGCATTTTTGTGCACTGTAGAAATTAGTTTAATATTCCATAATAAGCAGCGGCTTATTATAGCTAATTATATGGATTGTCCTTGCAAAATACTGACTATAAAAGCACCTGAACCCTTTGTTTGATAAAATAGTTAAGTTTTGATATAATCATGAATAAGGTGTCACATGAAGAGCTAACGGCGAGTTTCTACAAGTTTCAAGTGTGGTACTTCAAATTTTTGGGCATATGGAGACTACAGTCTTGTGCCACAAGGCAGCAACGCATGGGGCATCATCTGCGTTTTGGACTCATTTTTATGATTGTCTTCATAATGCTTTTGTTCTTTACAATACGCGTGTTGGCAAACATTAATCAGCTTAGCGTCATACTTCAGGTGTTTTTTATGTTTGCCACGGAGGCCTCCTGCATGTCCAAGCTCCTAAGTATTAAGCTTCAATGTGCTAAGCATGCCAGAATCCTAGCGCTGATGCATTCCAAGGCATTTCAGCCTATATCTGCAAAAGAATACCAAATTTTTATGCGTGGCTCTGAACGTGCGATTAAATGGCGAAACTTTTATGCCTTCGCTACGCTTCCTACAGCTTGTTTAATTTTAGTCACCCAGTGGGTTGTGGACAGCAGCGCTTTGCCACTGTCTATGTACGAACCGTGCGATCTGGCCAGGCCCAGCTGCTATTATGGTCTCTATTTGTACCAGGTGTTGTCGCTGATGCCAACCTGCTGGCTGAACGTCTCCTTTGATTCGGTAGGCGGCTCACTTCTCTTCTTTCTGGAAACCCAACTGTCCATGCTAGCTGCACGTTTGGAGATCTTGGGCGCTGCTCAATCTGTGCATGATAACGAGTGCATTGCGATGAAATTGCGCGATTGCTGTGCGTATTATGGCAATATTGTGAAGCTGAAGGAGATGGTCGTTGGTTTAATCAGGGTTCCAGGTTCGGTGCAGATGCTTTGTTCGGTACTGGTGCTTGTGTCAAATTTTTATGCCATTTCTATTCGGACGAGTGAGACAGCTTTTATGATTATGTTGGCCTCGTATCAGTTTGTTATGCTTTTGCAAATTTTTATTATATGCTATGCAGCTGACGGAATGAGCGGTCAAAGCTCCTTGCTCTCTCATGCACTCTACAGCTCTGAGTGGACAACCTGGAACCGTAGCAATCGCAAAATGTGTCTTTTAATGATGCTGCGCTTTAGTGAGCCACTGGAGGTGCACACCTTAAACCACGCACAGAGTTTTAGTTCCTTAACCTTTGCATCTGTATGATTAATGTAGTAATTTATGATTTAAATATAAATTTATATGTTTTTAATTATTTTACAGATTGTGAACAGCTCGTACAGCTATTTTGCTTTGCTCAAACGGGTCAACAGTTAAATTTGGCGCTGGCAATTTTCTTCGCTTTAACATGCACAACACGCATTGGCAGCAACGTCTATCGATTAACGATATATGTACACTGTCTTGTAGTTTTTAGTACTTTTGGAATTGTTTGCAATAAAAGCACTAAAAAATACTGCTTTAATAGTTTGGGCAGCGATATGTTCGAGTATTTTAGCGATAATAATTGGTGTGGTTTCCCATCACTATGCACGCTCTATCGTTTAGTTCAAGGCAGTGTTGCCAGATTAGCTTATTTCAGGCTAGAAGCATATTTGAAAATAGAAAAGCTTATAAAATTAAATTTTAAAAATTTGCAAAAATCGCATAGGATCATCAAAATATTGTTTTTATCTGGATGAGTCAAGTTGTATCAGTGTGACTTAATTACTTGGTTAATAGCATATTTTAGCTTATTTGATCTTAGAATCTAGCATAAGCGGGCACTCAACACCTGGCAATACTAGTTCAAGGTATACATAACTGTAAAGTATTCCTTGGATTAGTTGATGGTAACCATATGTGGTAACCATATGTTTATGATATATATTATTTATTTAATCAATTTCAATAATACTTACTCGTTGATTATATTAATTATATATATATATTGAATAAAATTCCTTCCCTTCGTGTAAAAAGTTAAAATGTCGGAAATAAAAATATAAATGCCAAAAATCGTTTGTACACTCTCATGTAAGGTTAATTACTTTTGAATTGCTCGAAAATGCAACACAGCACTAAAATAAATACACCTCTAAACATTTAGGCAGCTATTATATCGTATGCTGTGGCGATATCAATTGTATTGCGTGGGTTTTCCCCGGAATAAATATTTTGGATTGAGTAATATTAAAAATTTTAAGCCCAAATTATTTTATAAGTTTACTAAATTTTGCAATTTATTGCATTGTAATTTAAATATGATATACTTAACTTTAGTTACTTTAACGACGCTCTTTTTACAAGGTGAGTAAAGACTATACTGATACCGCTATTGTTTTAGTTAGTAAGTAGCGATTAGTGACATGTCGTAAAATTTAACTTTTATAATGGTAATTGTTGAGACAGAGGTTCGATGCGAGTGTACTCTAACTCGGTATATGGTGGAAAACACCAACCGAATATACACTTTTCGGGATGGCAGCGGCTTCTATCAGTTGCTGCGCACAGAGATTGTGCCAAGTGAATTGAAGCTTTTCATGTTCTGTAATGCAAAAGATGTGGTGGAGACGCAATGCCAGGACAATGGACAATTTACAGTATCGCTGCCCATGCGCTGTGGCTCGCCAATGGAGACGTCAGTTACGCAAGGGCGAGACGCTGCCTGCCCCGAAACGTTGTATATCGTGGGATATGTGATAGAAGGACAGCAGCTAGAGCTGTATCGTTCCTGCTATGATGGAAATAATGGGCGAGTGCTTTACAGTCAAAGTGATGTCTACTTCAAGACCTTCTGTAAGGCATAATCCTAATATATTTTGTAGACCTTCTGCTTAACAAAAAACTTTCAATTAGTTGCCAAGAGGCCTTTTGTGGAATTCACAACTGATCAGATTGTCACACCGCAAGAAGCGGCTTCCTATATGAAGCATAACATTTACGACGCATTTGAAAGTACTTTCGGTAAATCCCAAGAATATTTGCCTTCACCGAGGGACCTGGTCATTAATCGTGGCCACTTGGTGGCATCCGCTGACTTTTTGTTCATTGACCAAATGTCCAGCACGTTTCGTTATCTCAATATAGTGCCGCAATTCAAAAGCATCAACGATCAGAACTGGGAAAAAGTTGAACGCTGGTTGCGCGACCGGGTGACAGCTAAAAGTTCATTTCGAATTAAGACTGGCGGCATCAATGTTCTCTCACTGAAAGATGAGAATGGACGCTATCGCGATGCCTACTTGTCCGGCTCCAAACTACCCGTTCCACAATGGATCTATAAGGTTGTTCGAGACTTTAACGGCAATGGACTCTTTGTATTTCTTTCCTTCAACAGCACATTTGAGAAGAACAGGCCTCAAGTGCTTAACATATGCCAGCCAGTTCAATGTCCACTTAGCCTGCCGGATAATGCCTTCGAGGGTTTCATTTATTGCTGTGATCCTAAGAACTTTCCATACTAAGTAAATTATAAGCTTGCATTTAGGTTTTGCTACTCGCCAATTACAAATTAAATATGTAAATAATTAAATTCATCCTTCTTACTTTTCCCAAAATGTATAGACTCATTTCCGTGAAAGTGTCGTATGACATTTGAGATTTGTACTGCATTTCAACACAGGCCGCGACCGGCCCCAGGAGAGGCAACAGCTGACTTCGGATTTGTAGGGTTGCTAGTGCGTGCTTGAATCAATTCTGTACACATCTTTGTACACATCTTGCTGAAATTTTCAAAGATGTTCAATTTTATGTACAAATTTCATAAGACACAGAAAGCAATTTAAGAATTAATTGCTATCGATATTATGTGTGTATCAGAAACGGGAAAAATTATTTGTTGCTGATTGCATAATGTTTCAAAAGGGGTTCGTCAATTTCATATGAAGCGCTGATTACTTTCGACTTAAATTAACTTAACTTAAAATAAATTAAGGAATGTATGCATTTACTCTCAACTTATTTTAACTTAAAACTATAGAAAACAGTTTTGGCATATTGACCGCTCGTTGGCGCATTTTGAATACATCGTTTGAGTTCATGCCCTGTAACAGTGAAAAGATTGTTTTGACGTGTGTCGCATTTCATAATTTTATTATGTTAAACGATTTGGATCGTTGGTATTGTCCTCCTACGTTTGTTGACCAAGATACTTCTGATAACAGCATTATATTGGGTGGCTGGCAAACTGAAATGCAGTCCTGCAATAGCGTTCGTGAATACATGTCTCATAGCCGCAGAAGGTCCAACTATGCCATGTCACTCAGAAATAAATTCCGTAGTTATTTCATGAATGAAGGAGCAGTTTCGTTCCAGCCAAAATAAAATTTTTAACATAGATATGCATTTTGTGCAACTGCATAAGATAATTAAAATAAAATAATGATAATTTAATTTTGTTTCAATTTATTCATTTTCGCTTAATAATTGCATAATTTTTGACGCGACAAACATTTTTTTTTTTGGTGTCATTGCCGACAAAGATTTTTTGACAATGTTGCCCATGCTTGCTGCCACTTCATCCTCTGCTTCTTTATCCTTCATGGAATCGCAATATTGAATGAAGGCTTTTGTAGCCCGTGACAAATTATCGTCCGCGGTGGTGTTTGTGTTCTTTCGTTTACGTGACGGATGTAGCGATGCCACAGGTACTAAAATTATTAATTTTCGCTCATCCATTTCAAAGATGTTTATATGGCGCAGTATCTATTTCCACTTGTTTATGTAGTTGACTAACGTTTTGCAGCACTGTTTTTGATCAGCTGTTTGATTTTTACGTTAATCAATATTGTTTAACTTTAGAATTAAATTAAAATTCTACAACCTGCAGTTTACAAATAAAGTTAGTCGAGAGTAAACGCTAACATTGAGAGCCATAAGGTAGATTGAGTCAGCTGACTCTTAGTTTAAGTTAAGTTTATTTGAGTCGAGAGTAAACAGCGCTTAAAACTCCATGCGAATGAATGAACAGTTTGGCAACAAAGTGTTTACACACTGTGAAAAATCTAAATTTTTTTCACTTTAGAGCTACAAGAAGCACACTGGTTAATATTCTTATTTTATTCCATCAATTATCTTTAAAAACTATTAAACAAAACTAAAAATATATTAACATCAACATATAATAATAACAAATACTAAAAAAGGCACTTAACTCATTTGCCAAGTGTTTACACAATTTTTAAAAAAAATTTTTAGTATTTAACAATAACTAATATTTTGTGTGTCCACCGTTTACTTCTCCCATTTAATCGATTTTAAAAGGTCTTGAACGTATTCCAATGAAATATTTTGCCATTCCTCCAAGATTATCGCTTTGAAATCTTTTTTATTTTTTGAAAGGCGTTTGGCACTCCGTTTTTTAATATAAGCCCACAGATTTTGAATTAAGTTGAGATCCGAGCTTTGGGCAGGAGTATCGAAAACCTTTTTACAATTATATAGCAGACAGCACCTCAACCTTAGGATCATTTTCCTGGTAAAATTTAAATGTTGGCTTGCCATAATTTATAAATCCAAATGTTTTGGCACTGGATACCAAATGTGTGCGCAAAATATTCAAATATTGTTGGCCATCCATAGTATTTTGAAAATACCTGTTAAGTTGCCATTAGAATTACTAATCAATTAAATTATTTTTGGAAAATAGTTTCCATTATTTTCCATTATTTCCATTATTTTCCATTATTTTGCATTATTTTCCATTATTTTTCATTATTTCGACTATTTGAGACTATTTTGAGAGAAACAAATTATTTTCAACATCACATTTAATAACAACAATGTTTCTTTACGAGATTGGCTGACAACATATAAACAAGAACGTATTAAATATAGCATGTTTTAACATTAAATTAAACACAAACATCAAACATATTCAGGGTTTGCCTTCATTAAAACTAATTTTTCAAAAGAAAAATCAGACAATGATTGGCGCCTAGGGCTGTTTATAATGCCAGCAAATGAAAACAGACGCTTAACAGGAGCCGAAGATGTTAACGGCGTGTTGAAAGCAATGGACGCTTCTTTTAAAATGCCATATTTAAGCCATATCTCTTCCGAGCTAGCATTATCACTCAAATAGCTGAAGAGCTGATGGCAAATTAAAGACCGTTGTGTCGTGTGTAGTTTATCTTGAGAAGATGGACTTGCGTTTTCATCATCTGCAAAAGAAAAAAGGTAAAAATTTGTTACAAATTTAAACAAACAGACAAATTTACTCACCATCGATGTCAAAATCAAAGTTTTGTGCAATGTCAGGACAACTATTGCTTGTTGTACTCGTGTCAAAATTAAATTTTGTTGTGTGCTTTGAAAAAAAATTGGCTATTGCGTCCAAAACAATATTCCGAACTTTTTCTTCATTACACTCCGTGTTCAGTTTGTGCAAAACCTTCACCCATTTCAATTTTATACACGGGGTAAGCACCGCAGCTGCAATTGCTGTGTGCGCTTCTGCCGTCAACAAGAAATAGTGCTTAAACCCTTCTCGTAACTTTTCATCAAGTTTTAGTATGACAGAGCATAAAGATTGCAGTTCCTCGTTCTTAGATAGTTTCTGCAACCTATTGCTCAATGACATTAGAGTCGGAATAAGGTAGCCTATATTGAAATATACTTATATATAAATAAATGAATTAGACCTAAAAGTTTTTTAATATCTATTATAATTTATATTACCATAGCTTAGGTAGTTCTCTCCTTGAAGAAAATCCAGCGCCTTTGCAATTGGTTCCATCACCAAAGCAAACATGTTCAGATACTGTATGTCACCTTGTCTGAAAGACACCAAGCTCAGCTTATCGCAAAGCTCGTTAAGCTTCTCCTGATGTGAAAACAATTTTTTAACAGCGTCGTATAGCAAATTCCAACGCGTAACGACGGGCAATACTAACGATGATCCCAAATGTTCTACAATTATTTCAGATGACTTTGGCCATCTGCACTTTTTCCACAGGCTATTGCATTTGTCTAATGCCTGAATAAGAACAATAAATAAATTTTAAAAATAATTTTTACACTTAATACAATTCCATATTACAATCTTATGCTGGAAATACAGCGGCTGATTCGTTTTTAAAATCTTTTCAAAGTCCGTTGACGCAAGCAAATTAAGTGTATGACTGCAACACCTCTGATGCTTGGCCAAAAACTTATCATTTTCGAAAATAGGCATATCGTCTTCATCAATATTTTCAGGAACTTCCACGTCATTTTCGACTCCGAAATCCTTGAAGGCCTTTACAAAGTTCGAGCCGTTGTCAGTGACCGTCATAAGTATGTTGCTTTTAAGTCCGAACGAGCTGTTTATTTCCGAGATCATCTCGGCCACTTTTTCGGAGGAATGTACGCCACACATTCTTCTGCATGCTAGCACAACCGATTTCCGTTCAAACTTTTCGGTTAGCCAATGGCACGTGTAACCAAGAAAGCTACGGCGGTTTCCTGACCAGATATCAGCCGTAGTACGAAAATAACTTGCTGAAGAAATTTGTGCTTTGATACTCTCAAGCATATTGGCATATTTGTCAGTAAGCTTGACTACGGCTGTTTGCCTGCTCATGACCTTCAAGCCGTTATGCTCAAAGAGGTCAACAAACGATTTCTTGCCCAGAATTTAGAATATTTTTTTTTTTTTTTTTTTTTTTTTTTTTTTTTTTTTTTTTTTATTTTTTTTTTTTCTTTTTTTTTTTTTTTTTTTTTTTTTTTTTTATTTTTTTTTTTTTTTTTTTTTTTTTTTTTTTTTTTAAATTTATTTTATTTTTTTTTTTTTTTTTTTTTTTTTTTTAAATATTTTTTTTTTTTTATTTTATAAATATATTTAAAAAAAAAATATTTTTATAAAAAAATTTTTTTATTTAAATTTTATATATTTTTAAAAATTTTTTTATAAAAAAAATTTTAAATTTTTAAATTAATTTTTTTTTTTTATTTTTTTATTTTTTGTTTTTTTTTTTTTTTTGTTTTTTTTTTTATTTTTTTTTTTTTTATATTTTTTTTTTTTTTTAAATAAAAATTTTTTTATAAATTATAAAATTTTTTTTATATTTTATTAAATATTTTTTTTTTTTTTTAAAATTTTTTATATTTTTAAAAAATTTTAAAATTTTTTAAAAAATTTAAAAATTAAATAATATTATTTTTATTTTTATTTTTAAATTTAATATTTTAAAATTTAAAAAAAAAAAAAAAAAAAAATAAAAAAAAAAAAATTATAAAAATTAAAAAAAAAAAATTTAAATAAAAAATAAAAAAATTATTTTTAAAAAAATTAAAATTTATTTTTTTAAATTTTTTTAATTTAAATTTTTTTTTTTTTAATATTAAAAATTTAAAAAATTAAAAAATAAAAAAAAAAAATATATATTAAAAAAAATATATAAAAAATTTATAAGTAAAAATTTTTTTTTATTTTTATTTTTTTTATTTTTATATATTTTTATTTTTTTTTTTTATTTTTTTTTTTTTTTTTTTTATTTAAATTTTATTTTTATTTTAAAAAACTTATCCCAATCCTACACACCCCCCCCTTCCAAAAAATAAAAAAAACCATTAAAAAAAAAATAAAAAAAAAAAAATAAAAAAAAAAAAATAAATATAAAGTTTTTAATTTTTAATTTTTTTTTTTTTTTAAAATTTTTTAATTTTTTTTTTTTTTTTTTTTTTTTTTTTTTTATTTTTTTTTTTTTTATTTTTAAATTTTTTTATAAATAAAAAAAAATTTAAAAAAATTAAAAAAAATAAAAAAAAAAAAAAAAAAAAAAATTAAAAAAAAAAAAAAAAAAAAAAAATTTTATATTTTTTTTTTTTTTTTTTTTTTTTTTTTTTTTTTTTTTTTTTTTATTTTTTTTTTTTTTTTTTTTTTTTTTTTTTTATTTAAAAAATAAATTAATTAAAAAAAAAAAAAATTTTTTATTTTTTAATTTATTTTTTTTTTAAAAAAAAATAATTAAATAAATAATAAATAAAAATAATAATTTTTAATTTTTTTTGTTTTTTTTTTTTTAAAACACAAATATTATTTTTTTTTTTTTTTTTAACCCCCCCCCCCACCCCTAAATTATATTTTTTTTTTTTTTTTGTTTTTTTTTTTTTTTTTTTTTTTTTTTTTATGGTCTTCCCCCCCCTTTTTTGGGTTTGGTGTTATTATAATATAGTATTTTTTTGTTTTTGTCACAAAACACCCCCTCACCCCAATATGAATGTGGGTTTCCCCTTTAATCTAAAAAAAAAAAAAATTTTTTTAAAAAACACCCCAGAAAAGAAATTTTTTTTTTGGGGCCGGGGGAAAAAAAATTTTTTTTTTTTTTTTTTTTTTTTAAAAAAAATTTATGTGGTAGGGGGCCCCCCTTTTTTTTTTTTTTTTTTAAAATTTTTTTGTTAAAATGGTTTTTTTTTTTTTTCTTTTTGCCATTATTTTTTTTTCCCCCCTAGATTTTTTAATTGGTTCCGTTCAGTTTGAGATTTTCCCCTCCTTTTTTCCTTTTTTTTGGGGGGGTTTTTTTATTTTAAAAATTTTTTTTTTTTAATTTAAAAACATTTTGAAAAAACCAACTGGTTCATTTTAAAAGATAACCTTTTGCCTGGCATTTTATAAACCACTAAATTTCTACCGACGAATTAAAAAAATTCTTAAAAAATTGCGTTACCAATAGCTGCGCGTTTTTATACCCTTAACCCATAAAATGGGTAAAAGGGGTAAAATGGTTTTGTGCCAAAGTATGTGACAGGCAGAAGGAAACATCTCCGACCCCATAAAGTATATATAGTCTTGATCAGCATCAACAGCCGAGACGATATAGCCATGTCCGTCTGTCCGTCTGTATGAACGCGTCGATCCCAGAGACTACAAAAGCTAGAGACTTCAGATTATGAATATAAGTTCTCCTATACCATGAGCAGAACAAGTTTGCTTCAAATTATCGATAACTATTCTGGTTTCCGATATACACATGGAATCGATAACAAAAAAATATCGAATTTGGAAAATGTAAAAATGGGGGTTGAAAGAATGGGTAACGATAGATCTTTTCTGAAAATTTCGTCCAAATCGGTTAAGAAACACCGGAGATATCGAGCTTAATCGGTTGAAGTTTAGTCAGTATACTTGGTGACCAAAGTCTTATATAAATTTAATATATTTATTGCAACTGGGTATCAGGGTAACTTCTTGTCGGGCTCTTCCGACTAGAGCCTTCTTACTTGTTTATTTTAAGAAAAGTAACTGTATATACGAAAATATCGACAAAAATAAACCAAAAACAAGTAGAAACGTTGCAGTCGGACGCAACCGACTGCGGCATACTCGATACCAGTATTAAAACCGGTAAAAAGAGGCCTGATTGCAAAGGGGTACGGATGCGGCAGGGGTGTACGCTACCTTAAAGATTCTCCGATGCAGATGGGGATGCCACCAGCTATATTCCTTCCAAATTTGGTGACTCTAGCTCAAAGTTTGTAAAATGTAGGGACAGGGGGGGGGGTGGGGGCAGTATGGGTAGTTGAGGCATCAAAATTTTTGTTGCAGATCTTTGTGAAATGTCAATTGCTATCTTCATACCAAATTTGGTGACTCTAGCTCGAAATTTGTAATAAGTGTGGAAAGGGGGGCTGGGGGCGGTATGGGTGGGCGAGGCATCCAAATTTTTGATGCAGATCTATGTGGAATGTCAATTGCTATCTACATACCAAATTTGGTGACTCTAGCTCGAAGTTTGTAATAAGTGGGGAAAGGGGGCTGGGGGCGGTATGGGTGGGCGTGGCATCCAAATTTTTGATGCAGATCTTTGTGAAATATCAATTGCTATCTTCATACCAAATTTGGTGACTCTAGCTCGAAATTTGTAAAAATTGGGGAAAGGGGGGTTGGGGGTGGTATGGGTGGGCGTGGCATCCAAATTTTTGATGCAGATCTTTGTGGAATGTCAATCGCTATCTTCATACCAAATTTGGTGACTCTAGCTCGAAAAATGTAAAAAGTGGTGAAAGGGGGACGAAATGGAGGGCGTGGCTCCAAAACTTTGATGCAGATTTTTGGGGGTCGTTGCCAGCTTTCTTCCCACCAAATTTGGAGGCTCTAGCTCCACAACTCTGGAAGATACACGCATTCCCGTTTTTGACGAAGCGTTGGGGTGGATGGGGGCGGCTAGGGCAGTATCGGTGGGCGTGGCATCCAAACTTTTGGTGCGGTTTTTAGGGGGTCATCATCACCTATCTTGGCACCAAATTTGGTGGCTATAGCTCAGAAACTGTGGGAGATATGGGCTATTTCGACTTTAAAATGCGGGGGGGCTGGGGGCGGAATGGGGGGCGTGGCTCCAAAGTTTTTGATGCAGTTTTTTGGGGGTTGCTAATAGCTATCTTCTTACCAAATTTGGTAATTATAGCTGTAAGGATGTGCGAAATATGTGGATTTATCGGTTTTGAGTTATCGAATTTATCGATTTGCCAGCCCCCCAGTTATCGTAGAACCCCCATCTTGACACTTTAATTTACTATCCCATAGATAAAAAGAATTGGAAAGTTTCAAGTCTCTAGCTTAAAGGGTGTGGAAAAAACTTGCAACCATACGGACGGACAGACGGACAGACACCATGACGGACATTGCACAAAACCAATATACTCTTTAACTTCGGTATCGAGTATAACAAGTGGTAACGTTGCAGTCGGACGCAACCGACTGCGCTATACTCGATACCAGTATTAAAACCGGTAAAAATAGGCCTGATTGCAAAGGGGTACGGATGCGGCAGGGGTGTACGCTGCCTTAAAGATTCTCCGATGCAGATGGGGATGCCACCAGCTGTCTTCGTTACAAATTTGGTGACTCTAGCTCAAAGTTTGTCATAAGTGGGGAAAGGGGGGCTGGCGGTGGTATGGGTGGGCGAGGCATCCAAATTTTTGATGCAGATCTTTGTGGAATGTCAATTGCTATCTTCATACCAAATTTGGTGAGTCTAGCTTAAAGTTTGTATAAGGTGGGGAAAGGGGGGCGGAACGGTTGAGCGTGGTTCCAAAACTTTGATGCAGATTTTTGGGGGTCGTTGCCAGCTATGTTCCCACCCAATTTGGTGGCTCTAGTTCCATAACTCTGGAAGATACACGCATTCCCGTTTTTGACGAAGCTTTGGGGTGGATGGGGGCGGCTAGGGCAGTATTGGTGGGCGTGGCATCCAAACTTGATGCAGTTTTTGGGAGGTCATCATCACCTATCTTGACACCAGATTTGGTGGCTATAGCTCAAAAACTGTGGGAGATATAGGCTTTTTTGCCTTTAAAATGCGGGGGGGCTGGGGGCGGAATGGGTGGGCGCGATTCTAAAACTTTTTATGCAGTTTTTTGGGGGTTGCTAGTAGCTATCTTCTCACCAAATTTGGTAGTTCTAGCTGTAAGGGTGTGCGAAATATGTGGATTTATCGGTTTTGAGTTATCGAATTTATCGATTTGCCAGCCCCCCAGTTATCGTAGAACCCCCATCTTGACACTTTAATTTACTATCCCATAGATAAAGAGAAATGGAAAGTTTCAAGTCTCTAGCTTGAAGGGTGTGGAAAAAAGTTGCGTTCATACAGACGGACAGACACCATGACGGACATTGCACAAACTCAATATACTCTTTACCTTCGGTATCGAGTATAAGAAGATGTGTAAACACTTTGTTGGCAGATGAATTAAATGCCTTTTTTAGTACATACAAATTTGTTATTATTCTCAACGACCATTGACATTATTCGTCTATGATTATTCTATGTTGATGTTAAAATATTTTTTAATTCTGCTTAATAGTTTTTAAAGATAATTGTTTAAATCAACATAAGAAAATAAAAAAAAAAAAAAAAAAACTAAAAATCATTTCGTCACTTGTAGCTCGAAAGTAAAAAAATTTAATTGTTTTACAGTGTGTACCAACTTTGTTGCCAAACTGGGTTTATATTTGTATGTATATATATAATCTATAAATCTTATAAGATTAAATAAGGTTATTATCATGTGCGATTGAAATAGGATCTAAAACGAATCGTTTTCATACTCAAAATATGATTGATCTGACTATATGGGTAGATAATATCTATTAGATATACTCGTAATAACGAAATGTGACTGATCATGAAAGGAAATGATGCCCGATGGTCCTGCCGCCTAAGACGCAGCGATATCACATAATGTATACGTTCGGTATTATAAATGGCCAACCGTAATTTCAATGTTGGAATTTAAATATTTAAGTGATGTTACAGCTTTTTACGTTGTTGGCTTGATCTCTGTTGTTGTAGAACTAGAACTATAAACAAAGATACTTTATCAAACGATTAGCTCAATTTATAAGTAACTTAAAAGCCACTTCCATATAATTTTAAAATAAAAGGATACTTATTCTACGGAACTAATCATCCCGATGGTAAGTCTCTCGGTGGGATTGGTATTTTTATTACAAACCGACTCACAGCACTCTCATAAAGAATTGGCTGAAAACTATGTACAGGCCACATTTTTACAAACACATTTGGACAGCGGTAGCCAACTTACTCTAGCCGCTGTATGACAACATTATATAGCAGCAGGGAGTTTATTGCCGTGCAAACGAACTGGGGATCTCGTCTCGTGACTCCAAAAGGAAAGCAGCTCCGTAATGCACTTTTAAAAGTAAATAAAAAACTTGAGCACGTATCGCCTGGCAGACCAACAAACTGGGCGACAGATATTAAAAAATTTACCCGAATTTATAAACTTTGCAGTTACTATAAATATTTCGCGTAATCTGATAAGCGCCGAGTTTCATTCGCATCTATTTTACGATCACTCGCCCTAATCAAGTTACTACGACAACCAGAATCCATAAATCGACCCGGTAAGTAAAATTCACAAAAAACTAACTGGCTCAGACACAAAACAAATACATATATATTAATGTACACATTGAGCTTAAACCACATATTGAAGTTGAAGCTGGCATTGATGGATTTGTATACACACTGGAGTCCGTCTTTGTCCATGCAGCTTGCATCTCAATGTCTTAAACAGTCTAAAAATATAGTACAACCAAAAAAAGACAAATCTACCCTTTTATTGATAAAAACCACGCAAGCGATGAAAGCAGAGCTAGAGAATTTGCTATTCACCTTCGAAAAGTGTTCCAACCTAATCCTGCAACAAATACGTTCATCCTAACATATGCATCAGACGAATCTCAGCTGCAACATAAGACAACCTAGTTGCGCCCGAATGAAATCGCAAGAATCATTAAAGAGCAATTGAACCAAAAAAAAACTCCAAGCTGCAACTTAATAACCCCAAGGATGATTATTGAGCTTCCTTACTGTGCCGTCTGCATCATTGCTCAGCCGCTGCAGATGCCAAATATAAGTAGCTGCTCGACTAGCTCTTTATCTGGTCAATGTGAATGAAAGGTTAAAAAAAAAAAAAAAAAAATACAAGCAAGTTACTTTCACCCTAAACAGGCAAGATTATCAACCGCTCACGTTACAAAGTAACGTATCTATACAATGTGGGCTAACACATTGAAGCTAAGAGAACAAATCTAAAAATAAAAGTCAATAGCCCCCATTGGCTTATCAACGCTCGCTCTTCACTTAGTCTGGACTACAAGGTCCTGCTCTACAACTCTATTCTAAAACCAATTTGGACCTAGTAATGAGGGAATGCTAGCAAAATCAACATCAACATTGTCCAGAGCCCAGTCAAAGATCCCTGTGGCGTCGAATAGGTAATAGCGAGATATACTTTACCTCGCGAGAGGGCTTAGAAAGCTGTGTCGATCGTAACGACTAACAAACCAGCGAATAATAGAGTAAGTAAATAGCCGCTGACATATTAATAAAACGAGAAGGCGCTTTTTTTTTGACAGTCCACTTATGGATAACATTTTTATTGCTTTAACCATATTTCCTGAATAAACTTTGTAAAAACAATTCATGTTTGGTTATAAGCTGAACTCTCTCTCTAATTGAACTTTGTTGTTCAATGTTCAATATCGTGGTACTGTACTAAGGCTGTGGCAAATTAACTTGTTAAATGTGTGCTAAATATAATGCGTTAAAACTTTTTTTTTGTTTTTTTTTCTACTTCAGTTGTTTGCAATATGTGGAATAAAGTGAATATTAAACAAATACATATTTAAACGTTCTATACGTTGCATAAAATAAAAAAACACTCAGAATAAAAAGATCAAATAAAAAGAAAACCAAAATGAAAAATGTTATGCTAAAATAGAAATGACGGGGATACAATAAACTTTTTGAAAAGAAAAACTAAAACATTTTTTATATAATAAAAATCTCTTGCATGTTGCAGTAAATATTTCATAATGGGGCGACTTGTTCAAAATTGCTGCGCGAAATCTCATACAAATTGAAACTTATATAGAAATTTAATAAAGTTTGTGTGTGTATAATTGCAATACGCTGGTGTTTTTCTTAATATTTGAAAGCGAAATTTAAATGCTATAAACTATACTTTTTCATTTGAATTTCTTTGTTGTTGCTTTAACAGCATGCAAATATCAAGGCGTAATCAAAATTATTCAAATGTTGTCCTGCTTGTTGATCAATTTTAAAACCACTTTGCCGCCCTGCACATCCAAAGCATAGAGACTGCCATCCTTGATCTCGTTGTTAAGCACCTCGTCGGTGACGCTGACAAGAATTCCCGACGGGCCCGAAATATAAACGCAACACTTGGTAACATCATTAAAAATGTTTGAGCCGCTGCCTGAGTACTTTGAATGCATGCTCCAATTGTTGTAGAGCGCAGCAGCTGCAGCTGCAACACCTCCATTCTCTACTGAGCTTGCAGCCCCGCCCTTAGCCATTAACTCGTAGATGCCTGGCAACTTGTAAAGCTTTTGCTGCAACTCCTTGGCCGTGTTGGATAGTAAGTATATGGCGTTATAGCTGCAGCCATCAATGCTGGCATAGAGCGTCAAACGTGGCGTTATGGTTCTATACGGAAAAAGAAATGAACATATATAACGATAACGATAGGAAAATAAAAGTCTCCGAATAAAATAATAAATATTCATTTAAAAGTTTCGTTAAATGATCGCATTTCCATTTCCTGTTTTTTAACTTACTTTTTTTTTTTAACACATACAAGCTATTAGTTTTTTTTATTGATCTTTATATCCCAATTCAAACAAGTGGAAACGTTGCAGTCGGACGCAACCGACTGCGGTATACTCGTTACCAGTATTAAAACCGGTAAAAAGAGGCCTGATTGCAGAGAGGATACGGATGCGGCAGGGGTGTACGCTGCCTTAAAGATTCTCCGATGCAGATGGGGATTCCACCAGCTATTTTTCTTCCAAATTTGGTGACTCTAGCTCAAAGTTTGTAAAAGGTGGGGAAAGGTGGGCTGGGGACGGATTGGGTGGGTGTGGCATCCAAATTTTTGCTGCAGATCTTTGTGGGATGTCAATTGCTATCTTCCTTCCAAATTTGTGACTCTAGCGCAGTTTATAAAAAGTGGGGAAAGGGGGGCGGAATGGGTGGGCGTGGCTCCAAAACTTTGATGCAGATTTTTGGCGGTTGTTGCCAGCTATCTTCCTACCAAATTTGGTAGTTCTAGCTGTAAGGATGTGCGAAATATGTGGATTTATCGGTTTTGAGTTATCGAATTTATCGATTTGCCAGCCCCCAGTTATCGTATAACCCCAATCTTGACACTTTAATTTACTATCCCATAGATAAAAAAATTGGAAAATTTCAAGTCGCTAGCTTGAAGGGTGTGGAAAAACACTTGCAACCATACGGACGGACAGACACCATGGCGGACATTGCACAAAACCAATATACTCTTTACCTTCGGTAACGAGTGTAAAAATTTGTTTGAATATTAACTCTCAAAAGGCATGCACTTCTGCTGCGCTTCTGAATGCTTGGCTTAACTTCAATCTTCGATATCTTTGGTGGTTTTTGATCGATTTAAACGGAGTTATATTGTCTATAGTTTTTGGATTGAGTCTCAAATATATAAGATTCAATATGTTTTTGTTGCCGGAAGAATTATCGTATATTTGAAAGATACTCGTCCTGCACGTGGTATACTAGAACTTAAAGCCCAAATCTAGAGTCTTTAGATTTTATAGTCGCCGAGATCGACGCGCTAATTCAAACGGACAGACAGACGGACATTGCCACAAAACCATTTTATCCTTTTTCCCATTACATGGGTTCAGAGTATAAAAATCAAAAATGTTAAATGGTATTAAGGTAACCGAGATGTTAAAACATTGTGCATCCACATTAATAAGTCAGCACCTTAGATTAAATATGACAAATGTTGATTTTACTATTTCATAGTAATTGTTTTTTTTTTTTTAAAATAAGCATGCTTTGCTAAATCATTAATGAAAATAGTTGGACTAGCCATGGAAATGCTCATTTAAATGACGTAATGATGTATTATGACGAACTTTAAAGTTAACACACTTACTTGGCGCGCAAAATATTGAACATTCGTATGCCATCGGCAAGTCCACAGATTTGTATTAGATCCTCCTTGGACATGCTAAATATGTAAAATATGTTAGCACAAAAGAGGAATAAGCTTTGCTCTGCTTAGCTTACCGCATAATATCCGCTCCCGAGAAATGGGCAAATGTGGTGAGATAGGTCGTCAGACGATGATTGGTCAGCCATTGTGTCACTTGTGCTGGTGTTGAGTCTGGCATTATGTTCTGATTCTAAATACGCGAACAAAAGATGCAAAACAATTAAATTACACTACTTGTTCACATTTGTTATTGTATGAGTGTGCATAAACATACATAATCATCCACATCCGCTGGCACATGCTGCGGCGATACCATATTTGTGGCATCCATTAGTTTCAGTGTTGGCGAATTTGTTGATGTCACTGAATTGATCGCAATGGGGCTGCTGCTAGCCGCTGGTGATGCACTGCTTGCAAATGGTAGCATACCATCATATTTAGGTATATGCACCGGCGAATTTGGCCACAATTTCATACTGCAATTACAAGAAGAAATTGCCTAAATGTAGATAAATCAAATGAATGCTGGAATGTATAACTTTACAGCTAATAAAATAAGTGCTGTTTACAAATTCGATGTTGTCTCGTGTTTTGATTATATATGAGATCCTTCAGGTACAAGCGCATGTTGACGAATGCTGGATGGAAAATCGAACCAATCCAACAGATACAAAAACTTTTGTTACATATACACATGCAGCCGGTTTTTTTTATATGCTCTCTCTTTCTCCCTCTCTCTTTTTTTTTTTTTTGTGTCTCTTTGTCTCTTAGTTTATAGTTTATGCTCTGGAAACATTTGCATTGGCTTTCAGTCTGGAAATACGATACGCTGTGTCTTGGTTGATTTATCCTTTATAAATCTGTTCAGTCAGCCATGCATAGGTTATTTTTTTACTTTACGACTTCCAGCCTCTTAACTTTGTCAACTAAGGCAGATGCCGTTGACCAATTGAATAAGCAGCTAAACCAAATGAAAACTGTAGCATCGTATGAGCTATATTTATACTCTGATACCGAAGGTTAAGAGTATATTAGTTGTTTGCAATGTCCATCATGGTGTCAGTCGGTCTGTCCGTCTGTATGAAAGCAACTTTTTTCGACACCCGTTAAGCTAAAGTCTTGAAACTTTTCAAATATCTTGGTTCATTTATTCGACAGACAAAGTGTCAGGAATGAGGCGCTACGCTCACTAAGAAGCTGAGAAATCAATAGCAAATTGGTACATTTCGAAATGCAAATCAGTTAAGCACACATATTTCCCACATTTTTACAGCTAGAGTCTGCAAATTTGTAAGGATGATAGCTGATGACATTTTAAAAAGATCTGCATACAAATTTATATATAAAATTGCCTTTGTCTTTCACAGTCTTCGAGCAAGAGTCATAAAATTTGGTACGAAGATAAATGGTTTAGCTCTTCCAAGAAATGCATTAAAAATTTTTGATGGCCACGCCCAAACCACCCGCCCTCATACACCCTTTTGCAAGCTTACTATTTACCATAAGATGTTATGCTGGTATCAGAGTAATTCGCAGTTGGTTGCACCCGACTGCAACGTTTTCACATATTTCACATAAACGTAAGTAATAACTTTTTGTTACTTTCTGTTTTGCACAAAGGATGCTTTAGTGAAAATACTGCTGCTAATACGACCTGCTATTTTATAAAATGTCTTGGGTGTAACAATTTATTTTATTGGGTAGCTAAATAGCAAGTTTAAAATGTATGAAAATTAAATTCAATTGTTAATAAGTAAACGAAACCCAGGAAAAAAATACTACTTAACACTCCCCGCAAAAACTTTAAGGCAAGGTATTGCAACCGGTTTAAAATAATATACATTTTCGCATCATAAATAAGTAGCTACAGAATGCAAGTTATTTTTCTGATTTGCCGCAAAACTAGATTGGTTGGTAAAACAGAATGAGAGCTTAATGCTTCTTCTAGTGAGTTTAAAAACAAGTTAGGTTAGGTTAGGTTGGAGCGGTAGTGAGTGGTTCGAAGAACCATCCACTCACATAGGCCATGTATTGGACTTTTGTGGTGCCTCGTTTTGGACTAAAATCAAAAACCGTCTACCCAGAGTGTGTCACTCTACTTTCGAGGGCGTGGTCCCAGCCCGAGGCTTGAATAAAAGACAGGATATTTTCAGGTTAATATCTGCCAGTTGAGTGAGGTCCGATAAAAAGAAAGAACCAAGATAGCGATTTCTATTTTTGCAGAGTGCCGGACAGTCGCAGAAAATGTGGGAAAAACAAGTTAAGATTCCCTTAAAAAAGTTATTTTTGAAGAATATCCTGCAGATAGCGCGAAACATAAAATAAGAAAGAGAGAGAGAGAGAGGGAGAGGGAAAATAAAAGCAATAACGTGGATGTGATGTTGGATGTCATCAGCTATCTTCCTACCAAGTTTGGTGACTCTAGCTTGAAAACTGTCAAAGATATAGGCAAATCAGAATTTACACGACGGTGGGGCAGCTGCGGATGGAAGGATTTGGCGTGGCACCAACACTTTTTGTGCAAACAAAAATATTTGCGAAGTTTCAAATCTCTAGCTTTACGGGTGTCGAAAAAAATTCCTTTCATACAGACGGACAGACACCAAGACGGAACCAATATACTTTAAACCTTAGGTATCAGAGTATAAATAAATATAGAAAGGAGACAACAAAAAAAAACACACATACATGCCAAAAGAGCCTATAGGAAAACACGCAAACGACTTAAGAGATATTGATTGTAATAATTGCAAAGCTGACCCACAAAATAGTTGTATTTAATTAAAGCCGGAGGTAAACATTTCAAGAAATGTATTGCGTTCGTAAGTATCAACAGGCATGGAATATCATTAGATTTATAACAATTATACTACATAACAAGTGAAGAAACGACAATGAAAACAGCCATTCTCTTTGTGAATTGTCCTTGTCACTAGATTTAATTATCCAGCCTGCTAAAAACTACCATTGTGTACAGAATATGCCAGCACTTGCTAATATGTGATTGATTTCATTTTAATCATCAAATTTTTATTTACATATTATCATTATCATTATTATTATTATTATAATTATAAAATTGCATTATTCTCGATATTATATATTGGAAACGGGAATCTACACGCTTTGTAAGTGATCTTGCATTCCAAATATTTTATTGTCTTCGATATCGAAGCTTATCATTTCATCAGATGCTAATCATTTATGGGGTGGGAGATGCATTCTTTGGCTGTTACAATCATTTACCCAACTTCATTCAGCCCAATGTTGATATTAAAATTTGTCTGAAATACCTTATGAAAAAGCAAATCTAAAATTCTGGCTGATTTTTAACAAACTAAACACTAACTAAAACACATATTCTCGATTTTATAACGATTTATAATAAGAAAAATAATGAATTATTTAATATTTTCTATAAACATAAGTTTTGGAGAGTCAATTTAAAAACATAGAAACGATGAAAAAATGACTTACAAAAACTATAAAACACTCAATGGTAGATTTTCTTTCATAGAAAAACAATATATAACTTTCTTGTAAAACTATCAAGACTAATATAAATATATATCTTAAATATCGGTATCCTTCATTATAGACAAATAGCAATTAAAGTATTCTACCTAACAATATCCCAAATGAAAAAGAAAAGAATAAATTTACAACAAACTAAATTTATTTGTCAAAAACAAAATACTCACTATTCGGGACTGTAGCTGCCAGTTGTGATTGCTGGCGCTATCAGAGCCAATGATATATCATTCATAATGGTGCACTCGTAGCTGGGCTGAAATTTCTCCTGCTCTGATTGGGGACGCTTCTGTATCTTTTCGCGATCCTGTTTATGCTTGCGATCGGCGCCTTTAAGCTTAAAGACCTGCAGAAAGAAATTCTAAATTAGAATTTCGCTGTAACCAGTAACAAGTTTCTCACTCACTTTAATCTGACAGGCAGCTGCATGCACCGCCTGTTTGCCATTGAGTGCGGCTAGGCCGGAAATGGAGCCGCTACCGGCTATTTCAGTGGCTGTACGATTTTCTGATGCGCCTGGCGATGTGCCTGATTGTGTGTTGTTGTTGTTGCTGTTATTATTGCCAGTGGCACCGGTGCTGCTGGTGCTGCTGTTGCTGCTGCTGCTTGAGCTGCTGTTGCTGCTATTTGCTGAATTTGAATTTTCTATAAAGGTTTCAATTTGTAGTCGAAATGGTACACCCTTTTCACCACCGTGCTTCTTTGGTGTAAACTCTGTTGAAATGCAATTGACCTTGACATAAACACCGACCTCCTTCAATGGATCCCAAAAGATTTCCACAGTGTTCAATGCATTCGAACTCAATGGCTGCGAGACATGGCACAAGCCATACGATAATGGTACATCTACCTCAATGATGCGATCCCCAGGACGCGATGCTTGCCATTGTTGCATCTGTTCGCGTTCCATGAATTGCAATCGGCGCTCATGGAAACAGATTTTGATAACGCTCTGCAAGACGAAAGGCAAACACACATAATTATCAAGTACAAAGTTCAATTTCCAAATAATAAGACAGAAAAAAATTGAATGGTAATTTATATATTCAGGAAAATTTACTGTCTGATTGAGACATTGCGCTTGCGCATGCGTCAAGTTTAGGTTCCTTTTGCGTACAAATTAAGTTTAATTGGGGCATATTAAAATCAATTAACGTGCACACACACAAATATCTTTAATATTTCAATACATATATAGTAACAAGCTATCTGGCAGTCTCGGTTGACGACGGCGTTGACTGCGCTGCCCAACAACAATCATGTACTGTATGTAGTCAACGAGCGCCGACAGTTGCACAGTTTATAGTCTTAATAGAAACAACCATAACAATAACTCAGTCAATTTAAAAGAATTTTTTTTTGCAAATTAGTTTGAACTCAGCGCATGAGATAAGCGAGATAAAAGAAAAGTCAAGGAATGTATGAGAGAGATGTTAGTTATGAGTGTGAGACTTCTTTGATTTATATTTTCAAATACTTTTGAATGCGACATTTTACTCACCTTCAAAATCTTATCACGATATAAAGATAAATCACCAATTTTCTTCAATTTGATCTCATAGCTTTGACCCTGATTTAGATAGGTCAAAGTCTCCTCATTGTTCTTTGTCGCAATTGAGGTGGCCGCAGCCAAAATGTACTGGAATCTAAAATAAACAAGTATAAACGTTGCTGTCAGACGCAACCGCTGCGGTATACTCGTTACCTGTTTAAAAACGGGTATTAAGGGTGTGCGTTGCGTTCAAGATTGGCTGATTTTTCATTGCCAACACATTTTGTGGCTCGTTTTTAACGAGGCGGTGGGGTAGTATGGGTGGGCGCGGTATCCAAAGTTTTGATGCAGTTCTTTGGGGGATGCCAGTAGCTATCTTCTTACAAAATTTGATAACTCGAAGTGTAAGGGTATGGGATATAAAAGGATTTATCGAGTTTTAGCTTTCGAATTTATCGATTTGCTAGCCCTCCAGTAGGCGTAGAGCTCCAATCTTCACTCTTTATCTGTCCCGGCCATAGAAATAGATATTTGCAGGGTTTCAAGTCTTTAGCTAAAAGGTTGTCAAAAAAAAGTTTCGTACATACGGACGGACATTGCCCAAACTGCAATACAAACCCAAAATACACTTTACCTCCGGTAACGAGTATTAAAATATCCTAATTGATTTGTAATCCATAAAAGCAATTTAAAAATGTTTAAATATACATAGATATTGAATTAAGCTTTAAGACAAAAGTCTTAAATTGAACTAGATTCGCCCATCACGTATCTTCCAAATAAGACTTCAAGCAACTTAGTTGAAAACTTAAGATCAAAAAGGATGAAAGACACAGCAGACATTTTCGATTTAAAATTCGGGTGTGCTGGGGTCGCTATGGTGTAGCATTTAAATTTTCGGTGTGGATCTATATTGTCACTAAAAAAATTCAAACCGGGAAATACCGTCTACTTTTTGTATTTGTAACTAGATAACAGTAGTGTGGGCAGATTTCTTTTAGTATTCCTATACTTACTTGTATTATATTGTATTTTTACTTTGCTATATTTTTAGTTTAACTATTTACTTACTTATGATCCTCTTCATGTGGAGCAGCACTGGACGAACTCGGCTCAGTATTGGCCGTCTCGACAACGCTCAGCTGCTGCTGCAGTCCAGAGCGTGCTGTAAATGATAATTGATGCAATTGTTAAAATTATGTATACACAAAGTACCAGGCATTACTTAGGAAAACTTTAGAACTCTTAGATTTCTTTAATTGAGATTTTGACCAGTTGGACAGATAATTAAAAGGTGGTGAATTTTGCATATGGCTGATAAACCGCTTTTTATGAATTCTCATTTGAATCTTTGAAAAAAGTTTTGTGCTAAACAAGTGTTGACTAAATATTTCGGAAATTTTGTATACTGTTATATTATAATCAAGTTAAAACCCAATGGAAAACAAATACTGTAGATTCTTTTATGTCTTAACTTACACGCCTGTGCACAAGCCTCGTTGCCCGATGCAGTTTTGGGCTTATCAGCTGAAGCTGCATTTCCATTAGCATTGCCATTCAGTTCAAAATCCGTTGCGGATGAAGACCCTTGCGGCGAGCCACATCCGCAAATAATGCCGGCTTTCAACTCATGCTTTCCACTGTCACCCCTGTTGCTGCCACGAGCTGCTCCTGTTCCTGCTACTGCTTCACCAGCTTCGTGTGATTGTCCCGAGCACTGTGGTGAATGATTGGTGTCGCTTAAAGCTGATTTGTCAATCTTGCCAATATTGCCCAGTGCAACTGCAGTGCAGGTTTCTAAGGTTAGTTTTGCATTCGGTTTGAGCTGATCCGTTTGCGGCTCCTGTTTCAGTGCCGTCAGGCTCGACGAGAACGACAAAAAGTTTTCACTGCAAAATAAAAAATAAATTTATTTCACCGTTAGCATATAGTATTGAATCACAGCAACTGACAGCTATTATTCCATTCGTGCACTTACTTATTCAAATATGAGTTGCTATTAAACTCGGCGTTTAAATCAAATCCAATATCGTCGCTCCAGCTACTCCGACCTGTAAAGCCCGAATATAGAGTGAAATAAAGATAAAATTATGTTTATTTATAAAGCTTAATAGCTTTTAAAACAGTTTTTAGTGTTACTCGTACATTATCTTTCTTGTTATATAAGTTGTAACAAAAGGATAAATACATAAACTCAAGGTTATATTATTATTAACTCAAAGGTTATTCAGAAGAGAAGTATTCACGGAATATCGAGATAACATGTGTAAATTGGCACCGGAAAGAACTATCGACAATTTGAAACAAAATTTTTCTTCAAAGTACATGCGTTCGCTCAAAATGGTTAAGTTAAATCACATGATCGTGTTAATTTTTATATTTTGCTTAAGCGACAAATTGGAATTACATATATTATTTTTAAAACTAGGTGATTTCTACAATTTAATTGCACTAAAATTCTACATTTGCGTATTTTTCTATATTTAGGGATATTTTAACATTTATAGTGTTTCTTAAGCAACAAATGGATTATGAACAATGTTTAAAAGTCTTTGGGTCACTCTTGAGCAATTGATGTAGGTGTGGCTGATATATGTACAAAGAGATATACAAATATTACTTTTCCAGATTGCTTTAGATTGCTTTCAATGGAAATTGGTTTCATCATTTCAATTTTAAAGTCAATTTATTCACGAGCTAAGTGACGCAAATAATGATTAGTTATTTGCTGTTGTTTCTCGTGTCTTTTGGGCTGAAGCATGTATTTTGTTTAGATATTGTCTATCTGCTAATATACCGTGTACCTATTGACTCTATCAGGCACTTTAAGTTTTAAAGCCTAATAATTGTTGATTCTATTTTATGGTACGGAGAATATTAAAACGTCTACACTGACTGCGAAAAGTTTCTATTATATATGTGTCTAGCTTTAAAGTGTTCACACAGCTTGTTAATTTGTCAACAATATATAAGGAAATTGTATTACTGTAATTGATCAAATGTCAAGTCAATACCATTTCAAGAGCAATACTCAAAGCCGACCCCAAATAATAGGAATTTAAACAAGGCGAGGCGCTTTAGAACGTCAAATTCGAAATGCAAAATAAATGGACAAAATACATTGGACGGGCCCACGTTATATAAACAGAAATTGAATGCTACTAACTTATATATAATACATGCTTATAAAAGCTGAACACCCTTTGTAGCTTTAATTATAATTTGCTGCTAAAAAAAATTAATCAAACTTATTTTCTGACTAATTGCGAAAAACTTTTCCTTAAATATAATGAGACAATGGGTGAAAATGTTCAACAAATCTGATTTTTTTTTTTTAACGTTAACGAAATTGATTTAATTGTGGGCTCAACCAAACGTCGACAATTTTGCGGCCTTATCTGCCGCATTTGTCGTGCTGATTTCATATTTTTCTTGATAAGCCATCACGAGTAGTGCAATAGGCACCCCTTAAGCCCATATTAGCAGTCAGCTTTACATTTCTGTTTTGTAAAAGTTAAAATTATATGGCTATGTCTCTCTATACATATATCTCTATCAGCATTGTGACAGTTGTAGTTTTCGTTATAGCTCTCGCTGTAATTAGGCCAATGGCAATCGTTGTTCGGCTTTGCGTGATTTCGGCAATCTGTGATCTCGATTCTTGATTCGGTTTTTTTTTTTATTAAGTTTGTAGTCAGTGCCCTTTCATAAATTCAATTAAACTTATAAATTTTACGCAGTAGAGAAAGAGGAGTTTGTATTTGGAGTTGCATTCAAAATTTTCCACAGTTCCGATTGCTTTAATATAAGGTATCAAGTTGTAAACTTTAGTGTTCATCAACTCAGCTTCTTCTGTTTTCACATTGCTCTATAAATTAACACCATGTCTGGCACGTATGTGTTAACTTAATTACAGGTTTAAGTCGCCACAAGAAGGGAAGAGATACAAAAAACCTTAAATCTTTGTCTTAAAGATGGTCACCTATCTTTAAATTTTCTAGATATTATGAGCGTTATTAATTAATACTAGCCGGCGCACTGAACGATTTTTACAATATACTATATATATATATATATATATATATATGTATATATATATATATATATGTATATATGTATATATTAATATATAATAGGTTTATAGAATTTATAAATCGGTCGTTAAGATTTGGAAGCAAAAAGCATATTAAAACATTTTAAAGCTAATTGCCTAATATTTTTTATATTTAATTAGTGATCGGATTCGCCATTCATATTTTTTAAACTCAACCTTGCAGTTAAAATTTGTCATACAGTTTTAAACATTTAATATTTTCGTGTTTAAGATTTAAGAATTTGAAAAAATAAAGATTTTGTATGAAAAAAAAAAACACTTTGAATAAGATTATATTTTTATTTTTAAGTTTCTGATCAATTGATTGCCTAAATCAATTGATTGCTTAAATCTTAAATTTTTAATCACGATATAGACCGTAAGCAATAAAAATCAACTCTTTGATAAGCACACACAAATTAACACAAACTCATATAGATTGATTAATTAATTAGCAAATCTTTACTTTGTTTTGTAAAATCATTAACACATTGACACAAGTTTTTATAGGTGCATGTCACATTGAAATAAGATCCAGCTCTAAGAAACCCAAAGTGTATACGCTCTAAGCTATGCGAAGCAACTATTTTTACAGACCAAAAAAACATATTACAATTGAGTAGTTTTTTATAATGCTTAGAATTTTCCCCAAATGTAAAGTAAACGTTTATTGGTCTAAATTGGTCTGCCGATGCATGGAGTAGTATTATATGAAAAGATGCGATAACGGTTGCTATGATTGTTAAAAATTAACTTTAGAGAAGCCCCAGTCATTCATTTTAGTCAAAGACTTCGTCTTATAACTATAAAATGTTGGCCTTTTTACTTCTTAATGATGGAAATAAAACACTGGCCTTTTATAAATGTAGATTTAGTAAACTTAAAAGTTTTAACAAGCAGTGCTTTAGTGAAGCTAATATTTCTATTGAACGTTTTTACCACTTTCCCAAAAACACAAAATAAAAAGTATATGTTACAAATATCACATAATAACTTGCCCCACATGTCGAGAATTAATGTACATTCTAAGCATTATAGAATGTAAAAAAAGTAGCTTTGGATTGCTTTTTTTTCTCATTCTCAATCCGTTTCGTATACCCGCCCGCTTATTAAAATCGACATCAAATCGCACGTTGCAGAGGCGCGAATTAAAATCCGGCAATTCGAAAGCTGATAGAAACTTGAAATACACTTCGAAATAGTTGAATGCTGGGTATTGAAAAGCAAAGTCAAAGAAAGGAAATCGTTGCAGTCGGGCCAGTCGCCACCGACTGTTTAATATTCTGATACTAGTATTTAAACATGCGGTTAATAGTTTTTTTGGATGGCAGGAGGTGTGGGCGTAGCCTTCAAACATTTGTTATTAAAATCAATGAAGATGTTAGGGAATAATTCCATCTGGCTACCAAATTCGGTCACTCTAGCTTCAAAACTTTGGAATATACAGGTATTCTCGGCTTTGAGTTTGGAAGAGTGACATCCAAGTTTCTGATGCAGATCTTCATAATGCTAAATTTTTTGACAATAGCTCAAAAAAATTGGAAGGTATAGGCTTTCCCGCTTTTACAAAGGCTGGGGGCGGCAGGAGAGGGCCTGAATTCCAAATTTTTGATTCAGATTTTTGGTGAAGGTCACCAGATATCTTCCCACCGAATTTGGTGACTTAAGCTGTTAAAATGTGCCAAAGTATCGGATTGGTATCGACTTTACAGTCCCCCCAGTGGGCGAAACGCCCCTATATGTCTGGCGCAGACATGGACCACGATGTTTGCAGACTTTCAAGTCTCTAGCTTTAAGGGTGTCCAAAAAACGCGTTTTCATACAGACAATAAACAGACAGTGCGCAAACCCAATATACTCTTAACTTTCGGCATCAGAGTAAAATTGAAGATGATGCGCAGTTTGTCTGTATTAAAAACAAGCATACTTCGTAAATTATCATGATGCTTTTTGTTTAATTTTTATTCGTTAGCTTAAACATATATTTATATATATTTAATAACAGAATAATAAACATGTATAAAAGGGATTCGTCGTGTGTACCACAGTTACCTTGAGAGATTTTATAGCTTGATAAACAAGTTAAAAGGCTTTCGTCGAGAAAGTTCGACCCTGAACCCTAGACATTTTGTATAAAACTACTACGCTACTGCATGATTGACTTAATTTAATCTTCAATAACTCCGGTTTTCCAATTGCAATGCAAATATCGCAGATTTTGATTATTTTGTCTATAGTTTCTACAACATCCAAATTCAAAATTTTATTGTTATCGATTTCATGTGTATATTGAAAGCCGAATAATTTATCGATAGTTTTAAACAAACTTGTTCTGCCTACGGCTTAAGAGAGGTTTTTTTTTCCGAATTTCACCCATTTCGAGGGTTCAGAATATTAAAAGTTCCATTAAATCAATTTAGTAGAATGCTATTGAAGGAAATGTATTAACAACATTTGAATGAATAAACATATAAGAAAGCAATGGAAATGAAATCCATACTGTACTCAATATAATAGTTATTTTTGGCATCCTTACCCGAATGCTTTTCACGTTTGTGTTTATCTTTTTCTTGATGTGCCACTTTATTGGGTATGTCGCCCGATTGTTGTGTTGGCGAATTTTCACTTTGACCAATATCCAATGAGTCCCAATCCATTCGTCTTTTGCGTGATCCACTGTCTGTGTAAATTGTCCGTACGTCGATAATTTGCGGTCCAGGCGAATCTTTCGACTGTGCGTCTGTAGTTATTCGAAACGAAACGAATCGAAACGTATCGATTAGCCGATTAACGAATGCGATGGTGTTGCTTTTAAATGGATTCGATGATTCTTGTTTGTATTGGCAGGGATGAGTTTCAATATGGAAAATATATCGTTGGGTTTACCAACTGTATATTCTTCCTTACCTGTCCAAGATTCCTCAGAGTTCGGTGGTGAGTCAACAAAGTTTATGACTTGCTCAAAATCCGATCCAATATGCTGATGATGATAGCCGCTGATGAAATGACGATTTTGGACCTGGAGAGTAATTTTTTGGATTAAAAGCTTTTTGCTTGGCAAGTAAAAGAACCCTGCATCTAGGAAACCTTTCAAGTACTCTTCCTACTATAAGTTTTAGAAAACTGAACGTTTATAAAATCGGTAAAGCACATATTGTTCAATTAGAACGTCTAGAATTTCCCGCCAGACGAGGCGTTGCCTCAGTGTAGCGCATTATCACATTATCAAGTCTACCTAAAATGGTATAGAGGTCCTAAACCTTGCTGATAATAAAATGCTCTATTGAAAACACTTGGGAGACTTATTATTATGCATTTCATCTTACTTCAGTGGTTGATACTGTGTGAGAGAACATGTTTGTGTAATTGTACATAATATTTATTGTTTTGAGATTTAATTTTTTATACTCGTTACCGAAGGTAAAGAGTATATTGGTTTTGTGCATTGTCCGTCATGGTGTCTGTCCGTCTGTCCGTCCGTATGTGTGCAAGTTTTTTCCACACCCTTCAAGCTAGCGACTTGAAACTTTCCAATTTTTTTATCTATGGGATAGTAAATTAAAGTGTCAAGATTGGGGTTATACGATAACTGGGGGGCTGGCAAATCGATAAATTCGATAACTCAAAACCGATAAATCCACATATTTCGCACATCCTTACAGCTAGAACTACCAAATTTGGTAAGAAGATAGCTACTAGCAACCCCCAAAAACTGTCACGCCCACCCATTCCACCCCCAGCCCCATCGCATTGTTAAGTTAAAAAAGCTTATATCTCCCACAGTTTTTGAGCTATAGCCACAATATTTGGTGCCAAGATAGGTGATAATGACCCCCCAAAAACTGCATTAAAAGTTTGGTTGCCACTCCCACCAATAATGCCCTAGCCGCCGTCATCCGCCCCAACGCTTCGTCAAAAACGGGAAAGCGTGTATCTTCCAGAGTTGTGAAGCTTGAGCCACCAAATTTGGTAGGAAGATAGCTGGTAACGACCCCCAAAAATCTGCATCAAAGTTTTGGAGCCACGCCCACCCATTTCGCTCCCCTTTCCCCACCTTTTACAAACTTTGAGCTAGAGTCACCAAATTTGGTAAAATTCCACATAGATCTGCATCAAAACTTTGGATGCCACGCCCACCCATACCGCCCCCAGCCCCCATTTTCCTCACCTTTTACAAGCTTCGAGCTACACAGAGAAAAAAAATCTGTTCTCGCTAGTGCAAAATCAAGAACATCCGTTGACAATAACTGCCTAAGCATGGATTTTCTTGATATGAGAACGGTTTTCTTAAATTAAGAACGGAATTTTTAAGACCGAAAATCTTGCTCTAAGAACGACATGTTATTGAAACCGTTCTTAATATGATAACATTGGTTCTTAATTTAAGAACAATTTGTCAATGTTAACCAATCAAACTTCGGCTCAGCTTCGGGTGGCAAATGCGTTCATATTTTATGAACATTTGGTACAAATAGAACGAAATTGGTTCCATTCGTACCAAACTAAGAACCAATGTTCTTATAATGGACCAATATCAACACACGAATCTTAAATCAAGAACGTCTGTTCATAATTTAAGAACAAAATCAATTAAGAACATGTTTTAAGAACGCCGTTAGTATTTTAATACCAAACAAATAAGTACGAAAAGTCTGAAAAATTAAGAACATTTGTTCTTATTTTTTTTCTCAGTGTAGAGTCACCAAGTTTGGTATGAAAATAGCAATTAACAGTCCACAAAGATCTGCATCAAATATTTGAATGCCACGCCCACCCATACCACCCATACCGCCCCCAACTCCCCTTTCCCCACTTTTACACATACCACCCATATCGCCCCCAACCCCCCTTTCCCCACTTTTACAAACTTTGAGCTAGAGTCACCAAATTTGGAAGGAAAATAGCTGGTGGCATCCCCATCTGCATCGGATAATCTTTAAGGCAGCGTACACCCCTGCCGCATCCATCCCTTTGCAATCAGGCCTCTTTTTACCGGTTTTAATACTGGTAACGAGTATACCGCAGTCGGTTGCGTCCGACTGCAACGTTTCCACTTGTTTTTTTTTTTTTTTGTATGAGAGTAAAATACGAAAAAGACACATTTACATATCTTTAATTGATTCATTGCAGTATTGATTCATTACACACAAACATGTAAGAATAAGTTGTTACATACAGACATGTAAGAACAAGTTGTTACATACAGATATGTACGAATAAGTTGTTGAGACTTCATCTTTATGTGGATTTTATTTCATTTAATTGCGTTCTCAAAAGATAAGAGAAAAGCGTAAACAATAACCACAAGACTTGGCGAATGTGTTGATTTGATTTGTATATTAAATGCACGAAAAGTGTGTACATCAGACGAGCATAATAGCTTTTTTGAAAAGCATCAAACGTATTAATACAAGGTACAATTTAAGACGAGTTTGTTACGTATAATTTGCCGTGATGAGAGCAGTTGTCAACATATGTAGTTGCGATGTTTACCTGACAGTGCCAGTCAATTTGTTCTATGATACCGATTATTTTCTAATTTCAAGTGTTTACAATGTAAACTTTACATGCATAATGGTATTCATAGAAGTAAGTACTTATGTACATTAATACGACCGTTTGTATATAAGTTCTAATTAAGGGTGGAAACAAAGAAATATTCAAATGAATCAATAAAAAGCTCACACATCTGTCAAATAGTGCATATTTAAGGACCTTGAATCTTATGTTTGTAGGAAATTAACATGTATGTATATATATTTACATTCCTAGCAATAGTGTATCAATTTATATCAATGGTAGGCTCACTAATAGTTATTTGTCGGAAGAGTTTGTGAATATTAGATCTATAATTTGCTTGACTAGGTGATACTCTGAACCTAAAATTTTGATATCTTCTGAGGTTCTCTATCTATTTCACTGAAAGTTAATAGATTTTCATTATATGTATTGTCTAAAGTATTTCAAACAATTTCCAATTCGTTTAAATTCAACATTTTATTATTGTCGATTAAAAGTGTAGATCGGAAACCGGAAAAGTTATCGATAATTTCGAACAAACTTTTTTTGCCTATGTCTTAGCCGAGTTTATGTTCCTAATTTTGAGTCTGTATTTTTTAACTGAGGTTGATAGATGGACATAACGATATCGAATCTTCTGTTGATCTTGATCAAGAAAATATAAATTTAATGGGTTGGGAGATGCTTTCATTTTTATACTCGATACCGAAGGTATAAAACTTTAAAAATTTGCTATGCGTATATCGTTTGAGCTACAGTCACCAAATTCGTTGGCAAAATATAACTAGTAACGACCACACTAATGAAATCGTACCACTCAGTTGGGTGATTCGCTTTTTGATATCTTAAAAGGTAGTAAGTAACAAACATAGAAGTTCAACAGAACTTACAAAAGCAAAAATAAAAAAAGCGTTGAATGAATTGAAAATGCCGGATCTAATTTCTGGAAAATAATAATTCACGAGAGTTCTAATTTTTGTGCATACCCTTTTTACCCATTTCATTTAACATTAACTCACACATCAAGCTCTTTAGAATCTAAACTGTGTAGAGAGAGATAAATAAATATATATTATCCAAAGTAATTGCAAGCTCACCTGATTAAGATTTTCACCGTTTGTCTGGTGCGTATGAATGTTGTTGTTATTGTTATTGTGGTTGTTGTTGTTATTGATGATGCTATTATTATTATTCTGATACAGATTATGGTTTCGATTCAGATTGTTATTGAATTCCATTTGGTCCAAATCGTTGAAAATGCTTAAATCGAATTTCGTTGAAATGCGTGATGTTTGCTGCTGCTGTTGTTGTTCTTGTTGTTGCGATTGTAAATGATGTTGCAATTGTTTATGCTGTTGTGGTTGATGTTCTTGTTGTTGTTGTAATGAATATTGTGGATCAAATATGCTGTTTAAATCCAACAGGCCGGAAGTATGCGATAAAAACGAAAGCGCCATTCGGTACGAAAACTAATTTCTTTTACACTTCTTCTTTTTATTAAATCACGCGCGCAACCGTTTAAAATGTTTTATTAATGTTTTGTTTAGATATTAAAGTTATGATTTTATATATTTCTTTATTAATGTCCAAACTTTTAATAAGTTTCGTCCACAATAACCGTTAATACGCACTCTTCAAAGAAACACGGTGTTTTTGTTTTAGGATGTCACCAACGAGCTTTCGCGTGCAATTTTGTCAAGTTTTTGCAGCCCCCTTAAAAATTATATTTATTTCTAAATATTTTTTTGTTTTTTATTTTGTATGCAATTCAACAAATAATAATTTTATGTATTCGAAGCAGAAAGAAGTTATTTTGCGTTTGATGTGTTTAGTTTGTTTGATATTTTGCTCCACATTTTGAAGTGTTTTTTTTTATGACAACAAATAAAATAACTGCACTTTTTTATTATTTTTTTTTTTTTTTACACAGCTCTTGGGTATTGTATACGACTAACAATAGTTATAGTTTCTAATATGTTCAAACAACTTTTGTAACTATTTGTATGTTTTGAATTAATATAAAATTCGTTGTGCGTTTTTCAGGCGGGGAACAGCGCAATCTTTGACGTAATTAAAAAAGTACAAAAAACGAATTGTATAGTTTCTTGATCCCAGTTGTCTCACGCTGACGATGGCTTCGAAGTAGTGTATTTTCAATTTTTAACAGCATTTTGTTTCGCAAATACATATAGCTCGATTGCGACTTATATTCATTTGACATGCGTTGCAGCCGTATTTCAGATTTCTCCATTTATCGTTAAGTTTGAATACTTTTGGGATTTAAAGTTTAGCAAGGCACTGCGTTGCTGCTGTTGATTTTATTCGGCTTCTTGCTGGCTAGGAACGCTTCCTTCTAGCCCTTTTAGTTAATGTTTTACTGTTGGTTTTCTTCTTTTTTTGTTTTGGGTTTTTTAAACCGCTGTCAGATTGATGCAAACATTCTAGCGATCTTGTGTTGAAACTGTTGCGCGAATAGCTTTGTCTTTCAAATCTGCAATTGTGAGTGTTTCTCTCTCACACGCGTTGTAAAGTTCTTTGAAGCTTTTTTCACCAAACGTAAACTTTGTGTTTATGTCTGTGTAGCACGCTGTCAGATATTTGACATTCTAATAAGGCACTTGTATGACTTCGCTTATATTTTTCGCTTTACAAAAAAAAAAGCAATATTTCTTTTCTTGGCGCTTATGTAAGGCACACGGTTTCGTTATTGGTTTTCTGTTTTTTGTTGGACACTGTCACAAAGCGGACATTATTATTGGTAAATCGGCAAAGGCGCAGAGCTCTTGAAAATTATGAATTTTATAATAAAATGTTGCATTTAATAAGTTGAAACACTTTTTGTCACGGTATGCTGAGAGATATATATTTTATCTATGTGTGTGAGTTTTATACGTATATTATGTTAGCTTTTTAAGAGACACTGTTAAGGCACAACTATTCCAGACGCGTTCTGTTTTGTTCTGTTTAAACGCTGAGTGTGAAAACCGCTGCGAAGCTTTGGCAACAATATTTTTGCTGCTGCTTTTAAGTTTAATCGCTGCTCACATAGACGAGAGAGTAGCACAGTTGTCGATGTATGGTTTATATATGTGTGAGTACGATTGTTGGAATATGTCACGGTATGCGCGCGCAGCAAACTGATAAAGTTTTAAAAGCCTTCTTTACGTTTGTATGAGTACGTTTATTTTATTATTATTTTTTATTAGTATGTGTGTTTTTGGTTATATTTGTAATATTCGAATGTGTGACCTGTTAAAAATACTTTGCTTGTATACATTTTTTTTATTAGAGCCTTTTTCTGTAGCCGATGGTCTTTTTTTTTTTTTTTGTATTTCGAAACCGGTTTTCGAGCTCTCACGCTAATTGTTCCAATTGTTATAAAATTTATTGAATCGAGTTAATAATCGAAGAGTTTATCTCTGGTTGGTTTGTTTGTTTTTGTGGAACAGATTTTTAGTTGTTTGCTTTGTAAGTTTTCGAAAATTTTTGCGATTTATATTTTATTAACTTTTGTTCATATGCTTTTTCTTCTTGCTGCTATATCCTTTATTTGTTGCTGTTTGTGTATTTGATATGCCGATTTATTTGATTCCGCGCTATAGAAGCACTTTTAATCCGACGAAGCGAGGCTTCGAAAAGCCGAAAGAGACAAGCATTTTTGTGTGGCCAGAACCTTGGTCGAGCGTCAACCAACACGGACACGAGGTTAAAATATCAATGAGTTGTACGAATATTCGCCGTTAGCGGGAAACTACAGATACAGTTTCAATTTCAGTTTCGGAATTTAACACAAGCCTCAACGCACAAACCGAGCGCGAGCCGACGACCACGAGACGATCAACACAAAAAAAATACAGCTTGTGATTACGATGGTCACGGAACGATCAGAGATTGTGTCTAGCTGCGACTGCGGCGAATGCTGCTATTGCTGATGATTGTTGATCAAGTTGATGATTGCTGCGACTGCTCTGTTCTGCCGTCGCTGTCGTTTGTTGCTTTTCTAATTGACAACAATGTTCGCGCGTTCCGTTTGATTTCAAGTGTTATTGTTGTTGTTTTTGTATCAATTGTGAAAGGGCTGTTGTTGTTGTAGTTGCTGCTGCTGCTGTGCTGCTCAGCTGTTTTTCACGTTTTCTTATCTGCTTTTATTTTGATTATTCCTACAGCGATGTCGTGACGTCTCTTTTGTATTTTTTTCTTCAATTCTTTTATCAAAACTTTTTATGCTTGCATCCGCGCTACTGCACTCTCACAACAATAACACAACAATAACAGTGTCGTCGTCTCGCTCGCACACACGTGTTGCGCGCTTGGCTTAAACCGCTTGTTGCTGCTTCTGCTACGTTTCACTGTGAATGTCGTCCACACCACACAATAACAAATTAATTATTTCAAACAGAGCGAAATTTTCCTCGATTTATGCTGATTGCGCGCGTTGTACTTGCAATTAAATTCAATTTAATACGACTTTTATGTAGGTTTGCCAACTTGTTACATGTATATGTATTGTATATAGGTACATATACATACGTGTTTGTGTGTTTGCTGCTCACTCAGATGCTTTAAATGGCTGCCGCTTTTGCTGTTGTTGTTGTTTCTATTTAACACTATTGCTGCGCGCGGTTATGACGTACATATGTATTTTGGCAAGCACACGTAATGAAATGGAAAGGAAAACTGGGAGAGCCTTTAAAAAAGCGTGGGCACTGTTTTCTTTTTAGCCGCGGCGGCTTTGTCGCCTTGCGCTGATTACACTTTTGCGTTTATTTTGAATAACAAAAGTGCCGACGTGTTATTGCTGCTGCGGTTGGCTTTTTTGTTGTTGTTGTTATCGATGTTGCTATTTGTTGACCGCTTAGTAAGCTTGTTGTTGTTATGGTTGATTTATACTTAAACAGACAGAAAACTTGTGTTTTAGCCGATGGAAGCAAACGTACTGATTTTGGAGAGCGCACGTCACACGCTAATATAAATTTTAGCTCTGCGTTTACCAGCTGACTGACACTTTTACGCTCTTGTTTGCCAAAGAAAGAGCATGGGGACTACGTTAGCGCTCTTGTTAAACGCACATGCACACACACACAAACACATAAATAATGCATATGTACTATATTAAATTCATATGCAAATGCACATTGGAATGCAGTAGAAAAAAAGTCAAAGGAATTTGTTATCATCGCAGACTCACTGGAAAAAAGAAGCTGTCGTGTCAGATGAAAAGCATATTAAATAAACAAGTTTTTTGGTGACTGACTTGCATTTGCCAGCGAGTTACAGAAACAACACATAGTATCAACAAAGAGGCGCAACAACTGTTGCGCTTAATCATTGTGTTAAAGAGCATTAATTACCTAAGAGCGGTGACCGCTGGAGGAGCCACATTGCGTGGGAGCATAGTCGTTACTCTGCGCAACAAAAATTTGTTTTTAAAATGATGCGCGAATGCTTTTTAATTGGCCTTGAACAAAAATCTTTCAAACGCTCTTTTCGCTGCGCCTTTAAAATCCTAATGGTAAAATTACAAACTAAAATGGCTTTTAAATATAAAACATTAAAATTGATTATTCCTCTGAAATTAAATTTAAAATATTTTGCCTTTATTCATAATATGAGCAACTGTGTTAATTGAAAGTTTAATTGATAAAGGCAATATTGAGGTCTTCCAAAAGTTCGCTTAATCATTACAAATGGCAATAAAACAATAATAAAAATAGCTCTATAAGTCTGAAGTTAACATTTTGATGCTTTCGCTGTGCATTTCTTCAATTGATGGCAATGACAGAAGTTGAATACAATATTTTTCAATTGTTTTTTAATTGCCATCAATAGCAAGGTTTCAAGTGAAATTAATTTATTTTGCACAATGAAAGCCAGAGACGCAATTTTATATTTTCATACAGATAAAGATCAGACATTTTTTCTTATGTATTTCATAAAGTAAAGAAAAATGTTTGATAACTTAGGCCTTCATAAATATGGCATGAAAAATTTTTAGTGGCTTTAATTAGCAGCCATAACAATTTTCGTTGCTAATTTATAATAATTAACGCAATGCTGGACATTTTTATTTCTCTTTCATAGTCATTCATCAATTTTGATGTGACAGTTGAATAAATAAATATTTTAAAACACGCATGTCTACTTTGGCACTTGTAGAGGGCTTGCACAAAGTTAATGGTGCAAATTAATATAAATTGTTAGTAAATTAACTTAGTTTAGTCAGTGACCCGTCTTAAATTTACATACATTGCTTTCAAGCACTTTAAATAAGGCGCCCAAGTTGTCATTTGCATTGGTGCGCCTTACAGCACTGAAGCGATGGGCACTGCGACATCTGGCAGATATATCGATAACATCACCATCAACTTTTTCACCACAAGCCTAAATTTTACGATTAAAATTATAATGGAATTATCTCCCATTAATCAAATCGAAGACAGAAAACCCACACTAACTGCCGACGGACTAGTGCAAACATCAAATTCCCCCTTTGAGCAAACAACAACAGTTTCGCAGGAGACGCAAACATCGAACGGCATCGGCCTCGGTGGCCCATTGACAGTCGACCAGCTAGACATTGAAATTTTGCCGATCATTTACGACATTGTCCGCTGGTAATTATTTGTTATAATTTTTGGCATCAGGTGATCTGCGTGTATGTGTGAGTGCAATAGCCTTTGACAAAATTTGCAGTGCCAACTGCGTAGGAATCAAAGTTGACTAAACATAATGTATTTATGTATTTATTTATATAACAAGCAATGTTTCTTTCGTAGCGTGGAAAAGGATCCCCTTGAGAACACAGTAAAGCTGCGTGAGTCACAGGACTGTAACCACAAAGTGAGTTAGCATAACAATAAAAAATAATGTATAGTATTAGATTTATTTATTTTTTTCTTATAGATTTTCGAGCTACAAAAACGTTTTGATTCGGCGCGTGAACAAATTAAACAGCTGCCTGGCATTGATTACAATAAGGAGGAGCAACTGCAGCGTTTGGAACTGTTGCGCAGTCAACTTAAGTTAAAGCAGCAACTAATACGCAAATACAAAGACACAGAGTTTTAAAGACGGAAAATGGTGCTAAGATTGCTTATGCGCTATTTGGCCAACAATGAGCAGCTAATCCAACGCATGGCCGACAGTTATCCCATGCGACGTGCGGCACAGCTTGTTGTCTCCCTCATGTATCGCACAAAGAGCATAGCCAGGGAGCAAGGACTGCACGAAATGACGCCAGAACGCTTTAAGTATGACCTTAAAAAAACACATAAATTTCATAAATATGTTACGAAATTTACTTTACCATTGCAGGTCCTTTATGAATATGTTTAAGACCAATGTAAGGCAGGAGCTGGAGAACGTCAAAAAGGAGCTCAAGAATACACCTAAAAAATAACTAAATTAATATTGTGAATATTTTAGAATGGATAATACAATAATACATTAGGATATAAACAAAATCTTACCAGCTGATACTCGTACTTAATGAAATGCTAAGCGTTCCCGAAATTTGTAAAGCTCCTAAAGTAAATTTTCTGGAACTTTATATGTGGAGGGAGGAAACGAAATAACTCTTGCCGAGGTCTCATTGAGAGCTTAACAAGGGGACTGGCAAGTAGTCGCAGCCCGAATATTTGTCTTTGCAAATTGGTTTAACCATTTTGTATAAATTAAAAGATAGTTTAGAAAAAGAAATTTTCAATCATACTAGAAAATCTCTAGGGGAAAAAACGACGTAAAAACGTTTAAAAAAAACTCGCAATATAGAATGGTTTTTTGATTGAATCAAATTGCAGTGTTCTGAAATTGAGTTTGTTATATGGAAAGCTGCAGAAGTTTGTTATAGAGCAGTTTGACCTTGTTTTAGTTTCTTTATTTTAAGCATTCTCACTGATTTGCTCTTAGTCTTGCAAGTGCTTCATAAAATCAACCATTAATAGTTTTTCAAACTTTAAATTTATTATGTAATTGAAATACGTTTCAACGTAAAAAGAAACACCAAAATTAAATCAAAAAAGTTCACATTTAAAATCAAAATTTTTCTTAATGTCCTAACTGAATTATTAGAAAATTAATCAAATTCTATTTGGTTTTCATATTTTGAAAAAGTTAACCAAATCCATTTTGTTTTTTTTTTTTTATTCCGTAGCAGTTTACACTCAATTCACACATTCGTCGTTTACTGTGATTCTTCATTGTAGCAAAATAGTTAATTTTAAATTTATTATTTCTCTTTATTTCTTTCTCTCAGATAGATATTGAAAAGTAGCTGTATGTCTCAAATTTTAGCACAACCGTTACGCCAAATACTTTGGAGCAATGATAGGCAGTCGCTCACGAAGGAAAGCATACAAAAACTCTGTCGCAACGCAGCTTGTCAAGTGCACAGCACATTTGCATGGAAAAAGAGAACGCGCAGATCCGATCTGTGAGTATGCATGAGCGATATGTTTGATTTTTGTGAGTGTTGCCCACCACTGCTCTAGCGCTTAAGACTATCCAAAAAATTTTGAAAAAAGACAAAAATTAATTTTAAACAAATTGTGAAGCTTCTTTGTTTTGCGACGGCTCCATTGTGGCTTCTACCAGTGTGCTGGAGCAATTGCTACTTCCATTAATCGGTGCCACTGAACTATTAATTTGTGTCCGATTGTTTCGTTTCCGCTTGCCGCCGCGCCGGCTGCCCTCACGCCTCTCTACTCCGTTCTGCTTTTGATCCTCGCCATTATCCTTGCTGCAGCCCGCCGTAGTCGATGCTGCGGATGATGATGATCCTTGGCCATGACTACGCTGCTGTTGATTGTTACTGCTATTGCTGCCATTGTGGGCACGCGACTGCATCTTGGCCGGCTTGGGTCGATATGGTGATGCCGCCGCATGTGGCATCGGCTGCAATATATTGCCCACGGCTTTGGTGCGACCCTCGCGGAATACCAGTCGCTGACCGGCACGTATATATTCCGGCTGCTTGATGAATCGAAACTTGACGCGCGCCTTGTCACCGGTTCGCAGGCAATCGCAGGACATGCGCACTATTGATGCCGTTTGCCTTATACTGCCGCAGTGCACCATTGCCTGATAGCGAGCAGAGATCGTTGTTGGATGATGGAGTACCAAGATTTCACCCTCGAATTCCCAGCACGCCTGCGGTTTTAGCTCAGGCGATACCATAACCATACCCTTACGCAAATATGTGCGCTTTATTTTCTTCAGGGCAAAACTTGCTGTTTGGCCACAACGGACTCGCTCCACATTCATTCGCTTGCGATGAATGCTCTTAATGGTAATGGGCACAAAGTTGCCCACAGCATTTGGACCGAGCATGAGGACATCGTTGAGTTTAATAGTGCCTTGCAGGCAAGTGCCCGATACGACTGTTCCTACGCCCGGCACCGAATAGACATCATCGATTTGGAACTCTGCTGGCAGATTCTCTGAGCCTGCCATGCGAGTGCTCAACAGATTGAGGAACATTTTCAGAAGCTCCAGATTATCACCGTTCACATTCGACACCTGGAAAATGGGGCATAGACGTTCGCTAACAAAATTCGTTGCACTAAGCACTACATCGTCCTGACTGCGCACCACTACCGGCACTTTGCGGCATCCCTGCGATTTGAGCATCTTGAAAAGCAGTTTCATATTATCCTGCAGCACATTTGGTGGACACATATCGATTTTGGTCACGACCACAAAAACAGGTACGGCCAAAGCAAGTGCGAGTCCAAGATGTTCCTTAGTCATGCCAATGATGCCGGCATTGGCGCCAATCTAAAAAAATGTTACATTACCATTATTATTTATAAAATAATTTATAATGTTTCATTTTATTTCTTGGTTCAATATATGACCTACGGTACTCACACATAACTTAGCTCTCTATTTTTAAAAAAAATTTCAAATTCTGTTCAGTAGATCCAGAGATTACCAAATACAACCTAGTATAGTATAGATTTAGACAATAAAACGATGCGATTAAGCTATGTAAATCCTTTTGTCTGATCTACTAGGAGGCTTTTGTTCTAAATTATATGTATGTTCTCGCAAAAAATAAAAAATAAAATAATAAAGCATCAACAAGAAAGTTGTTATACGAAAGTAAAGAGTATATTGGGTTTGTGCAATGTCCGTCATGGTGTCTGTCCGTCTGTATTAACGCATCTTTTTTCCACACCCTTCAAGCTAGAGACTTGAAATTTTGCAAATTGGGGTTCTATCGATGATTTCGATAACTCAAAATCGATAATTCCACATATTTCGCACATCCTAACAGCTAGAACTACCAAATTTGGTGAGAAGATAGCTACTAGCAACCCCGAAAAGCTGCATCAATGCTTTGGATGCCACGCCCACCCGTACCGCCCCAACGCTTCGTTAAAAACAGGAACGCGTGTATCTTTCATAGTGTATGAGGGGGCGTGGCATCCAAAATTTGGGGGCTGTTACGTGGCGTCTTCCAATCAAGTTTGGTGGATCTAGCTCATAAACTGTGGGAGAAACACGCATTCCCGTTTGGTGGCTCTAGCTCAAAAACTGTAGAATATATAGGCGTTTCCGACTTCTAAATGCGTGGGGCTGGGGGCAGAATTGGCGGGCGTGGTACCAACATTTTTGATGCAGTATTTCGCGGAATGCCAGTAGCTATCTTCTTTCCAAATTTTGTAACTCTAGCTGTAAGGGAAGTGGGAAATATCTTGATTTATCAATTCTATCGATTTCCCTGCTCCCTAGTAGGCGTAGAAACACAACCTTGACACCTTATCTGTCCCGCTCATGGAAAAGACATTTACAAAGTTGCGTCGGCATCAACAGGCTAAGTGTACTCTTCAGTTTATA
This sequence comes from Scaptomyza montana, assembly GCA_018904305.1. Classification (NCBI taxonomy): domain Eukaryota; kingdom Metazoa; phylum Arthropoda; class Insecta; order Diptera; family Drosophilidae; genus Scaptomyza; species Scaptomyza montana. Next base: position 683,596 of record JAEIGR010000039.1, on the reverse strand, counting down.
AGAATTATTTAATATATCTAATGCTTAAGAGATAACAATTAAAGACTAACCCTGAGTCTGTTTTTTTTGGCATTGTCTTAAAGTAGCGACCGTTGCAATAATTATGTTCGAACACGACAAACATGTTATTTATATGTTGGAATCGAGGAGCTAATATTTACTTACCATCAGCATACCAAAATCTGGCGCATGTCCCGTCATGCCAAAAACTGTGGTCTTCAAGTAGCGTTCGTGCCCTGCAAGATCAATGAAAGTGATGACCTTAGAGGATTTCTCGCATATCTTAACCCAGTCCAGGTGGCCATGGTCGGGCTTATTGACCACATTTCCAACTCCATCAAAGCCGAGTATGTCATTGCCCACCGAACTAGTTCGACCGCTTTCGATTTCGTGCTTGTGCCGAAATAGGCGCTGTCTAGCATGGCCACGCCCATTGTCCAGTTCACCATGTGTCAGAACACCCAATAGCGTCGATTTGCCAGCGTCCACATTACCAACGACCGCAACGCTGCAAAAAGAGAAAAAGTAATTTAATTGCTGCTACAGTCGCTGCTACAGTACTTCAGGTGCCAGGTCTTACCGTATTTCCATAAAGTCCGTTGTGTCAATGTGCTTGCGTATTAGAAACTGAGCTGTTTTTCCCTTTTCTACAGGACGCTCTCGCAGATTAACAAGATCTGCGTCTATGGCTGCTGCCAATTGGCGCAGTGTTTGCACCGATGCCATAAACTGTTCAGCATTCAGGCCGCTATCTCTCCCATCTGTTTTGGAGGATATGCAATTCAAATCATTAGGATAAATGTGTTGATAAATTTCATGGAGAATAGCTGAATATTAATAGCAGCCCCAACTATTCATTACGTCATGCTTTGTATTGGGCAAAAATTGTAAAGTAATAATCTATTACTCTTTTTGCGAGAGCATTTTAGTTTTAATTTTTTATGCAATCTAGGAGTTCTACAATATCGCATTTTTTTTTTGTCTCTTTTCCAAGTTAAAACAGTGATAACTGTACATACCTTCGCCGACGCCTATTTCGTAGATCGTTTCTCCGCAACTGTCCGCAATGCGATCGAGAAGGCGTCGCTTTAGTAACTGCAATTGATCATCTGTTGGCTGCACCAGAGCATCCTTAGCCCGTATGCTGGAGTAGTCGATGGTTAGATCTTGCAGCTGCTGTGTGGGCAGGCCGTCGACGGTGAAGATATTGCTTCGTGCGCTCTTTATGCCCACGCCCACATTAGAGGGCGGCGGTGCAGCTGCTGCCGGTGTGCTCATTAAATTGTTCATTGTTGGGTGTCTATCTAAAATTTTCCAACTTTATATCCTTGGAATCATTGCCTATCTGTGTAAGTTTACGTGCAGGATGTTTCTACAGGAGCACGCAAAGGAAGTTATATTTTATTTTAGTAAATCTTTGGTTTCAACGGTTACACATCTAGCCTATCCTACGCCCATTTGTCTTAACTGAGTTTTGATCGTCGTGCACTCTTCTTGCATTTCGATTGTGAAATGAGAGGAGCAACACTACAAACGTCGCTTTTATACTAGCTGATTATGAAATTCCTTGTACTGAATGATGCAATACGAATACAAAATAGCATTGGAAAAGAGTGCCGTTTAGTGAGTGAGAGAAAACATGAGCGTCTCCTGCGGTTTCATTCGCATGCGAAATAACCGTTACTATAGCGTCGCTTGAGGCAGAGCGAAGATGTTGTCAAAGAAGAACAAGCATGTGTACATGTTTATTGTCAACAGCTGATTTTCAATGAAGATGGCAGCGCAGCGAAAATTTCTGTATTTTAGCAAAGCACCGCAATTTGGCATATCTGAAGACGCTTTTCAGCTGCTTGTTTGTTTGTTTATTATTTTTGTTCTCTGTTTCGTTTATGTAAGCCATTTCTGTTGACGTAAACAAAAAGCTTAAGCACAAGCATTGTTGTTGCACTTTGTATGCTGTTTTCTTTTTCGATACAATTTTCTTAAAGAAATGTATTTTTAGCGCTGTATGCTTGTAGGTATGAATGTGTGCGATCATATTTTGACAAAGCGAATAACAACAGTTTCAGGTAGCGCCTTTTCTGTTTGTGTTTAGAAACTGGCGGCCATTAAATAACAAGTTGACAATCAGCTGAGTGTGGGTAATGTATTTTTTACACTTGCAAATAAGTCACATATTTACGTCGGTGCAATTTCGATTGGAATAAAAAGTGAAAGGGTTGTTTTGATATAAGGACTCCTGTTGCAGCAGACACAAGCTCTTGAAACTGGACAAGTCCCCGCCGATTTGTACTTAATGCGGCTACTTACAATTATGGCAAAGCTTTATTTAACTGCCGATTGTCTTTAAGCACTGTGCACAATGAGTTTTCTTGAGCTAAATTTACTAATATTACATTTAAATGTACATAATTAGTAAATGCTTCCGAAATATAACTCTGTCTGTCCAAGCCACGTAAAATGATCTAGAGTTGCCAGCGTGTTGTAATACAAGTGTCATCGTTAAGCAGAATTATCGATAAAAACATTTTTAGTGGGTGGCAATAGTTATCTAAGTAGCACCATATTTAAATTTTGTGAAAAAGGGGAAGTAGAAATAGTTCCACCAACAAAAAAAAAAAAACCCAAAGTTGATATTCAAAAATGCAAAAGATTAAAAAACTTTACATTTTTTAACACTGCATAAAATTTTACTTCTATTCAATTCTTGCAGTATTTATTGCTGGTTAATTTTTTTTTTTTAAATAGCCTTGCATTATTTGATAAGCTAATAAAGCTTATTTCACTGCGGAAAATGTCTCTGGAAAAACACTAACATCAAACATAACATAACAAAATTTCTGTATTTTTGTTATAAGCCGAAGTGACCGTGACTCACGGCGAATTCATACATATGTATATACAATTTATTTAAGTAAAACACACGCACACATGCATGAACATTAAACAAAAATATTTGTACGGGTGTATGAATGTACATACATACATACATATAAGTATGTATAAATAATGAGCGCACATAGTTTTCACCTTTGAATCGTGTCGCCTTATTACTATTTAGTTACGTACATATTTTCCTGATAACTGAATATAATTTCCACACGCCATTTTATGCACAGTTACTGGTTGCATTATTGCAAATACAAAAAGACGCAATTGCCAACTTATGTCACTGGTTTAAAGACAATGTGTTTTTAACTTCTGAACAGCTGAACGTCGTTAAATGCCGAAATTTCAATGTCAACAAGTTTCTTTCTGTCTGCCTCGTGCATCTGCTTCTTCTCAAACCCCCTGTATGACGCCCTCTCTCACATACATTTTACTCCAAAACGTTGCTAGGCATAGCACTTATGTACATACACAGATGTAAATATGCGTGCGTGTGCTTGTGCGTACCGGCGGAGCATGAGTTATGCAAGCCAAAAATAAATGCTTACAATTTGAATGAATTGTATTTTTACAGTTCTTTTTAATGATTATGAAAATCTAAAAAATAGTTTACAAATTATAAAAATGTTTAACAATTTTGGTATAATTCGTGTTGCATCAATGTAATTTCCATCCAAAGAATTTTGCATCCAACTAATTAGACATTACAAAACAAAGGTTGCTTTCCAGGTCGGTTGAGAGATGAATTAGTTTTAGTTGGTAGCGGGGTTTGTGAAACGTTTTCAAGTATAACTCTTCCACTTCTTATCTGAGGGAAAAAAGAGGTTGCTAATGCTAAAAATATATACATACATACATATGTATATTCAACACGCTCTGAAATGGTTGTTGCTCCCGCGCACACAACTGGCAATGACTTATTTTGGAGTGTTTGTCTTTGTCGCATCACTTTGAATTTCTATGTACTGTATGTATGTGTGTGCATGCACTCACGTATATAATATTTGAATCGTTAAAACTGTTAGTCTATGGATTTCTTGTTGTTATATACGTAGAATGAAATGGTTGACTTGTTGTTTGTGGGAGGGAAAAAAGCAAGAGAATTTAGTGATGTCAGTGAAAAGTGTATGAATTGAGTGGAAACGTGCTTTAATCGCTTGGAAATACATACATATACATATTTGTTATTGTTGTACATAAGTTGTTTTGCTTTCGCATTTTTTGCATTTCGCTCTCAGCTATAAACTACGCGCTTCCAGCTATAAACTAGTATTTGTTGTTTGTTTTGCTTTTTAAGTTTTGAAAAAACCCTTAATATATTAATATAATAATTATATTTTTTGTGTGTTCCTTTCTTAGAGCTCACTTGGATGCCTTTATTTGTATTTTTGAATTTGTTATGTATGGATGTGTGTGTATGTGTTTGACATGACCCCCCCAACTTGAAAGAAGAAGTACTTGTATGTTTTCGTCCATTTGCTTCTACTTCTGTTCGTACTTTTTGTTTGTGTGAGTGTGTTTTTGTTTAAATGTGTTTGTTTTGGGTTTGGTTGAGGTTTTGGTTTAGGCAGATGCCGCAACTTCACCAGATTTTTTGGCCTGTTCAGCACTGGCACCGGCAATAGCAACTTCCTCAAAGTTTTCGACCAGATCTGGAACCTCGTCATCGGCAGCATCCGCAGCAGCAGCAGCTGCGCCGCCGGCAGCAGCGCCACCAGCAGCACTGCTCTTGTTGGCAATCTCCGATGCAATCTTCTTCAGCTGATTTATGTCCTGCGGACCCAACTGCGTCAAAATGCCGGGCAGCATCTCCGAGATCATCTTGTTCTCACCGTGACCGGTTATGGCGAACGTGTTGGTCGGTAGCGAAGCCTGCGCCTTCGGATTGTTGAAATGAATGACGGTACCGTCGTTTTTAATAATATTCACTTCCTCAATACCGGGTATGGTATTGACAGACAATTTTTTCAGCGAAGACTGCAACTTCTTGTCATCGGTTGCCGGGGTCGAGTGCACAATCTTCTTCTTGCGGCGTGGGGTGCCCTTGCCGCCAATGCGCACCTGCGCTTGCAACTTCTTTAGCTTTTCTGGATTCATCTGGAAGGCACACGCGCGCACAAAAACCAAAACACGATATATTAATATTTTTTAGCTGATGTATGTTGAAATTTAAGGCTGAAATTACTTTGATTTTACTATAATTTAGCACAGAGCTAAGCTCGAAAACACGTGCGCCCAGTTGTAGTCAAATGTCAAAAAGAAATCGCCATGATAGAAAGGCAAAGCAGTATGTATAAGTGTGTAGTACTGGTTACAAGCACTAAATCTGTTTTGCTTTTTTATCGATGTTATTCAAGAAATTAATAAACCAATTTCAGCTGCCTGTCGTTTTGGCTTTTGAACTATGCAAATAATAATATTAATTAATCAATATTGTAAATAAGTTTTTGTTTAACATTTTGCTGTTTCTTTATACGAACTCAATCGATAGACTATCGATATACAACATATGTTTTCCTTGTCGTGGTGGTAGTAGTGCTGTACAACGCCTTGTAGACTTTTGCCATTCAGGGCAAAAAAGAACTGTCAACTGACGAGGAGTAAAGATTATCAATCTCTAATTTTAGTAGATAAGATAACACGCTTAATAAAATTAGATTAAACTACAGAAATTCGATTAACGTTTGAAAGCAATAGTTACCCTTCTGTTTAAATATCTTACAAGTGTGTGTAAATTAACATTCGGAGGGAGTGCAACACAACAAACGGACGACAACAGCAACAAGTTGAATTTGTTATTAATAAATTATTAAAACAACACTTATCACAGCGTCTGTTGTACACGCATTAAGGCATAAAACGTGAGTATGTGATATAGTATCCAATCTTATTATTATTGACGCAGTAAGTTCTTTAATTCCATTTTATACAAGACAGTGGATAATTTAAAAGTTTTTACCGGTTTGGACGATTTTGCGATGGATTTCTGGGGCATTTTTATGTTCTTTCTTTTGACATTCCTCATAATGAGCTGCTGCGGATATTGCTGCACAAGCAAACGTCGAGGCACAGTGCTATCAAGTGAGTGAATCAAACTGTATTAAAATCTCTCTGCAGTTGCTATGACTCATTTCGCTTGCGAGAGTGAGGCGACTTGTAGCGGATGTACACATATGCATATTTATGTCAATATCATTATTTTATATAAATATATTCAATGTGTAGATGCAAGCGTACATATTTATCTTAAATAGCTTCATGACTTATACTTTTTTCTCATTTATTGTGCTTTGCATGTTGTTTGCCATATTTAAGTTTGAGTATTATTTCCTCGTCATTTTTATACCCTTAACCCATCAAATGGGTAAATAAGAGTATAATGGTTTTGTGCAAAAGTATGTAACAGGCAGAAGGAAGCATCTCCGACCCCATAAAGTATATATATTCTTGATCAGCATCAACAGCCGAGTCGATATAGCCATGTCCGTCCGTCTGTCCGTCTGACCGTCTGTCCGTCTGTATGAACGCGTGGATCTCAGAGACTACAAGAGCTAGAGACTTCAGATTTTGTATATAAGATCTCCTATACCATGAGCAGAACAAGTTTGCTTCAAATTATCGATAACCATTCTGGTTTCCGATATACACATAGAATCAATAACAAAAAAATATCGAATTTGGAAAATGTAAAAATGGGGGTTGAAATAATGGGTAACGATAGAACTTTTCTGAATATTTCGTTCAAATCGACTAATAATCACCGGAGATATCGAATTTAATCGATTGAAGTTAAGTCAGTATACCAAATTCTTATATAAATTTAATATATTTATTGCAACTGGGTTCAGGGTTTCTTCTAGTCGGGCTCTCCCGACTAGAGCCTTCTTACTTGTTTTATTTTTTATTGGGTCTTTGAAACTAAATTTTTGTTGTTCTTCAATTGCAAGACATGCTCTTTCGTAAACATATTCTTATGAAAATGTGAATTATAATCGATATACAGTACGACCTCGGTTAACGCAACCTATTAAAATTTGCCAGTGGCGAAAACTGAGATGGTTGCGAAAACTGAGGTGAAATTTTCAGGTGGTCACGAGACCTTTTTTAAAAAAAAGATGCCTTCGCTTACCTTTAATATTAAATTAAATGGAATAAGACTTTGTTCAAAGCAAGGATTTCACATTGTTTTATTAATATGTATTTTGAAAAATTGAGAAATTGGGGTCTGTACCTTTTTACAACTTCTATAGAAATAGGCAAATTACGCTCTCTTTGTTTTAGAAACCACGCGTACAATGATTTCTCCATATTATCATATTCGCAAGCTCTAATTGAAACACGCTTTCGTGGCCCGGATTCCGCATTTGTAATAAACTTTCTTAGAGCAGTGTCATTACGTTTAATCCAAGTTATTGAGGATTTATGCACTTGATATTCCTGGTATATCGATTTAATAGCAATTTCACTGTCCAGTTTTTCTAGGATTCCACATTTTTGTGCAGTTGTAATTTTATTTGCATGTTTAATTACTGGCATATTGAACGCAGTATGATTGAACCAACCGATCGCAAAATAAATTCCATCAAAGTGAGTACGCGCAGGCACCAGTCATACATGCATGCATAGATACACGCATCATGCGTGGGATTCCCCAGTTTGTATTTCTCGACAGAGACGAATGAACAAAAAAGAAAAAAAACTAAAGAAAAGTGGTAAAACTAACTAAAACATACGATTTCCCTAGGAAGTTGCGTTAAATGAGGTAATTTTTTTTTAAAGTTGCGTTAACAGAGTCAACAATGTTAAGAATTCGGGTGTTGCTATAATCGAGGAGTTGCGTGTAAGGAGGGTTGCGTGTAACGAGGGTTGCGTTAACCGAGGTCGTACTGTATTCATATACTAAAATATGACAATATAAAAGTTAAACTGTTGCTATCACTAGGCAAATGACTAATAATTATCTAATTATTGATTGTTATTTTATCTAATGGCTTTATTCGGCTATTACGTTAGCGCCTTTATTGTGTCACAATAAAATGCTCTATAATGTGCAAGAAATTTCAAATTTTTTACTGAATGATTTAACTATAAAAATATAATTTAAACACGCTGTACCTTACGTTCCGTTTCCCCACTTAAAAACCTTATTAAAGTCGCTCTCCCAAACTAATTTAAATAAAATATATAAATAAATGTATTTAATGAAAAAATTAGCTTCTGTTTCCTCTGAGAAAATTATGCAACGCTGCCTATAAAAATTAGTTTATATTATTTAAAACCGACCCTATGTTATCTAATTCCAACAGACTTTCGACATATGTATACATACCTCCATAGAAAAAAAACAAAGTAACGCGTTTATTGAAGAATGAAAGTAACCAATGTACAAAAGCCTTTCTCCTATGCTAACTCTCATGTTCGAAATACCCTATAAATTATAGAGCAGCTTTATACTTTTAGAAATAAAAGGTTTTTTTTATTAAATTAAACTTTAAACCTACGATATTGCAAAATATTGTTTAGTATAGGAGAAACTTTCGAAGCTTTCAGAAGGCTGAAACCTATCACTGCTATCAAGTTAATCAGGATGGTTTACATATATTGCGGAGTTTGGATACCAATTGTGGTGTTATTTTGTGTGTTAATGTTAATAGCTGTGATACGTATTATTCAAGTGCGTCGAGTGCGCTTGCAAAACGCTACTGCGAACTCAAGCGGTAAGCAAAGACCTATATAAAAACGTTACACATATTGAATTTGTGTTTTTAAAAAAAGCCTAATATCAATTCTTTTTGCTTAAAGTAAATTAAAAAATAAATTAAATGCAAGCATGCTATGACTTTGAGTCAAAAAAGAGGCTTAAATACACTTAATTGACAATTCTTTTTGGAGAAACTTTTAAAACTACATACTTTATTAGTTTTTTGTACATCGTCACATAACATTAAAGGAACATTCAGTAATTGGTTTGTCATTAATATGGTCATACAAAGAAGTTGCAGTCGGGCGCAACTGACTGTATCACACTCTGCTACCAAAAGAAAACAATGAAAATGCTTGTCAAGAGAGAGGAAAAGAGTACGGTCTGGCAGTATTGCGCTCAGATATAATTTGATGCACACCTTTGGGGACAACGCCAACTATAAAGCCAAAAAATGTGTTTTCTCTTGCTGAAAAATTGTGGAAAATATGGCGGTGTCCAAAATTTTTGATACCGATCTTTGTGGGATGTCATGATCTTTCTACCAAATTTAGTGATTAACTCAAAAGCTGTGGAAGATATGGATGTTTTCGATTTTAAAAAGCTGGTGGGGGGGGGGGGGAGGGGTGTGGCTGAGGCGAATTGTGTGGGCGTGGCACATAAATTTCTTAAGCAGAATTTTTGAGTACGCCAGTCGTTATCTTCTTTTCGAATTTGGTAACTCCAGCTGTGAGGGGTGTGGGAAATAATTGGATTCCTTGAATTTCAGATATTGATTTTATCAATTTCTTATCCCTCAAGCAGCCGTATAAACCCAATCTTGACATTTCTTCTGTCCACATATGGGTTGCGTTCAACAATAAAATTAGTGGTCCAACATTTGTTGCGTCTTAAAAGCAATAACAATATAAATTAACATTAATGATTACATCACCGGATGTAAAATCCAGGACGTGAATTCTTTTGAGGTTGCTGGTGTTGTCTAAAAGACCTAGCGCTAAAACATTGTCATGATCGTATCTCGCTGCATTTGTTCTCGAAACGCCTCTGCTTTCTCAACGCTGTCCTACAGCGTTTCCCCCTGCTATCAACAGTAGTATCCCTTCTGGTTGGTTTCTTTAGATATTTAGTTGCTTTCGAAAGGCTGTAATCAAGATCACATATAGATTAAAAAGAAAAAAAACTTGCACAATTGCATTTTTGCTGATGCTGTTTAATGCTTCGTACTTTAAAGTATTTTTCACAATGACTGCACTTCCACCCTGTGCTCTACCAGAGGTGATTAGCACTTATGATGTTGTACCCTTTAATGGCTATATAATTGTTTTTGGTAAAGTGCGTTTCCGAAATAAGTAATATGTCAATGTTGTTAGTTTTAATAAATAAAGTTATTTCATTGCGATGGTTGGAAAGCCAATTGGCATTCCATGGGTTATACCAAGATCTGCTTGCATAATTTGTTTACTATCAACATTATCATGTTGAGTAAATTATTTGTAAGCTCAGAATGTTTTACTATTAGTTGTTCAATTCTGTCCAAAGCAGATTTTTTTTTTTGTATTACAGTCTCGCCTTGTAAAGCTTGCGCATAACTTGATTGATTCGAGTACATATTTTCATGGTTAGATTCTATTTGAATGAATGTTGTTGATCTCGGTCTGTCACGAGAAGCGATTGGACTTGGCCTGTTATTGGGTAAACTGGACCTATTTTTGGCGATGTTTTGATAACTTCTGCAACCTTTGCTAGCTGCAGGATGGTTCTCATGGCAGTTGGCGCAAGTGGTTGGTTCATTCTTCTCTTTAGGACAGGTGACGCTCGATATACGAAAAAATACCACAAAGCGTCCACGCTTTTTCACATTAATACTGAAATTTTTTCGATTTTGAGCTTATTTTAAAAATAGTTTTTCAACTTTTTAGATTGATGTTCTTTAAAACCGTGTTTTTATTTTTAGATTTTTTAACTATATTTATTATAGCTTTATAGTTCGATGTTCTTTAAAAGTCGCTCTAAAAGCATGGCTTATAATAATTTTCACTTTTCTGGGGCTACAAACAAATAAACAAACATACAATGCGTATTTAAAAGGTACACGCCGCGTGTAACTTTAAAATGTCCCCGTCGAATCGTGTAGGATAGCTGCACGTTAACTTCTAACTTTACTTAGCTTTCTCTGTGTACAAACCTCTCTTAATTTTAATATATGTAAATGGATAATGGATTTGTAAGAAAGCATATACAGGCCATATAAAACATGTAAGAAGGCTCTAGTCGAGTCAGCTCGATTAGAAGATACCCTTTACCCTACACAATAAGCGCACAGTAATTGCAAAATGACAAAACTTCAATCATCGATATTTGTGGTGTTTCTCAACCGATTTATATAAAAATTTCACCGCTTTTCATTATTTTGTCTATTGTTTTTAAGAATTTCAAAATTCAAGATTTTATTGATATCGATATGTATTTGGGAGTGTCGCACATAGACAACTTAGGGTCCTTAGTGGGGCTGGTGGATGAAAAAGTTGGGACTATTGTTGTGTGTCATAATGTGGCATGCGTTGGCTGTGCGTTATGGTGTTCGTCGACACCATCGCTCGAAATGTTTGAAAACGCGTCCAGGCCGTATTCTTCGTGCTGCTATGCTTTCTCTATGGTTAGTACAAGAGAGCTTTTCGCAGTTTCAACTGCTTTGCTATTCGTGCATGCGTGTTGGTTTGCCTCTAGTGTTTTGACCTTTTGCAGCATAGCTGAGAATTTCCCGTCATTTATAGCTCTCAAAAGAGTATATAGCCCACAGTAACCGTTGTGTACTTATGATCTCTACCGGTATTTCTACAAGTGTGTTTATAGGTGCTGTTTTAGTCGTACTTGTTGTCAGTAAAGATTGGGAAATGTGCCTCCAAGAGCATCCACGCTGTTTCCCGTCCATCGACCATCTTTTGTTTTCAGTTGGCTTTGTACTGACTGTAATCGAGTTTGAAAAGTTCCTGTACATCTTTCCGTTGTCCCTTGAGTTTTGGAGTCTTACGGTCTGCACGTTTTATGGAAAGCTAGCACCAAATTTTCATTAAGTGTTTCCAGGGACTTCTCTAGTTTATTTGTTGTGGATATCTTCGGAAGCCTTGGTAGATTTCTTTTAACCTCTACGCTGAACAGTTCCCAGTCCGTGCTCCGCGGGTTTCTATACATATTCTTTTTATTTATACACTTAAAGTTCACTCGGAATTGAATGTTCCTGTGGTTCGTTACTGTCTCGAGAGAAATATTGAAGACGTTGGATGAAATAGGACTTACGTAAGTTGGTCCCCCAGCCACGTTTGGCATCTTAAGATTGAACCATGAAGTCTAGCAGTGACTTACCTCTGATATTGATGTCCCTGTTGCCTTACACCGTATGGTAAGCGTTGGCGTTTGTGTCGTTGGTCAGGGGCTGCTTTTTCGGCTTAACCTCTGCGCAAGTCGTGTGTGATCTTGAGGGGGTGCTGTGATCTCGTGCACCATTTAGCGGGATGCCACCTGAATTAGCTTATTTCTATTACCTTTAAGTGCTACCACTGTGAGATCGTGAGAACAGTAATTATACATTTAGTAATATACCCTTCTTTATTAAAATCGTGGTTCTTTCTCAGGCAAAATATGTTGTAGTTTGGGTGGTTCAGTCCAGAAACCTTATTCTCCTACGCTATCCAAGGTTCCTGGACTAAGACGACGTCGGCGGGCCCTGTCTCCAAGGTTGTCAGTAGCTCCGCTGTAGCCAACTTGCTCTTACAGCTTGATCTGGAAGACCTTTAGCTGCAAACCTCGTGTAGAGCAAATCATACGCTTGTTTGTTGATTTGTAAAATTTGCTGACCCTTTTATTCAGGCTTTGCTACGCGTATCACCTTCCAATCAACAGTTGTGACGTCTGGGTTTTGCTACCTTAGTAGCCGCAGCGCCTAGTCTTTCAAAACGACGTGGGAAGAGCGCACTTTGGTGTTTGACACGGATGGAATACTTGATCTGTCCACTACCTCTATCTTAGCGGTCACGATTTAAGTGACCCTCTTCTTCGCAGCTCAGAATCTTGACGTCGGCGAGCCAACCCGCTCCATCATAAGAAATGGGAAGCGAGTCCGGTTCACCCATACGATTCAGAAGCTTATCGAACAGTATCGCCTCGAACTTCTTCCACTGCTCGGGCTTCATTTGGTCGTTTGGGTCGCTCGAAGAGCACGACGACTAGAAGCCGCCTCACCATATCGGTTTTGCCCTCTGCACTTGCTTTTTGCATAGCCGCTTGCATGCTGGCACTTCTGCATTTCCGGTTTTAGCGGAGCGCTGGCATTTGCCGGCCGCTCTTACGCCTCAGAGTTTAGTGAACCTCCATGTGGTGTGTGTTGACATCACAGCCCGTGCTTGACCCTCTGTCTTCTCCATGTAATTCTCATTTTTGAGAGCCAGTTCAGTTGTTCAGTTGCGGATTTTGCCAGCCAGTAATGAGATAAGTCAACGATAATTTGAAACAAACTTAATCTGCCTATGGCTTATTAGAGCTGGTATTCAAAATCTGGAGTCTCTATTTCTTATTTCATGATGGAGTAATCAAAGATTGAAGCACTCAGAAGCGCATTTTTGCCGTGTATCTTTTGGCTGAGATATCTTGATAGAAGCCTTTTAAAGTTGTGTTAATTGAAAAATTATGTACTTATGTTAATCGAAGTTAGGGTCAGTAGACTGCGATGTTTGTTGTAATCTATATCAAAATATTGATTATCGTTTCCGATACGAAATGTTCAAGGTTCAATTGGTTTACCTAGATCATATTAGGGAATTTAATTGTGCGAAGAAATATAAGCATATTATAAACGATCCATTGACGCACAAGGCTGTTGTAAATTATATGCCAACTTTAATATTTAACTTAATAGTCTACTGCTAGTTGCTTCAAATGTGTCGCTTTCAGACGACCATAATCAATCTCCTGCATTAGCTGTTACGTTCCAGGCGTCTACTTGGCTTGCCTTATCTTATCATTTAATGTTTTTTGTTTTTGCTGGTTGCTTTAAGCCTGGTAATAGTAAGCAAACGAAATGCTTAATAAAAACCAGCAATAGACGCGCATCGAAATTATATACTCCTAAACTTTTAAGAAATGAACATCACGTAGCCCGAAAGTGAAATTTGACTGAAACAAATGCAAATCAATAGAATTAATAGTTTTTAATAAATACATTGTATAATACATTAAAAATGGCGCACACCAAGAAGGATTTGGAAATCTCCACAATTATTCTCCTCTGTCTCTTTGTCGTCGTCTGTGCTGGCATTCTAACGGTCATAACTAGGAGCTTCATCAAAAAGCGCAAAAAACAAAAAATTTACGTTCTTGAGGCTTGTTAGTTTATGTGATACATATTAAAAAAATTATATCTCAAAAATAATATAATTTGTGATCTTAGCTGTATATAATAATAATAAATAAATAATAAATAACAATAATAATAAATAAATACCGAAAAATAAACAACAAGCTTTAAATTTTGAAGAATAAGTCATTATAATTGATAATCCTTATATATTTATTTCTAAAGCGTTTCATTGGATTGTTAGTAGTAGTAGTAGTATTCAGTTGATTTCAGCTTGACTCGTTTGGGGTATCTGAGTGTTTATGTTTACGGACTTGATTTTATTTATGATTGTATTAAATCACAGATTCAGCTTGCATTAGTTTTTAGTTGCGTAAGACAACAATGTACAGCTGTGTTCAAAATAATAGCAGCGCACTTTTTGCTGACAAATATGACCAAATTTTACGCGTGTTCGTTCTTGAAGATCGAACACTTGTGCACATTTTTTTTATAATAGAGTGTGGGGAAGAGAAAAACGAAAAAATCCCGTTGGAAAAGCTGTGCTTTACCGTTTTATAGATAATTTTGCGTAAGTACACCGAAATTGTGTTGTTCAAATTAATAGCAGCGCTTCATTTAAACATTACAAATATTCAAGTAAAAGTTGTTAATTTCATGAAAGTAAGTTTAATTAATGTTTTAACTATTAATTACATCGGAATACATAATAATAATGAATAAAATTGTACTGTAGTGGGTAGAAACAGTCATTGCTCAATGAAAAAGCGCGAATGGATATTAAACCTTAGAAAACAAGGTAAAACATACAGGGAAATCGAAAGATTGGTTGGATGTTCTGCTAAAATGGTCTTTAATGCCATTAACTATCGCCAGAAACCCGAAACCCGTGGCAGGAAAAGAGCTACCAATGAAATTGATGACCGACGCATTGTGCGCTCCATCAAGGCTAATCCATTCGCGTCTGCAGATTCATTAAAAGCAGACCTAAGCTTTTCAGTGAGTAGTGTCACTATTCGGCGAAGACTTCTGGAGCACAAACGCCAGGCCCGAAGTCCAAGGAAGGTGCCTCTACTTACTTCTAAACACATAAAAGCTCGAATACAGTTTGCTAAAGAGCACCTGAAATGGCCCTCAACAAAGTGGCGCAACATTCTCTGTTTGTTTGGTGGAACTGGATCCAGACAATATGTGCGTCGTCTGCTAAAACACTGAATATTACCCTAACCACACGCTAAAGACAGTTAAGCATGGTGGATTACAAATTACATGCGCTGCTATTATTTTGAACACAACTGTATATTCGATCTCTGCAAATAACGAGAGAGCGCAACTGGTTAAAGTTGAGGGTAGTTTCTTTGTAATTTTACTTGTCTGTTGCTGACAAGCTATACAGATGACAGTTACATAAGTTACCAATGGATAAAACAAATATACATACAGACATTCAAATGCAAATCTATAAATATAAGATTACCTTTCCTTTTGCAGCTGAAAAGAGTGCTACGTGCCTGCTAAAGAACAAAGCAACAGGTCTTGGCGACCTTGTCGGCAGTGTTGGATTGGATGACAAGCAACTGTTTTTGATTATCGCATTTATTTCTCCTTGTTTCTTATCCTTGTTTCTTATCAGCAGCGGTTTTTCTTTCTTGGTTTCTTAATTTCTTGTTCTTATTAACAGACATGACATAGTCCAGTGGCAAATTAAATTTCAGTGGTTGGTTGTAAATCATTTGCGTTTGTAACTTTGTGGTGAGCTGAACGGATATAGTATGTATAAATTTCAGACTAACAATTAGATTCCGATAAATGGACTGGCTAGCATTTCTGCCATTGGCTATTCTAGTACTCATAGTCGGTTTCATTCTTGCAACTATTTATTTCATTCGGTGTTGTTTTGTTGCCAAAATGTACGTTCAACTATTTCGACATGCCGGTGAGTAGTTTGTGCGTGTATGTGGCCTAATTTTCCTGCTTTATTATAAAAATCAATTGATAACCTTTTGATTGTAATATTAATAAAATATACTTATGGCACAAATTCTAGGTACACTCCCTCTGTTGGTTATTCTAAAGGCAGCCTTTTTGACCTTAGCCCCTTTTCAACGAAGTTAGTCTCTTGGAGAATGAACAGTCCGCTATATGTCAATACTGACTAGTAGGAGTAAAAAAAGTTTTGTTAACCTTAACGCCTCAAACAGTAAAAGGTACACAATCGAGGGGGAACAAATCTACAAATTGAGCAGCTCGTTCTTGCCGTCGGAAAAAAGACGCCAAACGTAAAAGCATGCAGCGATGAACCTCAAACTGACTGCACTAAACGACTCTCAGCTTCAACATGAGCCAATCGCGTTTCGCCCGAATAAAACCGCAAAACTCATTCGAGAGCTTTAAAACCCAAAAAATATCTCCAGCCTAAGACGTAATAGCCCCAAAAATTATTGTCGAGATTATTGTGCCGTTTGCCCCGCTCTTCAATGCCATCACCAAACTTGTCCACTTTCCAAACTAATAGAAAAAGTCATGTAAAACGAAATGTACGACGAACACAGTACTGAAGCTGGTGTTAAACAATGCAGCGTATTTGGGCCAAATCATATGTCCTTTTCATAGCAGACGATTGACAACTTCTAACGTGAACAAATAAAAATGCAAGCAAGAAACTTTCACTGAAGATTTACATGCGACCGACACATTGAAGCTAAGAGAATACTTCTTAAAATTAATGCCAATTGGCCACCATTGACTTATCAAAGCTCGTTATCTCTTAGTCTGGACTACAAGGTTCTGCACTAAAACCAATTTGGACCTATGGTTCCCAGTTAAAGGCCTGTACGCAGAAGCCTGTACAGCTCCCGTACTGTAAAAACTTCATATAAAAACAAGTGGAAACGTTGCAGTCGGACGCAACCGACTGCGGTATACTCGATACCAGTATTAAAACCGGTAAAAAAAGGCCTTATTGCAAAGGGGAACGGATGCGGCAAGGATGTACGCTGCCTTAAAGATTTTCCGATGCAGATGGGGATGCCACAAGCAATCTTCCTTACAAATTTGGTGACTCTAGCTCAAAGTTTGTAAAAGTGGGGAAAGGGGGCCTGGGGGCGGTATGGGTAGTTGTGGCATCCAAATTTGTGATGCAGATCTTTGTGGAATGTCAATTGCTATCTTCATACCAAATTTGTTGACTCTAGCTCGAAAATTGTAATAAATGGAGAATGGGGGGCTGGGGACGGTATGGGTGGGCGTGGCATCCAAATTTTTGCTGCAGATCTTTGTGGAATGTCAATCGCTATATTCATACCAAATTTGGTGACTCTAGCTCAAAGTTTGTAAAAGGTGGGGAAAGGGGGGCGAAATGGGTGGGCGTGGCTCCAAAACTTTGATGCAGATTTTTGGGGGTCGCTACCAGCTATCTTCCTACCAAATTTGGTGGCTCTAGCTCCACAACTCTGGAAGATACACGCATTCCCGTTTTTGACGAAGCGTTGGGGTGGATGGGGGCGGCTAGGGCAGTATTGGTGGGCGTGGCATCCAAACTTTGATGCAGTTTTTGGGGGGTCATCATCACCTATCTTGGCACCAAATTTGGTGGCTCTAGCTCAAAAACTGTGGGAGATATAGCCATTTCTGATTTCAAAATTCGGGGGGGCTGGGGGCGAAATGGGTGGGCGTGGCTCCAAAACTTTGATGCAGTTTTTTTGGGGGTCGTTGCCAGCTATGTTCCTACTAAATTTGGTGGCTCTAGCTCCACAACTCTGGAAGATACACGCATTCCCGTTTTTGACGAAGTGTTGGGGTTAATTGGGGCGGCTAGGGCAGTATCGGTGGGCGTGGCATCCAAACTTTTGATGCAGTTTTTGGGGGGGTCATCATCACCTATCTTGGCACCAAATTTGGTGGCTATAGCTCAAAAACTGTGGGAGATATAGGCTTTTTTGACTTAAAAATTCAGGGGAGCTGGGGGCGGAATGGGTGGGCGTGGGTTCATAATTTTTGATGCAGTTTTTTGGGGGTTGCTAGTAGCTATCTTCTTACCATTTCACAGTGGTTCCGCTTGTATGGAAGCGCGGCCAAAAATGCTTTTAATGGCAATAGAGGGCTGAAAGTTTTACCAAGCTTCGTAAATAGTGTTTGTAGTTGAAAAAATCCGCCAACCAATGAACCCCAAACAATAAAATTTAACAAATAATTAAACAATAACAATTTATGAGCCATTTAAGTACAAAACAAAATTTACAATGGTTGTAACTTCAAAATTATACAAAAATTTTAGGATGTCTCCTCAAGCAACCTATTAACTGAGGGAAATAATTTTAAATTGTCCATTTTTCAATATTTCTCTGCCCAGTAATATATGGGTCGGACCGTAAAAGCAAATAATTCAAAATGTCTGTATTTGTAAGTATTCGTGACATTTTGCGGGTATGATTTAGTCTGCATTTCTTTATTTCTTTGTTGTTCGCCTCTGCAGCTTCCTCCGAGAGCTCTCCAATTGAAACAATTGCGTGCTCTATAATAGCAGATCCGTGAATAAGCACCTTGTGAACCGTCGCAGGCAAATAGTACCAGGGATACTCCTTGATTAACCCTTTGGCAGTATCGAGGGCATATTCATTAAATTTGTGTACGTTGATTTTGTGTCCCGATGCCAAAGCTTGCAGTAAGGTGGAACAACGATGAATCAAATTTTCATTGAGGCCTGTAATTTCTGCAGACAACCGAGGATTCGAAAAAATTTTCTAGCTACATTGCCATCGTTGGATGTTCCTTTGCCACCATCTCTAGGCTGGTCCACTATTAAGCCCATTTTATCTCGAAAATCCCGTTGAACTTCTCTCTTTCTTTCTAAAACTTTTTGTTTTTGTTGGGGCCCTCTGGCCTGCCACATTTTTATGACTGACTTATAAGAAAGGTGAAGAAAGTATTCAAAGAATCTTATTTTTGCATGCAGTGGAGATAAGCCAAACTCGAAATATTTTGTTGATACCTTTTGTCCAAACATTCATTCAAATTGTTCATCTCCGTTGGCTTTGCTTCGCAAATATAACATTTAGTGGAGTGCGATTCACTTAAAGCGTTACAAACTTTTCCATCTACCATAGTTAATTGTAAGCTATGCTCAACGAATATTTTTCTCTTTTGGACACATAGTTCTGTAGGTATTAGAAAATCTATTTTTTCCTTAAAGTACTTCTCCTCTGATTTTGATACTTCGGTCGTCTCTTTTTTAAACTGGAATCGAATAGGTCTGCAATAACGAGTTGACGAAGGCCGAGGGTTTTTCCAAATTACTTTTTGATCAGTTTTTGAAATAAGTTGAAGAGGCACGTAAGATGTAACGAATAAACTTTTGTCGTCTACATCATTATTGGAAAACGTTTGCTTGTACTCGCTATGGCCCGTACTTCCATCAAACCCCCATTTTCCAATTAATAACAGATGAGCAACAGAATCATCTGCAATTGTTTCAATAACATAAGATTGAAGCTCAAGTATGCTCGAGGCTGTGTTATTTAACAAGCTTTGAAGTTCGACTTCTGCGTAGGATTCGTCTACAGATATGTTGTCAGGATATCTATCTTTTTAGAGCTTAAAATGCATTGATAGCTAGGAAAAAATCTAATAATATTTTGCTGTTTACAAAATTCCGAATCAACAAATATTGGTGTTTGGTCATTCCGGTCTCCATTAAAAGAAAATGACTTCTGTGGGATCCGCTGGCAATACATTTTGGGTTTGGTTTTCGTTTCGTAATGCAGAGACGCGGTCACATCAATTTCGACCAGCTGAGCTATACGCCGACGCTTAGTCCTCGTTGAAGACTCCATAAAATTTAGTTTTTTACGGCCGCGTGGAGCACTTTCCGCATTTTCTTGGGGTACATTTTTTGTATTTTTCAATAAAATTGACTCCGTTATAGTCAGCCAATCAGACTCATATTGTAAAATAGAAAATTTCTTACGTTTATAACGCATCCAAAAATCAACAATTTTTTTGCAAATGTACTTAATTGATTGAATACACGCATTCAGTTCATCTCTAAAGCCGTTGTTTATCAAATTTTGTTGGACATCAGCAATTACTTGTCGTAATTTTCCAGCGTCCTCCTTTTTGGAGCACCATATATTAAAAATATGTAGGCGTGCGAACACACACCGACTTATGTTGCCTATGAAATTAAAAAGTTGAAAACAACGAAAAAAAGTTAAAAACAACAATTACGAAGTTTTTATACACAATGTAAACCACAAGTAAAGACGAAGACAAACACACAAAACAAACACAGGGGCTCTGCTGGACAAGTTTGACCTTGAAGAAAAAAAAGATGCGTTAGGTTATTGATTGTTTCACCCACATCTGCAAGTTTCTGCAGCTGACTTAAACACTTTTATTAAGTAAAAACTCTGATTAATACAATGAACATAATATCTATGGGGGAATCGGGGGGAACACAACTAAAACTTTAGGTAAACATAAAAAGACGTTCACAAAATACACAAAAAATATTAAATCGATTTTGATAATTTCACCAAAAAATTTGTTGGATTTATTCAATTCTTAATATATACATTTAAAGTAAATACCTTCAACTTCAAAATGCATTTTGAATAATGAAAATCGGATCACTAAGTCAAACGTTTGACCACTTTGAAGCGCAATTTTGTTTTGTAAAAATTCTTGCTAAGTACAGCTGCGCTGCAAAAATTTACACATGATCGCGCTTTGCATTCTATTTTTAGAAAGTCCCGTTAGATTTCCAGACAAAACCGGTTTGCCATCAAGAAGTTTGAACATTTTAGAGACAATTTGCATGCAATTTTTTTCTATTCGTTGTTATCAGTTTTTTTGATTTTTGGCCTCTGGCGGAACCACTGTGCATTTGGTAGTTCTAGCTGTAAGGATGTGCGAAATATGTGGATTTATCGGTTTTGAGTTATCGAACTTATCGATTTGCCAGCCCCCCAGTTATCGTAGAACCCCCATCTTGACACTTTAATTTACTATCCCATAGATAAAGAGAATTGGAAAGTTTCAAGTCTCTAGCTTGAAGGGTGTTGAAAAAACTTGCATACATACGGACGGACAGACAGACAGACGGGCAGACACCATGACGGACATTGCACAAAACCAATATACTCTTTACCTTTGGTATCGAGTATAAAAATGGTCTCGTACAGCTTCAGTACCGTACTTACATTTTCGGTCTGCAGTTCTGTTGGCTACTGGTGGTACTGTAGTGTTGAACAATGAAAATGTTAAAATATTATGTTAAAATGTTACGACAGTAAATAGCTTTCAGCAGCTATTTACGATTGTAAAAAAAGCAACAACATGTCGGGCAAGAGCCGGCTTATTCATTTTTCGGATAATATTAACAAAGTTGACCTAATTGAGGTTCCAATAGAGCCATACTTATTGTTTTGGCAGTCAATGCTGCACAAGAAGTATTGAATAAAAATATATTAATTAATTATTTATAAGATACAATTTAAATAACATGTAAGCTGGATTGTACTGCCACTGATCTATTACAGGGTATAGATCATTAAGGTGAATTTGCTTTGAGTCT
The DNA here is from genome assembly GCA_018904305.1 of Scaptomyza montana. Lineage (NCBI taxonomy): Eukaryota > Metazoa > Arthropoda > Insecta > Diptera > Drosophilidae > Scaptomyza > Scaptomyza montana. The sequence goes on along the minus strand of JAEIGR010000039.1, from coordinate 662,080 downwards.
TTTGAGTGGTTTCAGTTATGTTTAGCATAATCTTTGGTAATCTCAGCTCTGCCCATCAAATATGGGTTCACTAAAATGCGACCGCCAGCAGCAGAGCGTTAGCTGTACTCAAACACAAAAGTAGCGCGCGTTGGTCGGGAATCATTATTTTGAAATCAAGTGTACAAAACACAGTTGCATTTCCGATTTATTTACAAAAAACAATTAGTCTACCGCCACAATATGTGAATTTTTCAACACTTGTCGTTACAATCGTAAAACTCATGTGTACGGTACGGGAGCTGTACGGGGCTCATGCGTACAGGCCTTAAGGGGAAAAGCTAGCAACAGCAACATCGAACTTGAGAACCATCACCGAGGCACTGTTGTATGTTCGAAACGAAAACATTAAGAAAGACTTAAACATCCTACCAGTCAGAGAGATAATAGCGGAATAAACAGAAAAATACTTTAGCAAGCTCTCATCGGATCTTCTCCGTAACGACTTACCAATCCATCTATGAATCTAACGTGCGCCCATGTAGAGTACAGTAAAAAACTTAAGTGTCATTCGAGGTTTATTAATAAGATTTTTAAAAAGAATCTTATAAGTATGTTAAATTCAAAAGCATGTGTATATAATCAAATATACATCGTGTATTAGTTTAGTTGTTAGTTTGTATTAGTTAAATGTATTTACCTCCTGGCGCTGACCGATTACCTTGTCGATGATAACGTAAAAATTCTCTCTAGTTATGTTTATGTCAACAGTTTTTGCGGTATGTTTTCGCAGCGTTCGTAGCCAGTGCTGTGTTGCATTTATATTTGTATTTTTGATTAAGACCTTGACTTAGTTATGAATACTTGCTTTTAAAGCAACTTAATTGTAAATGGCTGTTAACATTGATATGACGTCATAAAGACAAACTTGAAGTTGGAATATTGAAAAACTGACTGAAACTATGTTTGTGAGAATGTTAATGGGTTTCCCATTTTCTTGTTTATCATAAATACATATATATTATATGTACAATCATTACAAAAACAACAAACAAAATTTTCAAACGTGTCGCACGTCTAACTTGCAATCAACATCATATAAATTCAAAACCCAATCTATAATATGTATGTATGATGCATTTACTCTGTAACTTGTTTGAGCGAAGCGATTTAATTTTATTGTCATTGTTTTTGCAGTCTCTGTTTTAAAACTTTCGATGACGCAATAAGAATTATAAACACAAATTGAAATCAATGAATGTTCTTCTTATGTAGTTTCCCAATATATTATAAATTCCCATATGATACTCAAGTTTAGCAGGGCATTCCCAATTGCACAGCATCATTTTTAGCTGCATATCCATAAACTGGATTGCAACAGTTGCATTTCGTCTCAGTTCGTTTAAGTTCGTCGCGTTGCGTTAACTTACTTTTGTTTCGCTTAAACTGCATTTACTAACCTGCAATGCCGGAGGTGCGCTTTGGCGATGAAACCTTTTTCTTTAACGATTTTCCAAGAGGTGGAGAAAATCATAATTTTCCTAAATTACCGCACGATACGGGAGAGAAAGTTTTGATTGGATTTTTTACCCTCATATTTGTTATAATGATTTGTGGGTGCTTTCTTAACTGCTGTAAGCGTCGTCGGCAAGTTATTGATCGTGGAGAATTTTGTAATTGTAATTATCAAAAATTTTTTGTATCATAAACCTAATGTATGTTTGTATAAAGTTATTAATAGAATACGTTTGCTAAGATGGCGACAACGGCGTAGTTGGAATTTCATAAACAAGTTTGATTATTAAAGTGCTTAACAAGATATTTTGGTGCTATAAAATGTACCTATTTTTAATCTATAACAAAAACAAACAGTGCTGAAAACTCAATAGCATCTTTAGAAAATAACTCTACTGTTATGATAACACAAGTTTACAACTTTTGAACCACAGAAGCAGATGATGCTCTGAACTCAAATATTCAACTCAGATTGGTTCTAGTTTTTGAGTTCGTACATTCTCGTACACACCGGAACTACTGCATTCTTTTAACGGCTGTCTGCTAACCACGTTGCATCAAACATCATTTAGAACTTTTATATGGGCCGGATAAAGTGTCAAGATTGAGTGTCTATGCCTGGTAAATCGATAAATTCGATAGCTGTAAATCAGCGTTTCCAAAGATCGAAAAAAAATGGGGGGGGAGGAGAAAAAAATATGAGGGGGGAGAAATTTGTGTTTTATAAATAAACCGCTTTTTCTCTTACATCCGTGTTCGGCCATATACTCTCTCACAACCTGTGTTCGGCTGAAGCTAGAAGTGTCAAACGCGCAGTCATTCGCTATGCTGCATTGCAAAAAAAAATGTTTCACGTTGCCTTCGTGTTTCGCTTCTCTTTCATTGTGTGAGTTTGGACATCACTGCTGTAAATAGAAAGATACACATTCTTCTCAAAACCTTACAGCTAGAGTGTGTCTGGTGAACTTGCTGCCAATATAGGTAATGACGTCCCCTAAAAAACTGCATCAAAATCTTAAAAACAGTTCTTGCACAGTTTTTGAGTTAGAGTCACCAAATTTAGTATGTATTAAGATAGCTTGTTACAACCCACAAAGATCGGTACACAAAATGTTTATGCGACGCCTCCAAACAATGTCCGATGCCCCTCTTTAAAAGCGGGTTTACGAATATCTTTCACAGTTTTTAAGCTAGAGTCACCAAATTTGATGGCAAAATATCTGGTGTCATCACCGGAAGATCAGCAAACCCTGCTCGCAGCCATACCCCTTCTGTCAGGCCTATTTTTTACCCGTTTTTAAAATAGTATACCGCAGTCGGTTGCGGCCGACTGCAATGTTTCTTCTTGTTGAAACATACTCACTTATAAATCAGACGCAGACGTTGTTTCCAACCAGTCAGACAATTATAAACATATTCCTGTTTCTATTAAATGTTAAATGATTATATATTAAATGAAACAAACAAATTTATAAAAACCTTTGTTGAATATATTTATATATTGTGTTCTTTTTACCCCTATATTTTTATACAATAAAACTCGCTGTATTGACTAACGTATTTATGAAGTACATACATATATTAAACCTCAATTTAAATCGATGCAGTCATTTTGAACATGGGGAAAAAAAATGTTTCAGTCGTTTCGTTGTTTTCAACGTGTGCAAGTACTCTTTATGGCAATCGATCCAAAAGAAATCGGTCTATACTGTATTGTTGCCATTGTAATCATTGTTGCTATGTTGCGTTACTGTTGCATTGACTGCAGGCGGAATGATGACTTCTATCACTTTCAAATCGATGAAAACGAAAACAATTCGGATATAGAAATTACCAGTGATGATTCATGTTAGTACAAACAAAGCTTGACTAGGAGATGCCCTGAACCCTAGACATAACGCCTACTGTCATTATTTGAATGAAACTTTCACAAATAAAAATTATTTTTTCTGCATATAGTTTTGAATTTATAGAATTGTTGTTGTTATCAATTATCAGAAGAATTATAAGAAAAGCTTATTGCATGCACTTTCTATATACGCATGCACACACACACTCACACACATGCATACAAGCATGAGAGCTTTCTTCCTTGTTAAAATTGATTATTTGTTATTTATAACCGACCGAATGCATATTAATCTTTGGACTTATTATGTTGTAAATGAATTTATTGCATCGGTTATACTTAGTGCTTCTGTCAGTGCATATGCATGGCTTATGGACAGAGATATGAACGGCCCCTTTATAGCAATGAAACCAAATAAGTTATAGTCAGTGAAAGCGATATCATAATTGTGACTTAAGTGCGGATGTGTTTCTTTCTGTAAATATTTAATGACAAATTTATTTATAATTTAATACTTTAACCATTTTGTGTTATGTAAGTTAAATATGTATTAGAAAACGAGAAACAAACAAAAAATGTTTTGTAAAGTTATTAATTATTTGTCGCTAAAACCAAGAATCAATCAAAATTATAAACTGCAGCTTACAATTTTACATTGATGAGTTAGATTTATTAAGATATCCGTGATCTGTCCCAATATGTACAACTTTACGCTGCAAGCGGACTATACATATAAAGATAAACATTTCGATCTACATGTGGCTGTGTTTATTGGCATATACAAACATTAACCTTTTTAAAATTAACAGCTACGGTTCGATTAGCTTCTCGTGCATAATTAAGGTCGCCAGTGACGTGTTTAAACTTTTGCCGAGTGTAGTAAGTTCAGAGAAAATGAGTATGAAGTTCTATGTTTTATAAGATAAATAATAATTATTTGTATGTACCTTAAACACATTTAAAAATGTAAAAGGCTAAAATGAAGTTGTCCAAATGTATTTAACAGATAGATAAAAGACTTCTTACCCTTAAAATGTTTATACAGTAGCGGACAAAGAAATCCGGACAGGCAGAAAAGTACTCAGTTTGTCTACTTTTTAACAGTGTGCTTGAAAAAAAAAATGTGACAGTCGATCTTCCATATAACGAATTCCGTATAACGAGATTTTCTATACAACGAAGTCAGAAACCAGAACCCTGCAATTTGGTTCAGTCAAAAACCCATTCTATATAACGAATTTTATCTATAACGAAGTTTTTTCTTGTCCTCTTGAGATTCGTTATATGGAAGTTTGACTTTATTAAACTAATTTAATTAATATACATACATATATGCTTATCAAAACAACTTTCATTTTGATTCCAATAATTTTTTTTCACACTTTTCATGCTGTTTCAAAATTGGCATATAGAGCACATACGTAGGCGTCCGGATTCATTTTAGCGCTTTTGCACACACATTTTTGATAAGCATCATCCATATGTGTGATCGATTCCAAAGACTACATTTTTAGAACGCAGCTTAAGTTTATTTTCAATTTTCGATTACAATATATGACATTAATAAAACAAAATCTCAAATTTCTTAAGTTTTTTTTAGAAAGTTTGAGATATTTAAATTGTTCTCTACAATTGAATCGAGTTCGGTGAAGAAACAGCGAAGTTACCAAAGATTTCACTTTAATCAGCAGCGCAATAGCAAGTGCTGGCATATTATGTGTAAGCTAATGGTATATACCAAGCACATATTTTTTGCGCGTACGACTTTTTTATGGTTAGCTTTCAGGTTGTCTTCTAGTTGAGTTTTCTTAACTAGACCCTTAAGTGTTTTTATAAACATAAATATGTATGTCTTTGTACATACGCAAAAATAAAAATTATATTTTCATATTTAGTTCAAAGAGTTTAAATAAAACAAGTAAGAAGGCTCTAGTGGGGAGAGCCCGACTAGAAAATACCCTGAACTCAGTTGCAATAAATAAATTAAATTTATATAAGACTTTGGTATACTGACTTAATTTCAATCGATTAAATTCGATATCTCCGGTGTTTCTTAACCGATTTGGACGAAATTTTCAGAAAAGATCTACCGTTACCCATTCTTTCAACCCTCATTTTACATTTTCCAAATTCGATATTTTTTTGTTATCGATTCCATGTGTATATCGGAAACCAGAATAGGTATCGATAATTTGAAGCAAACTTGTTCTGCTCATGGTATAGGAGAACTTATATCCAAAATCTGAAGTCTCTAGCTCTTGTAATCTCTGAGATCCACGCGTTCATACAGACGGACAGACGGACAGACGGACGGACGGACGGACATGGCTATATCGACTCGGCTGTTGATACTGATCAAGAATATATATACTTTATGGGGTCGGAGATGCTTCCTTCTGCCTGTTACATACTTTTGCACAAAACCATTATACCCTTATTTACCCATTTTATGGGTCAAGGGTATAACAAGTGGAAACCTTGCAGTCGGACGCAACCGACTGCAGTATTCTCGATACCTGTTTAAAAGCGGGTAACAACAGGCCTGATTGCAAAGGGGTGAGGATGCGGCAGGGGTGTGCGCTGCGTTCAAAGATTATGACTCTAACTAAATAGCTGTAAAAGATGCACAAATTCCACTTTCTAACATGGCGGTGAGGCGGCCGGGGAGGGAGGGGGCTAGGAAGTTATGGGCAGGTTCGGCATCCATGCAGTTTTTTGGAGGATGTCATCACCTATCTTGGCACCGAATTCGGTGACTATTGCTGAAAAACTCTGGAAGATACAGGCGTTTCTGATTTCAAACTGCGTGGAGCAGGGGGCGGAGTGGGTGGGGGTGGCTCCAAAATGTTTGATGCAGTTTTTTGAGGGATGTTAATAGCTATCTTCCAACCAAATTTGGTAATTCTAAGTGTAAGAGTGTGAGAAAAATAAAGATTTCTCGATTTTAAGTTATCGAAAACATCGATTTCCCAGGCCCCCAGCAATCTAGAACCCCAATCTTGACACTTTCTCTGTCCTAGCCATAGAAAAATATAGTATAGTCTTTACCTTTACCTAGTATAGTCTTTACCTTCGGTATCGAGTATAAAAATTCAATATACATGCAATCATTTTATTGCACAGTTTAAAATTAAATATTCTACTTAAAAGAGAATGTGAATATTTTATTCAAAACAGGAATTATGTGCCACTTATCTGGCAGTGTATTTATCTATATGATTCCTGAGATAGCCCTTATATTATTTTCCTTAGAAATTCGCAATTCATTGAATGACTAGTGAATTTTTCTATTGCTTGAGTAAGCAATGCATTTATTTTTAGTCGTTTCGTGGTTGCTGCGCTGAAAGTAACGTTCTTTTTTTTTTAAGTCAGACATGGATAATGCCGGACTCGGTTGGATACTTTTTTTCACATTTGCCATATTTTGTATGACCTCTTGGGCGGTATTTTTGACACGAGGACGGAATCGTCGAGCGGATCTAATGAAGGGTACAGGTCTGTCAAAGTGAGAAATGGGTTTTCCTATATACAATTTTTTATATACATGATAAATGTGTGAAACTGATAACAGCGCATTAACTCGAAAAAGATAATAGTTAAAAAAAAAAAAACTCAACCTCATGTTTTTTCCCTGCTCTTTACATGCATGTTCATTGAATTACTTATAAGTAAATATTAATATTAATAAATTTATAATAATTATTTCAAAAACTTGTTTTTCGAATAGTTTATTTTCTGCTCTTTTAGGCAGTTAATGTTTAAATTGCGTTTTTGCTCTTTCTGTTTTTTTTCCATTGTGCATTTATTAATATTGTCGTAACTAACTTGAAAAATTTGATAAACACGCGTGTAAAAAATATTTAATATCTCAGCAATTATGCTTGTCTGAGTTATCAGTAAATTTTTATAGCTACAGCCCAATCAAATATTGGCAAGCAATTTATTTATACTTATATTTTTGAACGACAAGACTGCGTTTCTCTCCCTGTTGTGAACTCGAAATGGAAGGCTATGTAATTGGCATTATTTTATTTGTGATTGCTGTTGTTTTCCAAATTATTTGTTTTACTGCAGCGTGTTTGAGGAAAAAGAAGCGCCGTGTACTAAACAATGGTAAACATTTATTTATTCTTATTCAAAAGTTGCTTAGGCCTGCCTTATAAATAGTGAAACAAAGAGGAAACACTATAAATATCAGAAAAAAACATTTTATAACTTATTTTTTTAAACTTATTTACGTGTGCTGGTTAATAAATCTTTATTCTACATTCACCATTGTAAGCAATCTAATCAGCGGCAATACTCATGATACGTAAATAATAAATTATCTGTGGAGATTCTGCTAGACTAGTTGACTTGCTATTACAAGTTAAGTAAATTTAGATGTTTGTACCACATCTGGTTAGGGAGAAAAATCATACTAAAAACACTCAAAAACAGAATTTTTGGGTTTTTAATCCCAAATTTCCTTAAAATCATGACGTGAATTGTGAAGCAGTATCGTTTTCATCGTAAAAATATACATCAGAAACGAATCCGATATCTCATAAATAAACTTTGTTGTTTAAATAAAATGTGCAAAATAAACACAAGGTCACAAGGTGTACTTAAATATTAAATTAAATTAAATTACCTTTTACATTGTGCAGCTATTAATTTCTTTATTAAATTACATTTAAATCGTATAAATGCATATACTATTTATACCTTGATCTGCTTCGGCATGCAAGCTGCTCGGTGCTCGAGACCCGCCCGTCATACCGTCATCAGTCAGACAAAATAATATTTTGTTTTGTAAATAAGTAACGCTATATGCCGTGATAACATAATAAAACAGCGTTACAGAATCATTAGCTTTCACGGGGTTAAATTACCCCAGTCTTTTTTAAACTGTTCACAGGGTATTAAATCATAGACGTTCTCGCTTATCAAACTATAAACATGAGGGTCCGAGTATATTGAGTCCTCTCTGAGTGTGCTCAACAGCTTGTTAAATGCAGTTTTCATTATAATTTCTTAGACAGCGTTTGCCCAAACGGATAATTTCACAATAATAATGTCAGCTGGAGTTGTGATTGGGCTATGTTTGGGTTTAATAATATTTGTGATTATCTCAGTTGTGGCTTATATGAAACGACGCGCACAGGCTTCGTCAAATGTTGGCTATGTAATACGTGAAAGCGCTGGTAAATGATTCATACTTAATCTTACTTTATAATTATAAGCCAAACAAGTGTTTTTTACACGTAGTCAATTTGATTATATCTAACTTTTTTTTTTAGCACCTGTTGTGGTTACATCCGCCACACACACAGCACCTGGTGGTTATCCCGTGACACAAATACCAGCCACAACTTATCAGCCTAATGTCTATGGATCACCATATCCAGCACAGACCACGGGGTAAGTGACTAAATGTGAAGGCAATCCACTATATATTAAACTTTTTATCTCTTTTACTGCCATTCAGCAATGTGAGCATGCAGATGCCCATGCCAATGCCTGGAGTTCAGCCACCAATACCTGGGTAAGTTACAATAACACTTTCTAAAACACACTCGAATTTTTACGGCACCAACTAACTATTTATGTCTAATAACAGCACGCAGCCACATATGGTAGCATATCCTCCCATGGTGCAACCAGGAGCTGGAGTGGCAAACATGAATCCACCCACGTATGACATGGCCATGGCTAATGCTGGGCCGAGCGTTATGCCCGGAAGCTACGAGAAGCAAATGCCCTACAATCCAAACTATGCTCAACAATAAAAAAAAGAATCGTCTGGACAATTCTCTTGTGCGCATTATTGAGCTGATTTCACCTCATGGAACTTTAAAAATTGTAATACGACGAAAAGACGTACGCTTTAATGTTGCTTTAAAACGTTAGCTATAATCGATACCATTTTATGCGATAAGTGAGGCGTGCGAAAAGTACCAAAGTGAAGAGCCATTTTTTTATTCACTACATTTGAAACAAACTAAAAATCGTTAGTCATTCACACCTTATTGTGATGTACATACATTATGTATAACTTAATTTAAATATAAGTATATATTTATCATAAGAACAAAAAAAATTATAAAACGAAAAAAAGCCAAAAAAGAAAGTATAGCAAACCACCTATACAAAAATCCTATTGTTGATTAATTTCACTTAAATGTACATTATTATGTGCATTTATATAAATATTTGTGTTTAATTTTATTATGGCTGGCTTAATTATTTAGTTTTGTTGTAAACTTTATTATATGCTTGTTGCAATGCCAATTTAAACTTTATTATGGTTTTTGTGATATACCTAAATCTAAACGGCAAAACGAATTGATTTAAAAAATATTTGTAACGCTTTTGTCAAGCTCTTAAATTAAAGAAAACAGTTGTCAGTATTAGGACTAAAATTGTACATTTGATGTTACCACGATAGTGCAAGAAGTTGATTTGTAAAATGAATTACGTCTACCTTCTGCGACTAATGCTGATGCTGCAACTGAAGATCTATGTGACTGCCATGTCGTACACTTGTTTGAATAAGGAATATTGCCCAGCCAAATTCAAGCATTTGGCCTGCACCACAATAAATGTAGGTTTTTTTGCTGGCTCGCAATTTTATTTTATCACTTCAATGAAATTTTAGGGATTTTCAGTAAATTGCGGATTGATGATGCACACCTACTTACCTGTCAATGGCTTTCTAAGAGAGAACATACTGCAGCATGTGAATGTATTGCGCAATTTGGTAGCCAGCGGGATGTATGGCATGCAGCCAGCAGGCCACATGCCTGCCATTGCCTGGGATAGGTATTTGGCTGACATGGCCAAAAGACTGGCATACTACTGCGATCGAACGGGCACGATGTGTTCTAACTCGAAGGAGTATAATTATGTGGCAACTGTTAAGATATCTGGCAATATCCTTTCGAAGAATATTGCCAACCAAATTGTTAACGTTTTTCTGCCAATATGGTTTAACGATGTTCTGGGATGTCAAATGGATGCAAATAGCACGATTGTTGCAAAGAACGCCGGGTGAGTCTTAGGCTAAAAATACTTGTTCATTGAGTATGTGCAACTAGTAGTTCCCATTTGTATCTTTAATGCAGGTGTAAGAGGTCATGACCAAATGTCTTCTTACCAAAATAAGTGAACTTTTCAGCAAATATTGTGTAATCTTTGTGTGTTTTGACGATTTGCACCTCAATGTGCATGTAAAAACTGTTTTCTGACGCAGTAGTTTGCAAATTTCTAGTTAAAAGGTTGCCGAAGTACCTTCTGTATCAGAGTTAATTGATTTTTATACTCGATACCGAAGGTAAAGAGTATATTGAGTTTGTGCAATGTCCGTCATGGTGTCTGTCCGTCTGTCCGTCTGTATGAACGCAACTTTTTTCCACACCCTTCAAGCTAGAGACTTGAAACTTTCCAAATCTCTTTATCTATGGGATAGTAAATTAAAGTGTCAAGATGGGGGTTCTACGATAACTGGGGGGCTGGCAAATCGATAAATTCGATAACTCAAAACCGATAAATCCACATATTTCGCACATCCTTACAGCTAGAACTACCAAATTTGGTAAGATATTAGCTATTAGCAACCCCCAAAAATCTGCATCAAAAATTTTGGAGCCACGCCCCCCATTCCGCCCCCAGCCCCCCGAATTTTAAAGTCAAAAAAGCCTATATCTCCCACAGTTTTTGAGCTATAGCCACCAAATTTGGTGCCAAGATAGGTGAGGATGACCCCTCAAAAACTGCATCAAAAGATTGGATGCCACGCCCACAAATACCGCCCTAGCCACCTCCATGTGCCCCAACGCTTCGTCAAAAACGGGAATGCGTGTATCTTCCAGAGTTGTGGAGCTAGAGCCACCAAATTTGGTAGGAAGATAGCTGGCAACGACCCCCAAAAAACGGCATCAAAGTTTTGGAGCCACGCCTTCCATTTCACCCCCCTTTCCCCACTTCTTACAATTTTCGAGCTAGAGTCACCAAATTTGGTATGAAGATAGCAATTGACATTTCAGAAAGATCTGCATCAAAAATTTGGATTCCACGCCCACCCATACCGCCCCCAGCCCCCCTTTCCCCACTTATTACAAATTTCGAGCTAGAGTCACCAAATTTGGTATGAAGTTAGCAATTGACATTTTACAAAGATCTGCATCAAAAATTTGGATGCCACGCCCACCCTTACCGCCCCCAGCCCCCCTTTCCCCACTTATTACAAATTTCGAGCTAGAGTCACCAAATTTGGTATGAAGATAGCAATTGACATTTCACAAAGATCCGCATCAAAAATTTGGATGCCATGCCCACCCATACTGCCCCCAGCCCCCCTTTCCCCACTTATTACAAATTTCGAGCTAGAGTCACCAAATTTGGTATGAAGATAGCAATTGACATTTCAGAAAGATCTGCATCAAAAATTTGGATGCTACGCCCACCCAAACCGCCCCCAGCCCCCCTTTCCCCACTTATTACAAATTTCGAGCTAGAGTCACCAAATTTGGTATGAAGATAGCAATTGACATATCAGAAAGATCTGCAACAAAAATTTTGATGCCACAACTACCCATACCGACCCAGCCCCCCTTTCCCCACCTTTTATAGCCGGTGGCATCCCCATTTGCATCGGAGAATCTTTAAGGCAGCGTACACCCCTGCCGCATCCGTACCCCTTTGCATTCAGGCCTCTTTTTACCGGTTTTAATTCTGGTATCGAGTATGCCGCAGTCGGTTGCGTCCGACTGCAACGTTTCCACTTGTTTTTCTATTTGTATTTATTTATTATGTTGTACAATTTTCGTTATAATGCCTGTTTTTTCGTGAATGAAGGTTTTTTCGACAACCTTGAAACTAGAGATTTGCCAATATCTTGATTATACTCGATACCGAAGGTAAAGAGTATATTGGTTTTCTGCAATGTCCGTCATGGTGTCTGTCCGTCTGACCGTCTGTCCGTCCGTATGGTTGCAAGTTTTTTCCACACCCTTCAAGCTAGAGACTTGAAACTTTCCAATTCTCTTTATCTATGGGATAGTAAATTAAAGTGTCAAGATGGGCGTTCTACGATAACTGGGGGGCTGGAAAATCGATAAATTCGATAACTCAAAACCGATAAATCCACATATTTCGCACATCCTTACAGCTAGAACTACCAAATTTGGTGAGAAGATAGCTACTAGCAACCCCCAATAAACTGCATCAAAAATTTTGGAGCCACGCCCACCCATTCCGCCCCCCAGCCCCCCGCATTTTAAAGTAAAACATCATATATCTCCCACAGTTTTTGAGCTAGAGCCACCGAATTTGGTGCCAAGATAGGTGATGATGACCCCCCAAAAACTGCATCAAAAGTTTGGATGCCACGCCCACCAATACTGCCCTAGCCACCCCCATCCACCCCAACGCTTCGTCAAAAACGGGAATGCGTGTATCTTCCAGAGTTGTGGAGCTAGAGCCACCAAATTTGGTAAGAAGATAGCTGGCAACGAGCCCCATCGAAGTTTTGGAGCTACTCCCACCTATTTCGCCCCCCTTTCCCCACATTTTACAATTTTCGAGCTATTGTCACCAAATTTGGTATGAAGATAGCAATTGACATTCCACATAGATCTGCATCACAAATTTGGATGCCATGCCCACCCATACCGCCCCCAGCCCCCCTTTCCCAACAAACTTCGAGCTAGAGTCACCAAATTTGGTATGAAGATAGCAATTGACATTCCACAAAGATCTGCATCAAAAATTTGGATGCCACGCCCACCCATAAGGCCCCAGCCCCCCTTTCCCCACATTTTACAAACTTTGAGCTAGAGTCGCCAAATTTGGTATGAAGATAGCAATTGACATTCCACAAAGATCTGCAGCAAAAATTTGGATGCCACGCCCACCCATACCGCCCCCAGCCCCCCTTTCCCCTCTTTTTACAAACTTCGAGCTAGAGTCACCAAATTTGGTATGAAGATAGCAATTGACATTCTACAAAGATCTGCATCACAAATTTGTATGCCACGCCCACCCATACCGCCCCCAGCCCCCCTTTCCAAACAAACTTACAAACTTTGAGCTAGAGTCACCAAATTTGTAAGGAAGATAGCTTGTGGCATCCCCATCTGCATCGGAGAATCTTTAAGGCAGCGTACACCCCTGCCGCATCCGTACCCCTTTGCAATCAGGCCTCTTTTTACCGGTTTTAATACTGGTATCGAGTATGCCGCAGTCGGTTGCGTCCGACTACAATGTTTCCACTTGTTTTTGATTTGATTTATGACTGCGTCTAGAGGGCGTTAGTATGGGCACGCTGTGCCCACTTGGAAATCGATATCAAGTCGATATAAATATTTTTTTAATAATAAAAATAGTTGCTGATGCGTTGTTATATATTTCAAAAGAATAAACTAGAATCATTTATGGTTTACTGAAAGGAGCGGTAGCAATTAATAAAAATAATTTGATATTTTACGGTTTAATTTAGTTTTGTGTTATTTTTTTTATACTATGGTAAAAGTACTATGAAATGTCAGTCCTCCATTCTGCTCGTCACGCTGGCTGTCCGTCTGTGTGAACGCAATTATTTTCGACAACCTTGAAGCTAAACTTTGCATATATCTCTGCATAAGAGCGGGTCGAATGGGATGCTACGCCCACTGGGGCTAGAAAATCGATACATTTGATAACTAACATATATTACCCAAATTATTACAGCAAGAGTTACCAAATTTGGTGAGAAGAAAGCATCTGGCATGCCTTTAAAACCTGCATTACAAATTTTGTTGCCACACCCACTCATTTCGCCCCAGACGCAAAGATTTTCAAATTGGGAACGCCTTTACCATTTTTTTACACTGGTATCAGACTACTGGGCAGTCTCTTATTCTCTTTATATCTCATACATATCTTTGGAAAGCGTCACCAACTACCTTGGCACGAAATGGTGATTCTAGTTCTTAAACTATGAAAGATATGGCCATTTCCGATTTTAAAAGGCAGGGGTCTTGGGTGGGCGTTGCATACAAATTTTAATGCTGAATTTTGGTTGGTTTTTTTTTACTCAAGCTTAAAACTGTGGAAAATATAGGTAATTCCGATTTTACAAGGTGGTGCAGAAGAAGTAGGCGTGGTCTTAAAACTGCTGATGCAGTTTTTTGAGGGACGCCAGTAGCTATCATCTCACCACCATTTGGTAACTCTAGCTGTAAAAATGGGGGAAATATATGGATTTCGATTTCAGTTATCGATTTAATCGGTTCCCCAGATTTAATCAACCCAATCTTATCACCTCATCTGTCCCGCAAATGGACAAAGATATTTGCAAAGTTTCAAGTAAATTGCTTCAAGAACGTATCGTTTGTCTTTTGTTAGTGACGGTTGTGTTCTTGCGATCTCTTAGTAATTTATTGTTTTCTTGTGTTTGTCTACCGAGTTTTATTTGGTTGTATTTGGTAGTAAATTTTAACAGTGATCGCAAATATATGTTGTATATATTAACGTGTGCATAATTGAATTTCAACGACTAAGTACTGATTTAAAATTACAGTCGAACTTTTGCTGCAGTGCTTAAAGTAAAGAAAACATACGTATAAACATACATACTACATGCATATATTTGCATTTGTGTATTCTGTGATTTCGTTTACTCACACCAAACAGCTTGGCTATGTTCTTGCTCTCGCTCTTCAGTAACAGCCCTTTCCCGCTTTCGTCCGCTCTTGTCCAACGAACTTCCCGTCAAGCTTTACTTAACTAAGTACTTAGTTGCACTCGCTCTCTCGTCTTGCCTTAAAGAAAAATGAGTTAAATTTAAATTTATTTCTTACTTAGAAAATGGCAAGATAATGCCCGACTCTCCGAAGTGTAAAAAGACTTCGTGTCCTTATCCGCCTACAGTCCCACCTGTCTTGTCCACAAAGCCATTTCTGGTGGCTAGCATTAATACCCGCACGGTTTTTATTTCTAGCCCATTAACAGTTTTTAGCTGGCCGGCTAGAAGTTCCACTAAAAACCTTAACACCGTTTTTTCCATACCATTTAATGATTCAACAGCTTGTGTGCCTATTAATATTGTCCTTTGACAAATAGTTGCACTCACAAAAACCTGGCTTAAACGTGATATATCTGATTATTCCGTTTTTCTGGGACTTCTCGCCGGCGATATTTTTATACTCCATACCCAAGTAAAGTGAATATTGGGTTTGTACAATGTTCGTCATGGTGTCTGTCCGTCTGTATGAACGCATCTTTTTTCCACACCTTTCAAGCTAGAGACTTGAAACTATCAAAATATATTTATCTATGGCCAGATAGAGTGTTAAGACGGACACATTCTGATCTATTTTTGAATAGGGCCACAGCAAATGCTTAGAACTCAATATTGCGCTTTAAAATTTAAGCTTACTTCTATCTGAGCACGTGAGCCCTTTAATTATTCGACGTCATTGTTTGCTTAACCAATTTCAAATCTTCTAATTTTTTGTATTTTTAACAGATCCTGCGTAGGTCACTACATACCGCTGATAGAGGAGAATGGCGATCGAATGGGCTGTGCAATGCGCGTATCTAAAAGTCGTACTAAAAATGTCCAAAAAGCTATATTGATCTGTAATTTTTCGCGAGCTAATGTTAACGGCTTGCCACACTATCAAATAGCCAAAGTACCCGGCTCTGAGTGTGCTGCGGGAAAAAATCCTCTTTATAAATTTTTATGTCACCCAAAAGAAGTGGTTAATTACAATGTTACTTCAGCATCTGAAATTGGATCATCTCCGTTCGCAAAAAATAGTACAGAGAAGGGAGAAACAAAAACGAATGTGCAAAACAAAACATAACAAGCGGTTATTGGAAAGAAACGCAGAAATATTAAAAAGTTTAAAAGACGATATAAAAAAAAAGTTTAAGATAAGAAACTAATGTTTTGATTCACTAAAAAAAAAGCCTAGAAAACTGTTAAAGAAATAATGAAATAAATAATAAAAGGAAATAACCGACTGCAGAACTCTCTGATACCAGTAAAAAAAAACGATTGTTAAGGAGTCTGCTTGCAAAGGAGGAGTACGGAAGCAGCAGGGCTGGGCGCTGCGTTCAAAGATAGTTTTATTAATATCTTTTGGGAAAATTGCCAGCTAAAAATTTTGTGACTAGCATTAAAAACTGTGAAAGATATAAGCATCGATTTAAAAAGGCGATCTGTAGGGGTAAGCGTAGCACTAAATTTTTTGATGCTTTTTTTTTGGGGGGCTCCAGTAGCTATCTTATTACCAAATTTGGTCAGTCTAGCAATACGGTTTTGGGAAATATGTGGATTTATCGATTTTTAGCTATCGATTTTATCGAATTCCCAGCCCCCGAGTAGGCGTATCAACACAATCTTGTCACTTGTTAATACATGATGGACAGACACCATGACCACCAAACCATCAGAGTATTAATACATACGTATGTACATAGAGCTGCAAGTCAGTAGAATTATAAAATTCTACACAAACATTTTCTTACGAATTAGGATTTTAAATTAAGTCATTAAAACAAGTTCCAAGTCGTACCATTTTTTTTTTCAATGTATTTGTTCCCTGTCAAAGCAGTTTCTTGAATACTGTACATTGATTTGACATTCCTGATTACTTGCCCGGCCCTGACCAATGGCACTGTCCGTGACCAATCGGGCGGGCAGGCAGAAGATACGCTTGGCGACAAATCGATTTGGCAGCCGACTCTATAAAAGAAAGTGCGCTGTTGCCAGAGCTGAGCATATTAGCTGCTTTAGTGAAATGTTGTGCACTTATTGCTGGCTTCTAGCTGTTGCCCTGTGGACGCTGTGTCTTTGTCCAATAATACTGGCATTCGACTACTGTGATCCTGTGCTCTGTCCAGGACCCGAGAAACATATTGCCTGCAACAATTTTGGTGTAAGTATTAAAAAGCGTTAAATAAGGGTTTGGTTCTGAAGAGAATGGTAATTTTAGGAACTGGCGGAGAATTGTAGTGAAGATGCTCACATTGTGCGAATATCCTCAGCTAAACGGAATATGATTCTCAACGAGCTGAATGCATATCGCGATCGAATTGCACGAGGCGCCCTTATTGGCTTCAATCCAGCCACCCGAATGGCCACGCTGCAATGGGATCCGGAGCTGGCTAGCTTTGCGGAGCTTAATGTGAAACGTTGCGCTCTTCTAAACGATCATTGCCGAAATAGCGATCAGTTTCGCAATGTGGCTCAGGTGGTGGCTGAGGGTGGCTGGCAGAGTGTGCCCAGCAACAGTACAATGGAAGCACCCATCGAATATCACACCGAGGATGAGGTGATCAAGGCAACGCTGGAGCAAATGTTTGCCGAGTACAAGGAGTGCAGCATGCGTGACATTCTTGCATATAGTCCGCCTATTCACAGGTAAGATATGATAGCCTGTCCCCATTTTGCTGAGTTTTTGCAGCTTTCAAAGAATTTTGTATTTACGGATTAGCAAATGCATTGCCTATTTCACTCAACTGGTTCGGGATAGCACCACCCACGTAGGCTGCGGCATTCTCCGTCAGACGCGAAACTCCAGCAACAATGCCGGACAGTGGATCCTGAGCACACATCAGTATATGACATGCAACTTTGTGATGGGTAACGATGTGAATGCGCCGGTTTATCAGAGTGGCGATAAGCCCGCAACCGATTGTCGCACCGGACGCAATCCGGCATTCATAAATCTTTGCTCGATTAACGAGATATACGACAACACTGCAATTCCGGGCTTTACTTTCTTTTAAGTCTCAATGTGATTATCGTGAGCAAAATTAATGTTTAAAATAAATTAAAACACACTATGAAATTTTTAATGTATTGAACAATTTGTGAAAAATATTGCTTTAAGCTAGCAAATACATATACATATATACACAGGTTAGATACAATATTATCTTAACAATTGAAAAATAGCAATACATTTAAAATATAACATATTTATTTAAATTTAATATTTTATAAACAAGGAGAAAAGGTGGCATTTACAAAAACCTTAAAAATGAGCTTATAACTGTACTTATAACTGATTTACTAGCTAACGGGCTAGAACTTTAGCGAAACTAATTTGTAGTAGAGAGTGAAAGACCTGCCCGAACTTGATTGTGCATAATGAATACATATATGTAAGTTTGAATTGAAATTTATTTTTGCTACGAGCGATGATCCATCAATCGGCTGGTTATTTGATTTCTGTTGCAACTTAAGGACTAAAAAATTATAATACTTAAGTTTTCAAATCAAAAATTATTATATTAATCGGACCCATTCTTTTGATGTAGTTTTTTTTTTCATATTAAGAAATTTAAAAACAAAAAATTCATTTTTAAAAACATTAATGTTATTTAAAAAGTTATAATACTCTACAATACTTATTGTGTAATTAGTTTAATATTTTTTATTTATTCAATAGGTAAATTTTATATCAATTTTAAATGGCTTACTCAGTCTGTTAAATTTAAATATATATTTGGTTGTTGTTTCTGCTGCAACAACTGCTGACAGTTTGTTTTACTTTTGTTGGCAGTTGGTGCAGCTTTTGCTAGGTAGTGCCACTCAAAGTCAGCGGTGTAAAGTTTGTCAGCAATTCAGCGTCGCATTTATCGTTGACAACTTCAGCAAACAGTTTTTATCGCATTCTCGCCACACCTTTTACATTTTTATGCGTATTTATGCGCCGCAAAAGCAGATAAAGGAAAGGAAAGAGCAAAGAAGGTTGGATGAAAATAAAAATGCAAACGCAGCTTAAAATTCGCGACAACCGCATATGATGCCCAACAAAATGTGCACGTATTATTATGAAACGCATAAAATTGCAATTTTTAGTAACACATACAATACTTTTTTTTATTATAATAAAAAACCGCATTCAGTTTTTACTTAGTTTTAAATATTTACAAAAAGGTTTAATACTCTGCTAACGAAGTTAAAGAGAATATTGGTTTTGTGCAATGTCTTTCGTAGTGCCTGTCCGTCATGTATGAATGCAACTTTTCGACACTTGTAAAACTAGATACTGTCAAGCTAGATAGTGACCAGATTGGGTATTGGGATTGGGATTGCACCTACTGAGGGGCTGGGAAATTGATAGCTGAAAATCCACATAATTCCTTCATTCGTGCAGCTCAAGTAAAAAGTTTGCTAAGAAGATATCAACTGGCATCCTCTGAAAAAATGCATAAAATATTTTGATGCCAAGCCCACCCATTCCGCACCCCCCCGCATTTTGTGATCGAAAAAATTTCTCAATTCTCGAGCTAGAGCCACAAGATAGGGGATGACGTCCTGCAAAATACTGCACCAAAAATTTATAGGCAACGTCCACTACTTCCACCCCAGCCGCCTCAACGCCTTGTAAAATCGGAATGTTTGGCACTTTTTAAGCTAGACTCACCAAATTTAGTAGGATAGCTGGTGAGATTCCACAAAGATCTGCATCCCAAATTTGGCTTTCTATGCTCAGCCATAACACCCATCTTTCAATATTGACAACCACAATATTTTTTCAAAGTTTTGGGACAGAGTTCTTACAAGCAGTAAGTGATGCGAACATGTTCATTGCTCCACTTGTCCCACTGCGGCTGAAAATATGAGACGTGCGTGTGTGTGTTCTAAGGTGCAAAGTGTCCGCTGAGAAAACTAGTTCCTACTGTTGGATTGGTGAACAACGACAACTTTTATCGATGGGAGAGTTGTCAGAAGAATCACAAGAATCGAAAAACAAGGAATACAAAAGTTATAGACATGCTAAATGTCAAGACTTCCACCTCTTCAACACATCAGATCAATTGAGGAATCAACCAACGATTTTTTACCAGAAATGTTAAATCTATTGGTAATAAGGATATATTGACAACAATTTTAAACGAAATTAACCGTTCAAACCTGAATTAAAATAATTATTCAAAGTTATCAAAAATTTGCTTATTATTTAATAAGGTTTATTTTAACAAGTGCAACAACTTTATTTAAAAAAAAAATTAAAATGTTTGTCCAATTTCATGCAACTTTGCATTTTTTCAACCGACATTGAATCGCCATGTTGACAAACAATGATAAAATAACGCTTATTTCAAAGTCTCATCAATTATCATCGTTCCATTGAAAATTTTTTAATATCTCTTTTCGTTCAAAAGTTAAGAATTTCGCAATGCTCAATCAGCGAAACCGGCCATTGTGCGCCGTTGGTTGCGTCTTGCTGCAACATTTTCACTTGCTTATTATTAAAAAACAAAAGCAAAGATAATAATGTGTTTGTTTTTACTTGTTTTAATTATTTGTTTCTTTAATTAATTGCTATAAGACAGAGAGAAATATTACTAAATTTTTAAACTTCTAGTATTTTGACAGGACTTTGAGATAAGATGTAGTTAAAAGTTTTGTTTTGTGTTTGTGCCGTAGATATTTAAGCAACTAACCAATAATCAAACAATACTTGACTTGATATTACCCATAAATACGTTTGAGTACCGTGAAAAATGTATAAGTTGTATTGAGTAAGTTCTGAAATAATTCCAATGTAATGGGTCGTATATTCCCCAAGAGTATCTACAGTTGCAATGAAATTAAGTTAGTTCCAAGTTGTAATATTAAATAATTATACTTCTTCATACCGATGCTGGACGCTGTGCACGTAATATCATAAATAATATGTTTTTTCGTACAGGTACATCAAAGTTGAACCATTCAGTCTCGTATGCCGCAACAGCAATGTCCAAGTTCTGCAAATGTAAATGCAGCTACTATTACTCTGTCATAATCCTTAGCCTATAGACAAACTTCACCTGTTCTCTGAGCTCGTTGGCAAACCAATAGAGTGCCAAAATCTGCGCAAGTATCATGTTTATATATGCGCTTACAATCGCTACATGTGCCGTTGAGTCCACCTATAAAAAAATCTCTAGATTACTTATACTTTTCCTTTTCAAATTGACTTACAAACATAAGCATAAAGAGCAATGCACATAGTAGCGCACCAAAGGCCAAAAACTCGACGAGAAATATGTAAGTAGTTAGCTTATTGATGGTCTGTATATAGCTAGATGAAGTTTGATTAGTGGCACACAACCCTAAAAAAAGTCCCACTCTATGGCTTACTCAATGATCCGCTGGTGATAGATAATGCATTTGGTTATTTCCAGAGAAAGCTGCTGCTTTGTGAGCTGCCTGTGGTTTAGACAACGCAATCGATGCTGCAACGCTTTGCACATCACGATGCCAAACATGATGAAGGCCACACACAGACTGGTATAAGGAATGTACATGCAGCAACCCATCGGCGTGATGAGCATATGAAAAACGAACCAGATTTGATAGTAGGGCGTTGCATACTCATTCACTCCTGGTATTTTGCTGCCAAATGGTAAAACTGCAAGAACTCAAAGGCAATTACATTTGCTGGTCCTATGAAATAAGCTGAAAGTGACTTTTAAGCAGTCTAATAGTAAAAGTTAAGGAAAGCTTAAAGTTTTTTACTTATTAACTTAAAAAATACATATTTGTATTATTAAAATAGCGAGAACGATTTTATATTACTTCGTTTTTTCTAGATAGACATATGTACCTATTTGTCCTTAAGCACAAGAAATCGAAATTTAATTTTAATGTCGGAGAATAAGAGAAAGTCATAAAAAATAGCTGTTGACAAAAAAATTTGGTGAGTCGCTGAATGCATTTTTGAATTTTGGTTCCTATGCTTCGAAGCAATGCAACACCAAAGGAGGGCTAGGAGCAATGGGACTGAGAAACCCTGATCTAAAACGTGAATGTTAAATTGTTTTTGTTTTTGTTTGCATTTTTTTTTTGTGTGTATGGCTGAAAAAACTTTTTCTAAGGTTTTATATTTTAATAGAGTTTTAAATGTAAGCAATAGCTTTAATTTATTTTTTAATAAACAAGGTTTTTAATATTCAAGCTAAATAGGATTTATATTGTATATTAGGGGCAATTAGAGCTTACCACGCTCACTGGAGCTAAGCGGATACAGGCCAAAGCCAATGCAGGTTAGCAAGCCAAAGAACAGATTTCCGCGTGCCATTAGTTGACCCTGTCGATTAACCTGTTCCAACAGCTGTGATATGTAATTATCTTCTTGACGCTTCAGTTCATAGTAGTAACATTTCAGATCGCTAATCAGCTGCACGTAACTATTCTGATCGTACAATAGCAAATATGCTCGAAGCACCGTATTTATCCAGAGCACTAGCATATAAGAGTTGCGTATAATGCCTGTAATGCCCTCATTGGTGGTGAAGATATAAAGCAGCTGGGTTGAAACGTGGATGGTTGACATCGTGAGGCAAACGTAGCGTTTTACGTTCTTATCGTAAAGCAAGGCCCAGTAGCGCAGTATTCTAACGTTCATATAAATCAATTGTATATCCTCGAGCATATTTCAAAGCACGGCCAAATAATCGACTATTTGATTCAGAACACAGGCAGTAAACTTTTATATGGCCGCCTGAAGATATGCCGCAATAAATATTTTAAATTTTTGCTCGACTCATGTAACGCCTGGCTGCGGCTCCCAAGCGTAATTTCTAACGCAATTTTGACCATTAATTTAATTATTTTTTTTTTTTGCCAATTGCCTAAATGGCTTTACATGATTTGGCGATATTTTTAATATCTATGGGAACACTGAAAGCTGTACAATTTGTGATTAATTTTATTTGCTTTGCATTGCACTTAAACGTTCCATCGATTACCTAAACTGAGTGAACAGCTGCATAGAGGAAACAATATTCAAATGTACGAGAATAAATATATTTTTTGCAGTTTATCACAGCTCTTAACTAAACCAATTTATATGCACAGTATTTGAATTACCTGCGTGTGTTCTAAATTCAGTTTGATTTTATTTATTTTTTTTTTTTTTTATTTGGACCATCAGCAAACCAGGCAGTTTTATTTTAATTTTGTATGTGTTTCTATCGAGTAATTTTTATACAATGATAACTGTAATCATTATATTAGCTTGCAAAATTCGGTTTCTGGTTTTTTTTGGGCTGCTTCATTCGAATAGTAGAAATTCAGTATGTTGAATTTGGCAATAGTATTATATCTGTGCTGAAAAACTTGAGTTTTCACTTAGATTGTTAAAAGAATGGCTAATGTTAGGCGGATGTATTTCATAATAATTGTCCGCATATTTTGGTCAACTAAAGCTTATCATAGTAAAAGCAATTAATTGATTGAAATATATATATATGTCATGATTTTATGATTATTTAAAGATCTTGAACTTATACTAAAAATTTTTCCAGAATGTGCAACGACAGTTTTTTTTAAGACATTTAAATAGTTAAAACATATATTGTCATTCTGATTCTTTGTTGTAGTTTAGCAGTAAAAAATACATAGGATATGATTTGTTTTTTCCCAGTCCTTAAAGCTTAACATATTTTGTATGACAGTGTAATTTGCTAATGCAATTATTGATTATAAATGTGTATTCGTTTGTTTACGCTTCAATCAGCAATCTAGTTGATTATTGCAATCTAATCAGTATTGTTATTTATGATAGTCATTTAAGTATCTAATAGTTTTATAAATTAACCTATCCGATTTATAATTTCTCTTTTCATTACATTAGATAATATATTTATATAAATCTATAAAATGATTACAGAATAATTAATCACTCAAATAAAATCAAAATAATACAAAATAGAAAATTGTTAAATGATTTAAATCCAATATGATTGAAGTTTCAGTTATAGTCGTTTGTTTAAATAGATCAGCTCACCAAGGCTTTTACAGTTTTGGTTTTCTTCTTGCACCATATCATGATCCATATCATATCATCTGCAGACGTTCAAGGAACGAGGCATTGACATTGTTCATGAAACACAAAGACCTTTTATTCGATATCTAAATATTGCAGCTCTGCTGGTGCGAACTCCAAGATTAATGGATTCTGCAACATGCGTGAACCATTCCTTGTGATTGATGATGTGGAACTGATCAAGAGGATGGGCATACAGGATTTCGATAATTTTAACAATAATCGGGCTCTTATAACCGAGTCCTGTAAGTTCATTTTCTTCAGGAGCCTAACAGCACTCAAGGAATACAAATTGAGGGTAATGCGTAAAACCCCGATTCTGTTCGCATTGTCACTTCAGAAAATTTAACACATAAATTAATCAAAGTTAAAATCAATAGGAAACTTTTAATTTGGTCATACATTGGTCTTACCATCGACAATTAAAGTTTATTTGAAAACGAGTATTAATAAATAACTCAATTTTGACTAAACTTAGGTAAGTTACTCTAACCGGACATTGAGAAATTGGTGCGTTAACATGGCTTTTTATACCCTTAACCCATAAAATGGGTAAAAAAAGGTATAATGGTTTTGTGCAAAAGTATGTAACACGCAGAAGGAAGCATCTCCGACCTCATAAAGTATATATATTCTTGATCAGCATCAACAGCCGAGACGATATATGTCCGTCTGTCCATCCGTCTGTCCGTCTGTATGAACGCGTGGATCTCAGAGACTAAAAGAGCTAGAGACTTCAGATTTTGAGAATAAGTTCTCCTATACCATAAGCAGAACAAGTTTGTTTTAAATTATCGATAACTACAAGTAAGAAGGCTCTAGTCGGGAGAGCCCGACTAGAAGATACCCTGAACCCAGTTGCAATAAATAAATTAAATTTATATAAGACTTTGGTATACTGACTAAACTTCAATCGATTAAACTCGATATCTCCGGTGTTTCTTAACCGATTTTGACGAAATTTTCAGAAAAGTTCTACCGTTAGCCATTATTTCAACACACATTTTTACATTTTCCAAATTCGATATTTTTTGTTATCGATTCCATGTGTTTATCGGAAACAAGAATAGTTTTCGATAACTTGAAGCTAACTTGTTCCGATCATGGTATAGGAGAACTTATATACAAAATCTGAAGTCTCTAGCTCTTGTAGCCTCTGAGATCCACGCGTTCATACAGACGGACAGACGGACATGGCTATATCGTCTCGACTGTTGATGCCGATCAAGAATATATATACTTTATGGGGTCGGAGATGCTTCTTTCTGCCTGTTACATACTTTTGCACAAAACCATAATACCCTTTTTTACCTATTTTATGGGTTAAGGGTATAAAAACAGCTGTAGGTTTGGAAATAAAATTGGACATTTTAATAATAAGCGACGCTTTGATACAGAAAAGGCTGCAGATAAAACAAGAGCTCTTTATCTGCCAACTGACAACTGTCAGAAGTATTCAAACTCGAGGTATAATTAAAATCAAACAAGTGGAAACGTTGCAGTCGGACGCAACCGACTGCGGCATACTCGATACCAGTATTAAAACCGGAAAAAGAGGCCTGACTGCAGAGGGGTACGGATGCGGCAGGGGTGTACGCTGCCTAAAAGATTTTCCGATGAAGATGGGGATGCCACAAGCTATCTTCCTTACAATTTTGGTGACTCTAGCTCAAAGTTTGTAAGTTTGTTGGAAAAGGGGGGCTGGGGGCGGTATGGGTGGGCGTGGCATCCAAATTTGTGATGCAGATCTTTGTGGAATGTCAATTACTATCTTCCTACCAAATTTGGTGGCTCTAGCTCAAAGTTTGTAAATGGTGGGCAAAGGGGGCGGAATAGGTGGTATCTTTCTACCAAATTTGGTGGCTCTAGCTCCACAACTCTGGAAGATACACGTGTACCCGTTTTTGACGAAGCGTTGGGGCGGATGGGGGCGGCTAGGCTAGTATTGGTGGGCGTGGCATCCAAACTTTTGATGCAGTTTTTTGGGAGGCATCATCACCTATCTTGGCACCAAATTTGGTGGCTCAAAAACTGTGGGAGATATATGATTTGACTTTAAAATGCGGGGGGGCTGGGGGCGGAATGGGTGGGCGTGGCTCCAAAATTTTTGATGCAGTTTTTTGGGGGTTGCTAGTAGCTATCTTCTTACCGAATTTGGTAGTTCTAGCTGTAAGGATGTGCGAAATATGTGGATTTATCGGTTTTAAGTTATCGAATTTATCGATTTGCCAGCCCCCCAGTTATCGTAGAACCCCCATCTTGACACTTTAATTTACTATCCCATAGATAAAGAGAATTAGAAAGTTTCAAGTCTCTAGCTTGAAGGGTGTGGAAAAAACTTGCATACATACGGACGGACAGACGGACAGACACCATGACGGACATTGCAGAAAACCAATATACTCTTTACCTTCGGTATCGAGTATAAAAAGCTGTTAAGTCTGTTACATCGTTAGACTCCAAGACGATGACTCCTACTAAGAGTGATTAAAATGGATTCCTTGCTTTCTATTTGGATACAAAATCAGATTGCACTTAGAACGCCATTCAGTAATATGGCAATCCAGGCTAAAGCAAAAAGCTTATTTGATAATCAAATCAAATTTTGATTACATCAAAAGCCAATGTGTAACGACGGTGTAAGCTGTAGTGCCACTGATAAAGAAGAACATTTTTAAGCTAGTAACGGCTGGTTTGAGAGGTAAAAAATACGTGCGAAACTACACAGTAATACTCTCTAAGACGAAGCATCCAGAGCTGACACCCTTGCTGCAGACCGTCTCCCGATAGAGTTAAAAGCGATAATTCAGCAGGCAGTTTATATCTCAAAAAAGTTTTCAATGTTGATGAGAAAGGTTTATTTTGAAAATGTCTCCCAAAGAAAACTTTTTTATCGAGAACTGAAAAATCAGTACCAGGACTTAAAGCTGGTAAAAATAGACTAACACTACTTCAAGGTGGCAATGCAAATGGCGATTTTAAGCTCTACCCGTTACTTGTCTACAAATCAGAAAATCCTAGATTTTTGAAAGGTTGTTCAAAGAATCGACTTCCCGTACACTGGCGATCCAATAAGAAATCATGGATGACGGCGTTACTATTTAGTTTAATTTCTAGCCTTTTTTATGTTTTTAAAAGAATATATAAAGTCTTACTTTTGTTTTGTTATGTAAGCATTCTTCTTTTTTTTAACATTTAAGGACTGAATGAAAAATAAGCAAACCTATCTTTGATGTTTGTGTGATTTTCAATGGAAAATAGCAATTAACTTTGCGTTGTATCAATTCGCGTCGCGATATTTTGAAACGTATCTACGACGCAAAGTGAGGTCTTAGTGTAACTATTCACAAAAAATTTTTTACCAAAAGCCAGGCTAGGCTATTTTTACGTACACCAGGAATTCCAAAATTGTAATGAAAACTGAAACAAACAGAGCACACTGCTTTAAATTAAGATTAAACCTTAATAAAACAAAAATGCACCGTTAGTAAATTTCTACAGATTTTTTTGGATTCAATACAATTATGCACGAAAATACATTAAAAATTTATTATTTGAACAAACTTAAAACGTAACAATAAATAAGTACTAATAATTCTGTTGCATTTTTTTCTTTGATAGTTTGGTTATCCAGAATATTAGTTTAATATTGTGTTATTGGTTGTTTCAATCGGTCATAAAATCGGTTGAATAACAACAGATATGGGTTTATCTGATTCCCAAAACTATATACATACAACGTAACCATTTTCCACCAATGATGCTTTTAAGTCAACTGACATGAATCTAAACCATGCTTAAATCACAAATACAAGCACAAGACACCCTTAAAGCTAAGCCTTGAAAATTTTAAAATATCTTTGTTTATAGGCCAGACATGTAAAATATCAAGATTGGGTTTCTCCGGCTACTGGGGGCTGGGATATCAATAAATTCGATAAAGGATAATAAATAGATCCACACATTTCTCACATCCTTTCAGTTAGAGTTACCAAATTTGGTGGCTATAAAGCTAGTGACCTTCAGCAAAATTCAAAAGATTTTATGCCACCCATCCCGCTATTATAAATCACAAATCTACATGTCTTCCACAGGTTTGGAGTTGCCGAAATTGTTGCCAACTTAGCTGGCGCCCCCATAATCCCTCTTTGCAAGCAGACCTCTTAACACACGTTTTTATACAGGTATCAGAGTATACCGCAGTCGGTTGCGTCCGACTGTAAAGTTCTCACTTGTTTCAATAAACCCGTACCGAACTTTTCTGCATACCGTATTAATTTCGAGAACACTGATTTTAGTTTAATTTTCAGGGAGTTTTGCTCTCCTTGCTTTACTTCGTTATTTTTATTACGCCAGTAGCTTGAATGCTCATGAGATTTTGATCCCCCTATAACGAATTCTTTGCGATTATTGTTTCTTAAAATGCAATCAAAATGTCACACTTAAAGAAGAACCATGGCGAGTTTCAAGCTCTACCGTTTTAATCTTGATAGTTGCGAACATGCATTTTGTCGCCACTCTTGTGGATCACCTTTGTGAATCACCTTTGTAAAGAGAAAAATTAACGTGACTGAAAATGTAACTGCTTCACTGATCGTGCTTTAAGTATTTTTCGGAGAAGAGAATTGTTAACAAAATTTACTTATTATTTTAAACAAAACAAACTCGACTTAAAAACACAAGTTTTCAAACTATACTTTATTTTTTTTTTTTTTATTTATTTATTTTTTATTTAATTATGGAACGATTCTTAATGCTACAGTATTGCTACTATAAATTAAAGCATTAATCACAGTTTATAGCGAACTTTCTATGTTACAAAGTTTTTTCTTTTCCTTTTGAAATTCGTTATATGGATGCTTTAATCTATATGCATATCAACTGCATAACATTTATAGCGAATATCTTAAGCAGCTGGACCTGCTTTGAATGTCCTGCTGCTGACTAGCGTATAAATCAATATCGCATCAACTGCTTAGTCGGCTAAAACTTTTTGCCTAAATATCCCAAAGCACATAAATAACGAAATGTCAAAAAGTTTTTGTCCACAATTTCTTTAGCAAACAAAACTGCCCTCACAGTCAACTGCAAATGTTGCGGCTATTTCGAAACTCAACATATGAAATTCTTTCTAGCAGTTTGAAATACAGTACCATAGACTTTTCTCATCCTAATAAATAAAAACAAAAACGTAAAACTTGCTGTGCTTTAATATTAAAATTTTTTCTGTTATAACTTAATTTTATATTAAAGGGATTGTAGTTTAGAAATAAAATAATTAAAAACAAGTGGAAACGTTGCAACCGACTGCGGCATACTCAAAACCTGTTTAAAAACGGCCTGATTGCAACGATCGGCTAATGCAGATCTTTCGGGGATGTCCCCTGCTATAATGCCCCCAAACTGTTTATTTCTAGCTCAAAAACTGTGAAAGATACACGCATTCCCGTTTAAAAAGAAGCGGTCCGGCGTGGGGCATTGTTAAGGGTCGAGAAAAATCCAAATTTTTGCTAAAAATCTTTGTATATTCCTACCAAATTTTGTGACTCTAAGCTCAAAAAGATATACCCATACAAGTTTTTAAAAGGTGATAGAATTGGGGGTTGTATGGGTGGGTGTGGTATTCAAAGCTTTATTGCAGATTTTTGGGGGTCGTTACCAGCTATCTTTCTAACAAATTTGCTGATTCCAGCTCAAAAACTGTGAGAGAAACACTCTTTCCCCTTTTTAACGAAGCGGTAAGGCGGCTAGGGCGGTATGTTTTGGGGGATGTCAGTAGATATCACCTTTCCAAATTTCGGAGTTCTAGCTGGTACCTTCAGTAGTGATGTTTTCAAGGGGCGTAAGTTAGTTGCTTAAATCAGACTCGCTGGGCCATATCCTCGGATATACGGGCACCCAGGTTGTAATCCAACATATGGAAAATGCCACGTTAAACAAACCCCATAGAGATTTAGTCCGCTTGTTAGGAAGTGCGAAATATTTTTAATTATCTTTGTTCAGTTACGATTTTGTCGATCTCTCAGAAGCATGGTGTTTTTTTTTTAAGTGAAATAAAGCAGTTGAAGGTCAAAACATATTTTCGATTTTAATTTTTTTGCTTTTAGTCATGACGCAGCCGTTACAATGACGCGGTTGGTTAATATTTTGCAACCTTGTGACAATCGGTCCTAATATTTTTGAATATTGTGTACCGGCTATTTTGTCAAGTCCTGTGGGTCTTACAATTCTGTTTGATATTTGACAGAATTGTTTTAGTGCAATTGTATTAGATCCAATTGTCTTGTCCTTGATTTTGAGTATTTGGGCATAAGTTGGAATAATCACATGCACATCAGTGCTGTTTGTGGCGCTTTTTATGAATGTCTTTATTGAATATTTTTGAGTTCTTTTTCTATGTTGAACACTGATAAAATTTATGCTGTTATAGTTTAACAGCTACAAAGAGAGGGAGAACGAGGGTTCATATATATGTGGAGAGTGGCTTAAGTGCAAGCGCAGCGTTTCCCGTAGGGCAACGGTCTCACGCTTGCTTGGCCCTCTCAAGTGGACTCATATTACGGCATGCGCAGACCACATGCATTTATGTTTATTATACTCGATACCGAAGGTAAAGAGTATATTGAGTTTGTGCAATGTCCGTCATGGTGTCTGTCCGTCTGTCCGTCTGTCCGTCTGTATGAACGCAACTTTTTTCCACACCCTTCAAGCTAGAGACTTGAAACTTTTCAAATCTCTTTATCTATGGGATAGTAAATTAAAGTGTCAAGATGGGGGTTCTACGATTACTGGGGGGCTGGCAAATCGATAAATTCGATAACTCAAAACCGATAAATCCACATATTTCGCACATCCTTACAGCTAGAAGTACCAAATTTGGTAAGAAGATAGCTACTAGCAACCCCCAAAAAACTGCATCAAAAATTTTGGAACCACGCCCCCCCATTCCGCCCCCGAATTTTAAAGTCAAAAAAACCTATATCTCCCACAGTTTTTGAGCTATAGCCACCAAATTTGGTGCCAAAATAGGTGATGATGACCCCCCAAAAACTGCATCAAAAGATTGGATGCCACACCCACCAATACCGCCCTAGCCGCCCCCATCCACCCCAACGCTTCGTCAAAAACGGGAATGAGTGTATCTTCCAGAGTTGTGGAGCTAGAGCCACCAAATTTGGTAGGAATTTAGCTGGCAACGACCTCCAAAAATCTGCATCAAAGTTTTGGAGCCACGCCCTCCATTTCGCCCCCCTTTCCCCACTTTTTACAATTTTCGAGCTAGAGTCACCAAATTTGGTATGAAGATAGCAATTGACATTTCAGAAAGATCTGCATCAAAAATTTGGATTCCACGCCCACCCATACCGCCCCCAGCCCCCCTTTCCCCACTTATTACAAATTTCGAGCTAGAGTCACCAAATTTGGTATGAAGTTAGCAATTGACATTTTACAAAGATCTGCATCAAAAATTTGGATGCCACGCCCACCCTTACCGCCCCCAGCCCCCCTTTCCCCACTTATTACAAATTTCGAGCTAGAGTCACCAAATTTGGTATGAAGATAGCAATTGACATTTTACAAAAATCTGCATCAAAAATTTGGATGCCACGCCCACCCTTACCGCCCCCAGCCCCCCTTTCCCCACTTATTACAAACTTTGAGCTAGAGTCACCAAATTTGATATGAAGATAGCAATTGACATTTCAGAAAGATCTGCAAAAAAATTTGGATGCCACGCCCACCCAAACCGCCCCAGCCCCCCTTTCCCCACCTTTTACAAATTTTGAGCTAGAGTCACCAAATTTGGTATGAAGATAGCAATTGACATTTCAGAAAGATCTGCAACAAAAATTTTGATGCCACAACTACCCATACCGCTCCCAGCCCCCCCTCCCTTTCCCTACCTTTTACAAACTTTGAGCTAGAGTCACCAAATTTGGAAGGAAGATAGCTGGTGGCATCCCCATCTGCATCGGAGAATCTTTAAGGCAGCGTAAACCCCTGCCGCATCCGTACCCCTTTGCATTCAGGCGTCTTTTTACCGGTTTTAATTCTGGTATCGAGTATGCCGCAGTCGGTTGCGTCCGACTGCAACGTTTCCACTTGCTATACTCGATACCGAAGGTAAAGAGTATATTGAGTTTGTGCAATGTCCGTCATGGTGTCCGTCCGTCTGTCCGTCTGTATGTTCGCAACTTTTTTCCACACCCTTCAAGCTAGAGACTTGAAACTTTCCAATTCTCTTTATCTATGGGATAGTAAATTAAAGTGTCAAGATGGGGGTTCTACGATAACTGGGGGGCTGGCAAATCGATAAATTCGATAACTCAAAACCGATAAATCCACATATTTCGCACATCCTTACAGCTAGAACTACCAAATTTGGTAAGGAGATAGCTATTAGCAACCCCCAAAAAACTGCATCAAAAATTTTGGAGCCACGCCCCCCTTTCCGCCCCCAACCCCCCCGCATTTTAAAGTCAAAAAAGCCCATATCTCCCTCAGTTTTTGAGCTAGACCCACCAAATTTGGCGCCAAGATAGGCGATGATGACCCCCCAAAAACTGCATCAAAAGTTTGGATACCACGCCCACCGATACTTCCCTAGCCGCCCCCATCCACCCCAACGCTTCGTCAAAAACGGGAATGCGTGTATCTTCCAAAATTGTGGAGCTAGAGCCTCCAAATTTGGTAAGAAGATAGCTGGCAACGACCCCCAAAAATCTGCATCAAAGTTTTGGAGCCACGCCCACCCATTTCGCCCCCCTTTCCCCACTTATTACAAACTTTTAGCTAGAGTCACCAAATTTGGTATGAATATAGCAACTGACATTCCACAAAGATCTGCATCACAAATTGAGATGCCACGCCCACCCATACCGCCCCCAGCCCCCCTTTCCCCACCTTTTACAAACTTTGAGCTAGAGTCACCAAATTTGGTATGAATATGATAATTGACATTCCACAAAGATCTGCATCAAAAATTTGGATGCCACGCCCACCCATACCACCCCCAGCCCCCCTTTCCCCACTTTTTACAAACTTTGAGCTAGGGTCACCAAATTTGGTATGAAGATAGCAATTGACATTCCACAAAGATCTGCATCAAAAGTTTGGATGCCACGCCCACCCAAACCGCCCCCAGCCCCCCCTTTCCCCACCTTTTACAAACTTTGAGCTAGAGTCACCAAGTTTGGTATGAATATAACAATTGACATTCCACAAAGATCTGCATCAAAAATTTGGATGCCACGCCCACCCATACCACCCCCAGCCCCCCCTTTCCCCACTTTTTACAAACTTTGAGCTAGGGTCCCCAAATTTGGTATGAAGATAGCAATTGACATTCCACAAAGATCTGCATCAAAAATTTGGATGCCACGCCCACCCATACCGCCCCCAGCCCCCCCTTTCCCCACCTTTTACAAACTATGAGCTAGAGTCACCAAATTTGTAAGGAAGATAGCTTGTGGCATCTCCATCTGCATCGGAAAATCTTTAAGGCAGCGTACACCCCTGCCGCATCCGTACCCCTTTGCAATCAGGCCTTTTTTTTTACCGGTTTTGATACTGGTATCGAGTATGCCGCAGTCGGTTGCGTCCGACTGCAACGTTTCCACTTGTTTTTATTTAGGAATTTGTTTATACTTGCAACAAAGTGCTACAAGTTATTCTAATTGTAAATATGTACACTACACAATAAACTTATATTGATGTATTCAATTCAAAGCCAGAAATTTTACAAGTTACTACGAATTGAAAATTTTAGAGTCGTATCATAAAACATACTATTAGCAAATCGGAATTGCAATTTCTTTAAATTGAAAAAAAGAGCCAATGTTCTTGGTTTTTTGTCATACATTTCGTTCTGTTTTTCTGTCGAATTAAGACACGAACGGCGGTCTTAAAACATATTCCTAATTTAGATGTTGTTCTTAAAAAATAAGAAAATTTATTTTTCATTTAGTACAAATATGTATAACGCAACAATGTTCATAAAATAAGAACGAATTTACCATCCGAAGCTTAGCCGAAGTTTGTTCGGTTAATATTAGACTTAACTGCATACAAAACATGTTCGGTAACAGCGCAATGGCTAAGGCATCCACATGGTAAACGTGAGGTTACCAGGTTCAATTCCAGGCAAAAGCAATGGTTTTTCCTCTTCGGTATGAGTAAAACAAAAAATAAAATATTTCAAACACCTCTGCTCCGGACCCCTACCACATTTAGTTTCTTTACAATTTCCTTTAGAATGTTATACTAAACTTTAATTAACCAATGCGCCACGGACTTATTTCGGGCTATTATAACAAGATTACTTTGTAAAAATCAACTATAAATGTCCAAACTTTATAGCAAATTGTTTATAAATAAAAACGACTTATTATCATATTAAGAACAATATCTAAAAAATCTTTAAAAAAATATATGTATGTTCATAATTAAGAAAATCTTTCTTAAATAGAGAAACTTTGATGTTTTTATATGCATGTATATTTTTATTGTTTTTATACCCTTAACCCATAAAATGGGTAAATAAGGGTATAATGGTTTTGTGCAAAAGTATGTAACAGGCAGAAGGAAGCATCTCCGACCCCATAAAGTATATATATTCTTGATCAGCATCAACAGCCGAGACGACATAGCCATGTCCGTCTGTCCGTCTGTCTGTCTGTCTGTCTGTCTGTCTGTCTGTCTGTATGAACGCGTGGATCTCAGAGACTACAAGAGCTAGAGACTTCAGATTTGGGATATAAGTTCTCCTATACCATGAGCAGAACAAGTTTGCTTCAAATTATCGATAACTATTCTGGTTTCCGATATACACATAATATCGATAACAAAAAAATATAGAATTTGGAAAATCTAAAAATGAGGTTTAAAGTAATAGGTAACGATAGAACTTTTCTGAAAATTTCGTCCAAATCGGTTAAGAAACACCGGAGATATCGAGCTTAATCGATTGAAGCTAAGTCAGTATACCAAAGTTTTATATAAATTTAATTTATTTATTGCAACTGGGTTCAGGGTATCTTCTAGTCGGGCTCTCCCGACTGGTTCTATTTCTATTTTAGTTTAATGCACTTTGCGTTACGATTAATTGAATTGAAGCCCGTTTGCCAAATAGTGCAAATTTTCGTGCTTTAAACTGATTAATGAATTGCATTGAGCGCTCCGTTCGTGAACTCACTTTTAGCTGCATGTAGAAAGAAAGTTTTAATTAGAATGACAATTGATTAATTAGCTTAAAGGACAGCAGCTTTTACTATGTTTACTGCAAGTACAGAAATTTTATACTTGGATTTTTCAGCATTTTTGACAGTAAAAAATGTTAAATCTCAGCTTCATACATATATAAACAGGTAATTTGTACATATATCCTTCATCTGCGTTTAAAGTCACTTATGTGCTTTTCACATCAATAAGCCTCGGAACATATTTAATCCAAAACTTGTTCTTTGGCACCAAGGTGAAGCCAAGTATTTCGTTCATCATGTCTTTTGAAGTTTTGGGAGCACGAGCCAACTGGAACTTTGCAAGCAAGTGATACACTATAGATTTGACCTCCATTAGCGCCATTCGGTTACCTAAAAAAGCAAAATTTGCTTCTGTAAGCAACTGCTTATGAATATATCTTTTCCTATAGTTACCAATGCAATTACGAGGCCCAATGCCAAAAGGTAAGTATGTATTCGGTTTAATTTGAAGTTTATTTTCATCGGAGAAACGTTCAGGTATAAACTTTTCAGGGTCTGCAAAATGCTCTGGATCATAATGTAATCCAAAAATGGGTATTAATATCTGATCGCCTTTTTTAAGGGATACCACAAGCTCATTATTTTCATCAATCAAATCGATATCCGAATTACATCCACGATCAGTTCTTGTTGCTGGAGGCCATTTGCGCAGTGCTTCAGATACAACCATATCCAGATATTTCATGTGAGTAAGTGTATCATAATCTAGGGGCTTTCCATCTAATTGCTCTTCTACAGATAATATTTCTTTATAAAGATTTTCCTGTACCTCCGGATTAATGCATAATTCATAGGTGATGAAGCATAGACAGGTGGACACGGTCTCAAAGCCCGCAAAGAAAAAGAGCAGACATTGGGCCAAAAGATCATCATCCGTAAACTTTTTACCTGAATCTACCTCCGCAGCTTTGCGCTGAGCCTCCATAAGCAATTGGATCATATCAGGTCTTATAATCTTGTGTTCCACACGGTATTTAATGGCATCAAAGACCAAAGTTCTGAAGTAATCAATACTTTTTTCATCCACTAAGCTAACGCGTAGAAGCTAAACGATTAAATTATCAAAAATTTAAAAAAAATCTTTTTTTAGAAAATTTGCAAATCAAAATTTACCTTCATAATCCATGGTATAAATGTGAACAGTAATGCCTTAATGACTGCCATTGTTTTAATGTTTGTAAAAACCTGACCAATTTGAAAGAATTTATTATTTTTGTCCTCAAACGAGTTGATTTTAATGCCAAATGCAGCTGATGCAATCACATCGTTTGTAAACCGCGTAAAATAATCCTTCATTTCTAGATCTATGAAATTTCCGCCGTTTCTTTTCAGCTCTTGCTCAATATAGTCTACACCCAATTCACTACAGGCATTGATGAGCTCGTACATGGATCGCATTTTGCTACCAGTAAATGTTGGAGTAAGTATGTTTCGCATCTCTTTCCACTCGCGATTCTTAAGCTGCACCAGACTCTTCGATAGCAGCGTCTCAAACTTGTCGGATCCAACGTGATTCATAAAATGATCAAATTCCTTAACGCCCACATTCTTGATCAGCTCCAAATCACGCACAACAAATACGGGATCGCGTAGGAAATACATGCCATAAACCTTGGCATTCGGAAATTGCATATGCTGTTCAATTTGCCGGCGCAAATGGGGAACTACACCCATTAATTCCTTGAATCTTACATTTCCCAATAGTGGTGTTGGCTTCTCATGCGGCAGACCACGCTTCTCAAATGTCTGATATTTGGATATTGACCATTTGTAAATCAAACCCAACAATATGATCATAAATGTAAAGACAATTAAATACATTTTGTCAATTTTAGCGTATTAATTACTGATTGTATAATATATATGTCTGAATAAATGTATCACACTGTGCGTTCCAAGCACTCAATTCTTACTAAAATCGCTTTGGCACAAACTCAGCTGTGAGTAATATTTCTCTCTCAATCCGTCTTTCTTTCTAAAGTATTATATTTTTATTTTCTCTATAACTATATGTCTATTCTGAGCTATGCCGCTCTGCTTGTAGCTCTCTTCAGCACTCTCTTTTTAACACCGTGCAATAAATATGAATGGTTTGCACTATTTTTTCCCCAGACTGGTCTAGGTTTATTTGAATTTATTCTCTTGTCTTCTCTATATATATTACTGTTGAAGTGCAAGAGCATTTAAGCTTTGAGTGCTAGAAATACAAAATATGTGAGATAGGCGAGTAAACAGCAAGCAATATATATTTACTGCAAAATGCATTGTAAATGATATAATATCGATGAGAACAATATACTTACATTGGCATATATAGTGATATACTATTAAAGCAGCGTTCGCCGTTACTACTCCATAGCAGCAAGCTATGCTCTTGCCATTGCTTATGAGAGCTGATGCATGATAAAACAAGTAAGAAGGCTCTAGTCGGGAGAGCCCGACTAGAAGATACCTTGAACTCAGTTGCAATAAATATATTAAATTTATATAAGACTTTGGTATACTGACTTAACTTCAATCGATTAAATTCGATATCTCCGGTGTTTCTTAACCGATTTAGACGAAATTTTCAGAAAAGTTCTATCGTTACCCATTATTTCAACCCTCATTTTTTCATTTTCGAAATTCGATATTTTTTTGTTATCGATTCCATGTGTTTATCGGAAACCAGAATAGTTATCGATAATTTGAAGCAAACTTGTTCTGCTCATGGTATAGGAGAACTTATATTCATAATCTGAAGTCTCTAGCTCTTGTAGTCTCTGAGATCCATGCGTCCATACAGATGGATAGACGGATGGACAGACGGACATATATCGTCTCGGCTGTTGATGCTGATCAAGAATATGTATACTTTATAGGGTCGGAGATGCTTCCTTATGCCTGTTACATACTTTTGCACAAAACCATTATACCCCTTTTTACCCATTTTATGGGTTAATGGTATAATAAAAGGGTAACAGCATTTTATCGTTAATATAATACTATATTTACCTATATTTTAGATCAAACTTTCAGTTTAACTATGCTTTTTAGAATGATTGACAAATAACTTTGCATTTCAATCAAGAATCAAATAACAATTGAATGAAAACTAAATTTTGAGATTCCCCGAAATCCAAAAATAAATTAAATTTACAAAGCGGGAAATTACCTCTTAAAAAATTAAAAAATTATTCTCTGAATAATAATTATAAAACAAGTGGAAACGTTGCAGTCGGACGCAACCGACTGCGGTATACTCGTTACCAGCATTAAAACCGGTAAAAAGAGGCCTGATTGCTTAGGTGTACGGATGCGGCAGGGGTGTACGCTGCCTTAAAGATTCTCCGATGCAGATGGGGATGCCACCAACTATCTTCCTTCCAAATTGGGTGACTCTAGCTTAAAGTTTGTAAAAGGTGGGGAAAGGGAGGGCTGGGGGCGGTATGGGTGGGTGTGGCATTCAAATTTTTGCTGCAGATCCATGTGGGATGTCATTCATACCAAATTTGGTGACTCTAGCTCAAAGTTTGTAAATGGTGGGGAAAGGGGGCGGAATAGGTGGGCGTGGCTCCAAAAATTCGATGAAGATTTTTGGGGGTCGTTGCCAGCTATCTTTCTACCAAATTTGGAGGCTCTAGCTCCACAACGCTGGAAGATACACGTGTTCCCGTTTTTGACGAAGCGTTGGGGCGGATGGGGCGGATAGGCTAGTATTGGTGGGCGTGGCGTCCAAACTTTTGATGTAGTTTTTGGGGGGTCATCATCACCTATCTTGGCATCAAAGTTGATGGCTATAGCTTCAAAACTGTGGGGGATATAGGTTTTTTTGACTTTAAAATGCGGGGAGCTGGGGACGGAATGAGTGGGCGTGGCTCCAAAATTTTTGATGCAGTTTTTTGGGGGTTGCTAGTAGCTATCTTCTCACAAAATTTGGTAGTTCTAGCTGTAAGGATGTGCGAAATATGTGGACTTATCGTTTTTGAGTTATCGAATTTATCGATTTGCCAGCCCCCCAGTTATCGTAGAACCCCCATCTTGACACTTTAATTTACTATCCCATAGATAAAGAGAATTGGAAAGTTTCAAGTCTCTAGCTTGAAGGGTGTGGAAAAAAGTTGCGAACATACAGACGGACAGACGGATGGACACCATGACGGACATTGCACAAACCCAATATACTCTTTACCTTCGGTAACGAGTATAAAAACAATGCAATTCGAACAAACCACGACGCAAAGCGAAAATGAGTTTTAATTCAGAAACGACGCAACTTCGAAAAAACGCAAAGGCGAGGTCTGAGTGTTTTTTTTTTATTTATTTTTTTTTGGTTGCATACTTTTAGACTTACATGATTTACCTATCGTAGCGGGACGTTACCTACTGTATTTCTACTAAATTTGGCGACATTAGCACAAACACTATGCAAGGTATACGCATTTCAGATTTTAAAAGGCGGGGGGGCTGAGCACCATAATTTTTTATTCGTTGACAATATTCTTACCAATTTTAGTATACAAATTGAAAAGCACCAAAGTTCTACGACCAATCGCTTGCACATGTAAGCGATCACATATTTTGGCGATTACGAACTGTATTTATTTAAAATTTGTCGCTACTAAATTATTCTTGTCGGTGCTCAAAGAGTATATAATGTTACATAGCGCTAACAGTTTTGCAACTTCTATGTATAGTTTTAAAAATAAAAATGAAAAACGCCACCTGTTGCAACAATTCTGATCTGCAGCACCGCGCATTGCCAACTATTATAAACTATCGAAAAAAAAGAAACGTTCGCTGCAACTCTGCTGTAAAACATCTGTGCTTGTTTTGTTTTTCGCGCTCTTTTTCATTAGTTTTTGTGTTTTTCTTGTGCGTGCGTGTCTGTAAACAGCAAATGAAAAGTGTTAAAGTGCAATTACAGCAATAAATACATAAAACTATTTAAGATAGTCGGGAATATGTCTGCCAGAAAATTAACAACACCAAAATCAGCTAATGCAAAAGATGCTAATGAAACTGCAAAAGAACTTAATACTAGCAGCGGCAAGAAACTTGTGCAGACGCGTCTACCATTCAAGCTGTTGACGCCGCTGCAGAAAGCAACCGCAACAGCTGTAGAAAAGTCAACGTCTCCATCAACATCCAGTGCTCTTGAATTAGATGTGGAAGCGGAGCAAGAGCCGCGCAAGCGTAAATTATCGTATAACAGCGATAATAATCACGAAAAGCATGATGGAGAGATAGCAAAAGAGGAGGAGGAGTTGCACCGCTCCAACAGCAAAGAGAATATGAATCTGGGCTTGGCTGCCATAATGCCCAGCAAAAAGCCCAACAACGATGATATTGTTATTATTCAGCCGGACAACGATGACGATGACAACGTTGGCGATGACGACGAGGAAGAGACTAATGAAAAGGCAGAAATAAAGCCAAAGAACGTGAAGGCCGGAAAAAAGAGTCCCGGCCAGAAGATGGCGCCCATTCAAATTAAACTGCCGCTCAACAGTAAACGCGCCAAGCGTCGCAAGGCTCTGATAAATTCGAAACTGGTCAAGCAATCGCAGCAAGCCAAGGAACGCAGCGATTCCAGCGAT
The DNA here is from genome assembly GCA_018904305.1 of Scaptomyza montana. Classification (NCBI taxonomy): domain Eukaryota; kingdom Metazoa; phylum Arthropoda; class Insecta; order Diptera; family Drosophilidae; genus Scaptomyza; species Scaptomyza montana. The sequence goes on along the minus strand of JAEIGR010000039.1, from coordinate 621,099 downwards.
GACATTGTTTCACTACCACCTCAAAAGCGGCTTAAGATAGAGGGAAAGGCGGTAGAGTCCACGATGGATGTAGACTTGGCTGCCATACAGTTGGATAGCAGCAAAAGCAATGCGGAATCTCAAGAAGTTGCCAGTAGTGACCAGGACATGGAAATAGACGTGGACACGGCCACGCTTAAGAAATCATCACCCGAAAAAAAAGAAGAGCAGATTGCAAAGGAGGAAGAGTCTGATTTGGATTCTGTTTCCGTTGCCAAGCAGCCAACTACTTTGACGGCCAAGCAGCAAAGATTATTGGAACAGCGGCGCAAGGCGCGTGAGGAGAAGGAGTGCAAGTTGCAAGAAGAACGTCGCCTTAAGCAACTGGAAAAGGAGCAGCGTGAGCAGCAAAAGAAAGCAGAGCGCGAGCAAAAAGAGGAAGAGCGCCGCAAGGAGCGTGAACAGAAGGAAGAAGAGCGCCGCAAGGAACGTGAGGAGAAGGAACGCAAACGGCAAGCAGAGATAGAAGAAAAGCGCAAACGCAACGAAGCCAAGGAGGAGATGCAGCGCAAAAAAGACGAAGACCGCCGCCGCAAGGAGCAGGAAAAGGAAGAGGCTGAACTTAAGAAGAAACGCGCCGCCGCCTCTTTCACCAAATTCTTTGTGCCCAAGCAAACGAAACAATCAAGCAGCGGCAACAACGGTTCCCTGAAGCACGATCAGAACAGTTGCGACAGTGGTCCCAGCCACAAGAATGGCAGCAGCAGCCAAACCCTCGCCTTTCGTCCCTTCCAGATCAAGGATGACATGATCATGGCGCCTGTCATACGTGGCTCGCTTGCGACCGACAAACGGGAACAGCTGGCTCAACTCTTTTACCATGATGACAATGATGACCAGGAGGATGACACCAACGAGAGCATTGGACGCGTAAAGCGACCCTCTCGTACCCAGCTATACCTTAGCGAACTGCGCTATGGCAGGCACAAGCCACAGCGCGTCAAGCGGGATGCCCGACTAGAAAGACGTGCCAAGGATGAAGAGGAGGACGATGATGTTCAAGTGATTGGTAAGCAGGAGAAATATTTGATATACAGTCGAACTTCTATATAAGGAATATCAAGTGGTAAAAAAAACTGCGTTATAAAGAATACAACAACTGTTGTAGGTAGGATTGTAAAAGAAACAAAAATTTCACCAAATCCATGTGCGAAGTTAAAAAACTGCCAAATACTCTGATACCTGTATTAAAACAGTTGGTAATTGGTTAGTTTACAAAGGTAGGTATGGGGGCGGGTGGTTTACTATGTGTGTCCCTCAAAAGCTCTCGTATGTATATTTGTTGAGGACTCCTCTATCAGCTTTTTTCACACTAAATATCCGTTGAGAGCCTATGGTGGTTGTGGCCTGCAAATTTTTTTCTTCAGATTTTTGGGGGAAGTAACCAGTTTTTTGGTGAGTCTATGCCACAATGGGCATAGTGTCCCCGTATTAACACTGTCTGACGCTAACATGGGCCAACATTTTTGCAAAGCTGTAAGTCTCTAGCTTCAATGGTGTCCGTGTATACGGACGGACCGACACCCTGACAAACATTGCTCAAAATGTGCTCTCTGGCTTCGATATCGCAGTATAAATATATGACATTTAAATTTTTCAGCGTATCATTCACTTATGTGTGTATGCACTTATTCGTTTAAAGCAGATTAATATGTCTTTTTGAGAAATGCACAAAATATTTTAATAATTTTTTGGCTGAGCTTAGAGCTTAGTGGTAGTGCTTGAAAGTTGCCTGGTTCTTCTTCAAGTGCTGATTAAAAAAACAAAACAACAAAAATTATTTTTAGTATTAACCTTTATCCTTCTAACAGATGATTTGGCTACTGCTGGTACACCCATTGTGGAGGAGCGGCCCAAGCAGCTGCCCTGGATGCGTGCCAAGTATTTGCATTTTGCGGACAATCGTCGTCCGCCGTACTACGGCACTTGGCGCAAACGCAGCCAACTTATTAGCGCACGCCGTCCACTGGGTCAGGATAAGGTACAGTTACTGAATAGTCCCAATTGACAAAAGCTTTAATATTATTTCTTTCTTCTTTAGAGTCACTTTGATTATGAGGTGGACTCCGATTGCGAGTGGGAGGAAGAGGAACCAGGCGAGTCGCTGAGCGCCAGCGAGGATGAAAAGGAGCGTGAGTCCGAAGAAGAATCTGAGGAAGAGTACAACGAATGGTTTGTGCCCCATGGTCACCTCAGCGATGAAGAGATGCAAAACGATGGCGATCTCGAAGATGGTAATACGCGCGAGGCGCAGAAGGCCAAGCTGCAGGTGCTTCAACTAGAGTTCGCCAAGGAAATGAAAAAACAGACCAAGAAGATCAAGCCACGGCTGCTGGGTCCAGTCTGGCTTGATGAAAATGGCAACAAATCGCAGCTGTGCCCGCAAGTGTTTATTCAAACCATTGATATGTACGCCTGCTGGCAACTGCAGCCGCTGTCCCTGGAGCCGCCGCCCGAGCTGGAGTTGGAGGGGGAAGCGCCTGAAGAGATCAAGTCAAAGCCAAGTACCTTGCAGCTGGACGAGCTGATGCTGCAGCAGCTAGTGCGCCTCATTCATGGCAATAGCAAGTCAAAGGTTTATCTCATCTCCGAGTATTTAGAGTATCTGAAAACACAGATTGCGCCAGAGTCGCAAACGCTGCTGCCTTCAAAGACGCTGCTGCGCGAGAAGTTTGATGAGCTGGCCAGCTGGAATCTCATAGAGGTTGAAAGCGACGCCAAGGAGACCAAGAAGACCAAAAAACCCAAAAAACGCCTTTGCTGGGTGGTCAATGCAAGCGCTCTGCAAAAATTCCACCTTAATGATCTTACTCTGCAAAATGAATGGAAGCACTTGCTCCCACCGAAGACAGCGACAAAGACAGCGGACACCTCATTGCACGAAACCACACCGCCAAACACAGAGATTAATGATGCTGCAGTCACCGACATTAGCAAGTTAAACACCAAGTCTGAAGCTTCGACAACAACTCGCACAGATTCCCACTCAGCGGCTGCATCAAACAACAAGAAGCGTGGGACGCTTCTTATGTCTGTGCCGCGAGATCAGCAGTTCCATACGCCCACCAAAAATGCACTCATCAGTCAGTATCTGCGCAAGCAGAACGTGAAGTCCACCAACAACAAGAAATATCCACCGGCAGCAGCAGCTGACGGCAATGGCCACAACAGCGATATCGTCCTACTTTCAGATTAACCCGCTGTTTTATTTTTAAAGGTTGGTGCAACTGAAATGTTGCTAAGTCAATTTTTGCATAGATATCTAATTAAAATGATTGTATTTACAGGCTTTGCTAAGGGAGAAACCGTTTTTATTTCACGATATCAGAACAGATCGTGATCATGATAGTTGATACTGCACTCCGTTCCTTCAGCTTATCAAACACGGCCGCATATTCGCGATCGGATGTGGACAGACAGAAATATATCCCGACAGAATGAAAGCCAGCGCTTAACGCCATTATTAACAGCTTGTGGCGCTTGTTGACCAATCGTTTGAGTAGCGTATCGCCACCAAGATTTGCTAGACGAAACTGTAACAAATAAATTGCAATTTTTAGTTATACTTAAAATAAGAATATAAAATTAATAAAAAAAGGCAAATTTACTTAGTCGTTTTATTTTTTTTAAAGTTACTCTTAATGCTTATGGCTTACAAAGATGAAGAAAGTTAAAAAAAAATACCAATAATCCTATTTGATGCAGAGTTTATTAGAGCAGGCAGCAAAACAAGCATAAGGAGGAGCAGGAGCATGTAATTAACATAACATATCAAAGAAAAGTAAAGACACAAGTTGTTTGTACGTTAAATATTTTATAACACTCTTTGACAACGTGATGTCTTATCTCAAAAGAACAAACAGTTCAAAAATCCAAACATAATTTTTTTTTTTATAGCATGTTTGATTTTACTTTAATTCTTTGTTAATTCATCAGCTATATCATAAGTGGGAACTTTTTTATACCATACTCATAATTGATTCCTATATGCTTGTCACTGTAGATCATCAGGGGTGGGTAGAACACCATGGGTCCGAAGAAGACCTCGTTCATAAGCGTTCTCAAGTATGTACACCGCTTCCGTGGTTGCTTCAGAAAGTGCTACTAACTACGCCTCCGTATTGCTGAGGACAACAGCGATGTGCTTCTTCGGCTCCCATGATACAGATGCTTCAGCCATGAAGAACGCCCATGCTATAGCTAGCCCAGTCAGCATCAACAAAGCAATGAGCAGGCACACTAGTTTCCACATAGTGCAGTTGCATATATGGAGAACAGTATAAGTTTCTCAACACACACTTAGCAACCACCTCATGCTCCTTGTGTTTTTTCCATCTATGGGCAGCCACTGTCGTCACACTTGGTTTGGTAAACGACTTCTAACGATGTCATGTTAGCTTTGCAGTCGTGCATACCGTACTCGCTCAGGAAACGCTGCTACTCTACCAACCCTCGCGATTTCCGTGCACGGGAAATGCTGCAGATTTCCACCATCAACCTATGTAATTTACTTGATATGAACTGTTTAATGTGATTGATGTCCCCTTCTCCAGTCTTTAATCATCAACAAATACAACAATAATATTTAAATACTCAATAATTTTGAGTGTTATTACACGGATCGCTCGGACAAGGTGCATATCCGATTTGCAGAAAAGTGATTTCTAGTTTTTCAGATTGCCGCATATAAACAACGTCGTGTAGCTCGCTATTGAGACGAGTTTCGTAGCTAAGATTTGGTGTTATTGCATCTCATGCACTGCGTTTAAAGCAATTACTAGTCTATAGATCGATACACAACGCGCAACAGGAGATAACGTTTCCTTTTTCGTTTTATCATTTTGCTGCTGGCAAACGACAACAAAATTAGTTTTCTATATTTTAAGCAGCCAATTCACTATGTGAATGTGTGTGTTCATGTTAGCAAAGATATTTGCATGAATGCATGACAATTGAACATGCATTGTATTAACCTGCCTCAACTTTTATTTTGTGTTTTTTTTTTTTTAAAGGTGCAGGGTTTTTGGTTTGGGTTTTCATTAAGCTAAATTATCATTTATTTATATAACTAATGTTTCGATTTTAGTATATGTAGTAAATGGAATAATACATTAATTTATATGTTAAATGTCCACTTATAAGAGTGGACACCGAAAATAAAGTGATTCTTAAAAATATGGCAAAAAAAAGACATATAAACATTTATAGCAATAAATTTTATTTGCTCTATTTTATTTTATCTTTAACATTACTGAAATTCACATTAAAAAGTAAAATTTGCAAAAATTTATTATCAAGTCATATCAAAACAACCTGTGATTGAAAAAGTACCCAGAAATCTCTGAACATTATTTTTTTAGTAGTTAACGTTAACTTTTAAATTTTTTTTTTACCTTAATTTTGAGTTTATTTTCAGGTATTTTAATGTATTTTTATACTCTTTACCGAAGGTTAAAGAGAATATTGGCTTTGTGCAATGTCCGTCATGGTGTCTGTCCGTCTGTATGAACGCAACTTTTTTCCACACCCTTCAAGCTAGAGACTTGAAACTTTCCAATTCTCTTTAACTATGGGATAGTAAATTAAAGTGTCAAGATTGGGGTTCTACGATAACTGGGGGGCTGGCAAATCGATAAATTCGATAACTCAAAACCGATAAATCAACATATTTCGCACATCCTTACAGTTAGAACTACCAAATTTGGTAAGAAGATAGCTACTAGCAACCCACAAAAAACTGCATAAAATTTTTTTGGAGCCATGCCCACCTATTCCGCCCCCCTTCCCACACCTTTTACAAACCTTGAGCTAGAGTCACCAAATTTGGTATGAAGATAGAAATTGTCATCCCAGAAAGATCCGCAACAAAAATTTGGATGCCACGCCCACCCATACTGCCCCCCAGCCCCCCTTTCACCACCTTTTACAATCTTTGAGCTAGAGTCACCAAATTTGGAACGAAGACAGCTGGTGGCATCCCCATCTGCATCGGAGAATCTTTAAGGGAGCGTACACCCCTGCCGCATCCGTACCCCTTTGCAATCAGGCCACAGGCCGGTTTTAAAACTGGTAACGAGTATACCGCAGTCGGTTGCGTCCGACTGCAACGTTTCCACTTGTTATGTTTAGATTTTAATTTAATTATTTTATATACATATATTTTATTTTGAATTAATTTTGATTTTATTTTGGCTGTTCATAAAAAAATAATATATGAATAAATAAATTTAAAACAAGTGCGGCATAGTTAATTTTGGCTATGCCAAGACTATGATACCCTTCACACATGGATTAATTTTTTTTTTCGCTCCTATTTTTACTCTTGAGCGTCATTAACTTGTTCGTGTGCGACAACAACAACAATTTGACAATTTTTTGCGTTATACCACTTTTGAAGCAAATGAGCTATATGTAGGTACTTGAAAGTGCACGACAGAGACAACAATTGATAGTACGATATGGTCAATTGTATGGTGGCTATATCGAAGAATGGTCCGAGCGGGATGAAATTTTATAGTGAACAAACCCGACATGATCTGAGCAATCTGTGAAAGTTTCATCCAGATCGGTTCAGCAGTTTTGCCGGAAATCGTGTTGAAACAGTACGATATGGTCAATTTGTATGGTGGCTATGTCGTAGAATGATCCGAGCGGGATGAAATTTCATAGTGAACAAACCCGACATGATCTAAGCAATCTGTGAAAGTTTCATCAAGATCGGTTCAGCAGTTTGGCCGGAAATCGTGTTGAAACAGACATACGGACGGACGGATGGAAATCAATTCCTGAGCTCGTCCTGATCATTTTGATATATAGTTTATGGGGTCTCCCATCATTCCAGCAACAACAATTGATAGTACGATATGGTCAATTGTATGGTGGCTATATCGAAGAATGGTCCGAGCGGGATGAAATTTTATAGTGAACAAACCCGACATGATCTGAGCAATCTGTGAAAGTTTCATCAAGATCGGTTCAGCAGTTTGGCCGGAAATCGTGTTGAAACAGACATACGGACGGACGGATGGAAATCAATTCCTGAGCTCGTCCTGATCATTTTGATATATAGTTTATGGGGTCTCCCATCATTCCTTTAAGGCGTTACAGATTCATGACAAACTGAATATACCCTGTTTCACATGTGCGAAGGGTATAAAAAAGTGAAAAAGTTGCAGTCGGACGCAAACTGTTTAAAAAAGGGTATCAAGAGACCAGTTTGCAAAGGGGTAGGTTCATAGTAGAGGTGGGCTCGGCCCAAAATATCGGGCCCCGGGCCTAAAAATCATTTTCGGGCTTTTTACGTGCGGGCCCGGGCTTTAGCTATAAAGCCCGGCAAGCCCGGCGGACGGCTTTTTTCTGCATCAGGGATAATTCTAAATGAAAAAAGTACAAGATTGAAAAGCCAAAACCTTGACAAACTTATGTTTTTGTATAAAAATATGTTAATTTTGTGTTTAAATTTTAGCTTGTTAAAAAAAAACATATAATATACTAAATTTGAAAAAAGAAATTTATCAGCTTATTGCCCTTTTTGAATATTATTATCTGATGTTTTTATGCCGGGCCGGGCCGGGCCGGGCCGGGCCTAAAATATTTTCTTCGGGCCCGGGCCGGGCCGGGCCTCTTTTTGAGGCCCGTGCCCATATCTAGTTCATAGATTGTCTGATGGAGATCTTTCGGGGATGTCAAAAGTTATAATAATTTTTACACGAGGTATACATAAGTCTGGTGACGGTCGTATATTCGAGACAAAAGTAGAGATTTTAAGGTGGATGTTAAATTTCAAATACTTATGTATAATTAAATAAGAAGTCTCTAGTCGCGAACGCTCGACTTATTATGATCCTTTAAAGAGAATTCCTTCTTTATGGGTTTATAATTCTTATATTTTGCTTGTTTGCACTTCTTCTTCACAATCAAGTACAAAATTCAACAAAATTCGCAAAGCACGTTTGTTAGAAACCGGTAAGCACATCCTTCATAAAGTTTAATGTTTGCCAACAACAAACAGATTCAAGGCGGCCCATTTCTTTCAAAATTGAGTGCTTATACTTAAATAATCAAAATTTATTATGCAACGTATTTTCGATTATTTATTTTGAACCTTCAATAATCATGATTTGTAATCGTAATCAATTAGTAAGGCAATACCAACATATCGCTTGATATAGTTAGCTGATATTTAATCTGCTACAGAGAGTACGGAAAACTGCAATCGATTAAGCTGTGAGTTCTGCCTAGAAACTTTAGGTGCAAGTTTTCATGAGCTGCCAGACAGCTTAAGCTAAAGACCTCAAATATCAAAGTGCGACAGACGAAAGTTGAAGTTTCTATCAAAAGGCAACAAAGTTTGCCCTTAAAAAACTTTGACTGCTTGCTAGGGCGACAAAAGGCGCGAAAAAAATTTTAAAGGATTTTCGTTCACTTTTTTGTGAATTTACTGTGATTTTGTCCAAAGGGGCAAAAAGTTGTTAATTATTTTCGCTGGACGTTATTTTCGCTTGCCAAAACAGTAGCGTACAAAACGTTTGTTGAAATCTATGGCTGCCAGTGACATTTAAACATTTTTCTTCACATTCCCTTATAGTAATTAAGTGAACAAAACTAAATGTTAAGCATTAATGGTCATATTTTGGCCAAGCCGTATTTGTTGTCGTTGCTATGCGGCATTATTGCTTGGCAAATTGTGCTAAACTTGTAATTTGTAACTGCCGCAGAGCAAACAGAGAATAGCAGCAGTAACAGCAGCGACAGCCTTTTGACCCATTTTACTGACCAGACACTTGGTGCATGCCACAGCCAACTAGTTGGCAGGCAACCTGACCGCTAGTTGACCCATTTGCATAATTATTCATTGCACAGCATTGTAAAGCATTACTAACACACACACGCTTATTTATGTATGTACGTAGTATAAAGACTGTTAGCTGGCCAGATAATGCCTTGAAGCGCATAATAAACTCATGTTCGCTTTTTCTGACTTCCTTCTTCCATTTCTCTGTGTGTCTATGTTTGTGCTGCGTACTGCATCCTTCTTACTTCTTATGTATTGTTGGCATGTTTTTTGTATGGCTATGGCAAGTTCACTTCGCCACCCATAAGATAGCCACTTCGTACAACTGGCCATCTATACATTACATTTTAGCAATTTACAAAATTCGACGGAAATGAAATTATTTGCACTTTAAATGCAATGGGCATACCAATTAAATTTAAACTGCTGCCAATATCATTAGCAAAATAAAGTCAAATAAAATTCTTACGAAATATGAAAGATGACCCTTTTGCACGCTCCGAGCTTGATTGAAAATTGTTAACAAATTGTAAATTATATAGTAAAATATCGTTAGTTCGCATTCTGCCAAGCTTTCCCATAATTTAAAGTCAGCTTATATTTATAAAAACTCCAACTTATTGTTTTTGAAACTTTGGTTAAGGATAATAATCGAACCTGTGTTCTCTCGATAACGAAGCTAAGCTATTGGGCTCTAACGAAATGGTCACTTATCAATAGGACACGTCTGTTTTACAGAGTTGCACAAGAAAATTGAAATGGACTTATGTATTTTATTTGAAGAGTGATATCGAATTGGAATATATATTTATTTTTTTTTCTTCTTATGTTAGAGCTATAAAAGTTACCAAGTTGCGGTTCTAATTTCTTTCTTTGGGCGAAAACTTGCAGAGTTTTTAAAGCCTCGTTCTTAACATAATCAAGCTTAAATTAATTTAAAAAATTAACAAAATTAACACCTCAACTTCATTGAAAATTATTGTCGCATGTGATATTTCCAAGCTAACCAGAATAGAATAATTTTACGAGGTCCTTTAAAAGCGCTGCTAGGAGTTGGCCAACTACTTAAATGCCTAATTGCCAAAAAAGGCTGAATGTTTGATTGAAAATAAGAAACAATGACGTTTTTGATGCACTTTTACAATAACTCGATAATCTTATGTGCTAAGCATATTTTAACTTCACGTCGAAAAAGTTAATTTAATTTCGGTGGCCTGTGTTACCTATTATTGAGTAGTTGTTTCATTGGATATATAATCAATTATTATTATTTTTATTATTTTGGCGTCTACAACCCTATCGGATCACTGCCTGATGCACAAGGCTCCTCCACGCGCTCCTGCTTTGGGCGCGTCTTCTCCAGTTGACAATCCCAAGTTTCGACAGGCATTCAGTCACTTGGTCATGCCAACGTATCCGCGGTCGTCCTCTCCTACGCTGTCCGCCTACTACCGCATCAAACACCTTCCGAGCCGGAGATTATTCCTCCATACGAGCGATGTGACCCAGCCAGCGAAGTCGCTGAATATTCACACGACTGACTACGTCGACATCGTTGTATAGCTCATACAGCTCATCGTTCCAGGACCATAGATTTTGCGCAGAATTTTCCACTCAAAAACCCCAAGAGCAGCTACATCTGATTGTGATACTGTCGAGGCTTCCGCACCATAAAGAAGAACTGGAAGGATGAGCGTCTTGTAGAGTGTTTTCTTCGTCTGTCGAGAGAGGGTTCTACTGTTGTTTATTATTATTATACATCGAAAAAAAGGTAGCTTAAAATGTCAGAATTAAAGCAGCTTTAACACCTGGTTGATTCTTTTTGATGTGTAAAAATCTATAGGCTTGGGTAGAGTAGAACTACAAAGTGAACGCAGGACTCATTAGTTCAACAACAGCAAGAGCAGTCACAAGAAGCAATCGCAACAAGAACATCGATCATAAAATGCAATAACTGCTAAAGAAACAAAAATGAACAAAAAATATATACACGGCAGGATATCGGAAGAGAAAGAGAGAACAAAACCAGCCTCTTCCTAAACAATTTAAACGTCCTCTACAGCAACGACCGTTATGGACTTCAATGATATAGTTGTCAAACGTAGCCACATATTATTGTTAAATGAAACCTGGCTTTCCAACCAGGACAATATTTAAATAAATGATTTCGACTGCGCTGGTTGGGCTGCAATATACAAAAGAAAAAATTTAACTCATATACAACATCAACTATTAAACGTCATTAAACGACATTAGTAGTGTTCAAATGGATTTACCTACAGGGCAAAAAATAATTTGTATTGCCATATACATTTCACCCAACCAGTCTGTCCAAAACATAATAAAACTTATTCATTTTGCATTTCTGCCCTACACCGAAAATTGGCGAATTAGAAGAGGATTCTTTTTCAATGCCAATAATAATGGGGGTGACTTTAATATGAAATTTTCAACCGCAGAAGCACTGCCTCATTGAACCCTTGCAAGATAAATTTAAGCTGACTTAATACTTCAAAGGAGTTCTCAACTACAATACAAGTAACTACAATTGACGCTGTTTTCACACGTTACTTAGATCAAATATTATTTTAGCTACCACAGACCAATTTTGTCTATGTTTAATATATTACATTAATAAATTTTAAAAATAAAAGAAAAAAAAACTCAACAAACTATTCTATTTTTACTAATGTGTTCATAGAAATCAAACAGGTACCGTGTAACAAACAAACAGGTGTTAAATGGCGAATTCAAATTTTGTTTGGAGGCGAAATTGTTAAGTGTGAGTTCAAAATTCACCTTTGTGCCATTTTGCGTTTTGACGATCAGTATTTATATAGATTTGAAGGACATGAAGAAAATTAATCTTCATAGATATTGTATACCGATAGGCTTTTCAAAATTCAAATACCACCTCAGCTGATGACATATGTATTTGCCAACTATATATGTATATAAATTTCTTTAGACAATAGGCAACCGCAAAACCCAGCTGTGCCAAAGGCTTACAAAGTTTTCTATTGCTCCAACAGTTCGCATACAACCTAAAGGTGTGTTGCTGTGTAAATACCTAAGTGTGTGTGTTTGATTGTGTAGTTGGAAATTTATACATACATGAAAATGTATATGTGTATATGCGTTTTCTGCGACGACAACCTTCACACAGAAATACTCAATTAAATAAACTTATACTTGAAATTGCATTACATTTCTGAACGTGACTGCGTGTCGCTCGACCATAGGTCCAATCCCCTTTTTTTTGCCTCTTGCCTCACAGCCGCTCATAATGACATTTGTACAACTAGTATCACACATATGACCACAAGCAGAAAAAGTTTTGCAGCTCTTACAAAAATATATAATACTACACGTTTTATGTCTGTGTGTGTGTAAGTGCGTGTGTGTGGATATATAAGCCGCAGAAACATGTACTTATAAATGTAAGTGGCACAAAATGCGAGCTACACATTTCGATTGTCAAGTGCAAATCATATAAAATGGCACATTCCGCTTCCGAACGCATGTACCTCAAATCTGCTTGATTGTATTGAATAGCAAATACAGTCGGGTCTGGGTATAGTGAACACCCTAAATAGTGAACACCTCGAAATAGTGAACTTCCAAAAATTTACATGGAGTGCTCTAAATAGTGAACAAACCGAAAAACTCGAAATAGTGAACATTTTTTAATAAACTTTAAGCAGAAAAAGAAGGAAATAATGCTCACACTTACACTACTAAACATTCTTTGCTTTGCTACACTGCACTATGGGTAATTTGACCATTTTTGTGGCATTAATTAATAACTCAAGAACGAAGCAAGATAATTTGATTTGGCTTTTTGCTTTGAGTTTTTAATAACCAAAGGAAAATATTTTTACAAAATGGGCGTGTCACCGCCCCTTTTACAAAAGATAGGTTTTGTATTTTCTATGTTTGTCAACCTATCACGACCAAACTTGGCAGTTTTAATAGTTATTATAATACTAACATCGTTGCAAAAAAAGAGCGACATGGGTCAACTATATCATATAGCTCCCATAGTAACAATTGGTAAAAATGTGATTTCTCGTATGAAAACATTTTTGTTTTTGAAGATATTTGGTTTAAACTTTCTGAAAATTAGTATATTTATGTTTCTTACATTTTGGGTAAAAGTTATAAACATAGGCCCACTATATCATATAGCTCCCATAGAGCCGCTTAGTAAAAAATTAATGACATATTTTTTTTTTCGTTTTTATATTGATTTTGATTTTCTTCGATAACTCTTTTGGTTGTGGAAAAACACGTTTTTGGAACTTTCGCCATAAAACAGTTAAAATTGCAACCTCCTTTTTGCCTTTTTCACTCACTTCAGTCCATTTTGCAAACAAAGTCGCATTATCAAATTTAAGGTTATGATCTGTAAATTGAAATATCTCTGGTTGTGGTTAAAAGTGGAAATTAAGACTGCTCTCATTTTAAAGGTAATGAAACACTCTAAAACACTGTTTTTATTTTAAGGTGGGAGTAGGTGGGACTCACTTTGCTAGTCCATTCAAAGTTCAGTTTTCGTTTTAAAATTTTTCATTTTAGGCAACTTACAATAAAGACAAATACGGGGACAAGACAAGCACAATCTACATTCTAATTTCACAAACACAAAGTAAAAACCACCCACCATCGAAAGCCATTTGGTTGTTTTCAATTTTAAGTGTAAATTTACTTTTATTTATTATTTTCTTTGTTGCGCAATTTTTGTTAAGTTAGCTGCGCGCCTCTTCTGTTAGAACAGCTGTGTTTAACAGCTTGTAACTTAACAGTGGAGGCCTCTGTTAAAATTTGTGGTATGTAACATTAAAGCTCAATCATTTTACTATGTAAAGCCACCAACAAAATGTTAATTGAACGACTTTCAAAAAATGGGTTTTGGCCTCAAAAATGGTCAAATTACCCATAGTGCACTGCGACACCACTGGAAATTCGCGGAAATCACTGAATTAAAAAGTAACGGAGCTAAAAAAATTTCTAAAGCATATAAAATTCACTTTGTTTTTAATAGTACATAGTTCATGAATCACTGTGTGTTTTTTAAGATTCGGATGATGAAGACCAAGGGGAATTGCATATCGGAAATACTATTAAAGCTTCCGAAGCTACAGACAGTTTTGACAAGGCTATCGCATGGGCTGAGGCCAATACTACTGACTTTTCTACGATTCTAAAAATGCGCAGTCTACGTGAAAAAGCTGTCCAAAAATTAATTTTTGGACGCAAAAAGCCATTATTAATCCGCGATTTTTTTCAATAAATATACATATTTACTTTAATTTGTTTACAAATTTATTTTATTGATTTTAAATCTAGCATTTCCATACACAAATGTGTATTTTGAGCAAAAAATGTGAGTCTCGAAATAGTGAACAGCCTCGGAATAGTGAACAGGCCTTGCAAAAATTAGTTCACTATATCCAGACACGACTGTATAACTTATTTTTATACTCGATACCGAAGGTAAAGAGTATATTGGTTTTGTGCAATGTCCGTCATGGTGTCTGTCCGTCTGTCCGTCCGTATGTATGCAAGTTTTTTCCACACCCTTCAAGCTAGAGACTTGAAACTTTCCAATTCTCTTTATCTATGGGATAGTAAATTAAAGTGTCAAGATGGGGGTTCTACGATAACTGGGGGAACTGCCAAATCGATAAATTCGATAACCCAAAACCGATAAATCCACATATTTCGCACATCCTTACAGCTAGAAGTACCAAATTTGGTAAGAAGATAGCTATTAGCAACCCCCAAAAAACTGCATCAAAAATTTTGGAGCCACGCCCCCCATTCCGCCCCCAGCCCCCCCATTTTAAAGTCAAAAAAGACTATATCTCCCACAGTTTTTGAGCTATAGCCACCAAATTTGGTGCCAAGATAGGTGGTGATGACCCCCTAAAAACTGCACCAAAAGTTTGGATGCCACGCCCACCGATACTGCCCTAGCCGCCCCCATCCACCCCAACGCTTCGTCAAAAACGGGAATGCGTGTATCTTCCAGAGTTGCTGAGCTAGAGCCTCCAAATTTGGAGAGAAGATAGCTGCTAACGACCCCCAAAAAACTGCATCAAAGTTTTGGAGCCACGCCCACCCATTCCGCCCCCAGCCCCCCGCATTTTGAAATCAGAAATGGCTATATCTCCCACAGTTTTTGAGCTATAGCCACCAAATTTGGTGCCAAGATAGGTGATGATGACCCTCTAAAAACTGCACCAAAAGTTTGGATGCCACGCCCACCAATACTGCCCTAGCCGCCCCCATCCGCCCCAACGCTTCGTCAAAAACGGGAATGCGTGTATCTTCCAGAGTTGTGGAGCTAGAGCCTCCAAATTTGGTGGGAAGATAGCTGTTAACGACCCCAAAAACTGCATCAAAGTTTTGGAGCCACGCCCCCATTTCGCCCCCCTTCCCCACTTTTTACAATTTTCGAGCTAGAGTCACCAAATTTGGTATGAAGATAGCAATTGACATTCCACATAGATCTGCATCAAAAATTTGGATGCCTCGCCCACCTATACCGCCCCCAGCCTCCCTTTCCCCACTTTTTACAAACTTCGAGCTAGATTCACCAAATTTGGTATGTAGATAGCAATTGACGTTCCACATAGATCTGCATCAAAAATTTGGATGCCTCGCCCACCCATACCGCCCCCAGCCCCCCTTTCCCCACTTTTTACAAACTTCGAGCTAGAGTCACCAAATTTGGTATGTAGATAGCAATTGACATTCCACATAGATCTGCATCAAAAATTTGGATGCCTCGCCCACCTATACCGCCCCCAGCCCCCCTTTCCCCACATTTTACAAACTTTGAGCTAGAGTCACCAAATTCGGAAGGAATATAGCTGGTGGCATCCCCATCTGCATCGGAGAATCTTTAAGGCAGCGTACACCCCTGCCGCATCCGTACCCCTTTGCACTCAGGCCTCTTTTTACCGGTTTTAATACTGGTATCGAGTATGCCGCAGTCGGTTGCGTCCGACTGCAACGTTTCCACTTGTTCTTTATAAATATTTAATGAGACTATGAAAAACGATTTTAAACTAGAAACTGATATACAAAATAATACCAAATATTTAATATTATACAAACTATATTGTAAAGAGCAACAAATAGTCATTCATCTTCACTTCTTAAACAGTACATTATTACAAATACAATTATAAATTAATTGCAACAACAAACACAAATTCTCAATACACAAATGTACGCGTGTATTTCAAAAATGTATATTTTAACACAAATTCAATTACCCGGCCGCAAATGAATTATGAAATATTCGCATTTATTAGCACTTGCATTTAATAAGCCCACATGTGCTCAATTATTGTAATTGTGTGCAAAACTTCAACTCAGAAATGATTTATTCAATCCCCGGATACTCCGAGGGCCCACAATTAATAAATGTACACAGTTTACAAAATACAACTTAATACTCCAGCATGGAAATGGAGGGTGGCTGTATGAATAAATTCCTGTATTCAGGTTTAATATGCAAAGTGCTGGCTGAAAGCGTATTTGATATGTCAGCCAATAGTCGGTTTTTGTGGTTTGACAAATGTTTAAGCTTCTCGGCTTATTCTACCCCGGCTTGACCGTACTTAGTAAAATTGGCGTTAAATGCTCTCTACATGGCATGAAATAGAGCATCAAATTTATTTTCTATGCAAATAATTGATATCCTGTCGACTTAACTCTTAAATTTTACGTACGGCTCCACTCTGATTTGGGTTAAGAGAACCTATAACATGTTGCGCTCTTTTAGCTTTTATACCACGCCGACTCGCATTGGTAGCAGTAAGAGAGCAACTCTATGTACCATGTCAAGCTATGTCAGCTGCAATACTTATTGTTCTTCCAAAAAGGAAACTTTAAGTAAAAAATTTAATTTTCAATACAGTAAATAAAAAACCGCTGAATGATTTGCAAATCTTTTTAACTGTTTTAAAAATAACATTATTGCTTGATTGATTTAATTTAATTTGTTTTTTTTTTTTTTTTTAATATTTATGCTTCAAGTTTTACAACTTATTCTTTTTAAAACGTAAAATGTTCTATATAATGGTTTGTTCAAGCTGTCTGCCCATCTAGAGCTAGAGACATTAAACATTTCCTGCCAAGATAGGTGTTGTGGATGTGTTACGGATCGGTGTTCTGTCTTACCCTATTTAGTGGTATTTAATAACTTAAATATTGAAGCGATACATTCTTCAATATTACAAGAATCATTGCTTGACAGACAGTTTCTTACGGTACCACTACAATACCATCATCATCAACATTTCAATACTACAGTCATCCGAGAACTCTATTTAAAACGTTTTCAAAATAAACTTTAATATGGCGTTTATACTACAGCGACTTTGCTATCGATATCGTCATCGACGCAATAACGCAGAATTGGTAAATATAAATGTGAAACGTAAATGTAGCGCATGGAGCGGAAAAAAAGTACGCTACATTACTGACATTTGCGCTACACTTATCGAAATTCGATAAAAACAGCTGAGTGAAGCGGGGAATTGTAAACAACACAATAAAAAATCTTATAAAAGAATGTTACATAACTAATTTCATAACTAATTTTTTTAATAAACACAAATAAAAAAGCGAACAAAACTCGCAAACAATAATCAGCTGTAAGAGTTGAATAAGTTCTCCGATCCATTATCGTGGAGCAAAACTTCCTGGTGAGCGCAGCCATTGGCACAAAAGTGCGTTATGCCTTATGCGTTAAGTGAACAGCAGCTGCTTTGTTTTGGTTTCACTGATACAAAATAATTATATTAAAACAATAATATGAATTCAAGCAATCTTTTGGAATTATTATGTTCAATGGAGCAGAATAATGCAATGCTGACAAAATGCGTGAATATGGCGGGAACGTCTGCAGCAACATTTGATTTGTTGGGCGACCCAGGACGCCGTCGTAGCATTTGGACACTTATGAGAAAAAAATAATTTATTCGTGCCAATAATCTTTTATTAACATATTATTGTTTTCCCAAAAATATCCCAAGCCACGATATGGATGGTCCATAATCCTTCATCTTCTCCGCCATTTCCTTATAAATATGGGAGTTCTTCCTGGCTCCCCGAAACCCATCAATGTTTTCCTTCCTAAGTTCTATTAGAGCTTTTGTGGCAGCAGTCGACCACAAAAATATCTTATCATAGCCTGTCATTTAGTTAAAATGGGTTAAACATACATACACTATATAAGACAAGTGGAAATGTTACAGTCGGACGCAACCGACTGTGGTATACTCGTTACCAGTATTAAAACCGGTAAAAACAGGCCTGATTGCAAAGGGTACGGATGCGGCAGAGATTAACGCTGCCTTAAAGATTCTCCAATGCAGATGGGGATGCCACCTGTCTTCTTTCCAAATTTGGTGACTCTAGCTCAAAGTTTTTAAAAAGTGGGGAAAGGGGGAGCTGGGGGCGGTATGGGTGGGTGTGGCATTAAAATTCTTGATGCAGATCTTTGTGGAATGTCAATTGCTATCTACATACCAAATTTGGTGACTCTAGCTCAAAAAGGTAGGGAAAGGGGGGCTGGGGGTGGGCATGGCTCCAAAACTTTTATGCAGATTGTTGGGGGTCATTGCCAGCTATCTTCCCAACAAATTTGGTGGCTCTATCTCCACTACTCTGGAAGATACACGCATTACCTTTTTTGACGAAGCGTGGGGGTGGATGGGGGCGGCTTGGGCTGTATTGGTGGGCGTGGCATCCAAAGTTTTTATGCAGTTTTTAGGGTGTCATCATCACCTATCTTGGCACCAAATTTGGTGACTCTAGCTCAAAAACGGTGGGAGATATAGGCTTTTCTGATTTCAATATACGGGGGGGCTGGGGGCGGAATGGGTGGGCGTGGCTCCAAAATTGTTGATGCATTTTTTGGGGGTTGCTAGTGATAGATTCTTGTTGGTATTAGTTAGATAAATTGAATACACGCAACTACATCCAAAGTAAACTCAACTTTTTGTCACCACTAAGCCTCTGTGCTATTTGTATGGGTAAGAAGCTGCTTGTTGCCATTTAACGCAAAACGCAACCGTAGTGTGAACACCATATAAGAGTTAATCAGTATTCGCTTATCGATAAACACACTATCTAAAAGGTACTCCTTTCAACGTTTTCCATTTTACTTATTAAATGAGCTGAAGATATGTGGGATTGAGATAGGTTGGCAGAGCTGGGAGTAGTAAGTGATCCGGTTTTAAAAAATTTTCCAGAGTATACTTAATAGGCAAAACACAGAGTAAGCTGGTCACACTTATCGAATAGTAATGGCAGTCGAAGAGTAAAAACGTTCATTTAGATTTTTAGATTGCCTTATAAATATTTAGTTAAAATTTTATATCAATAATACCCGTAAATAAGTTATTTTGTGAAACCCACAGATATAAACATGAAATTATCTTAAAAAACATATTTAAACCACCTTAAAGATTTTGTTTGAGTCATAAAATTTATATGTTTATTTATTTGACAAGGAATTCCTAATATAAAAACGCTATTCTTTTGTTCCTGGTTTTATTATACACTTAAAAGTGCATAATAATCTTGTCTTGAAATGTGTTACGCATAAGAGAAAGTATATCCGCATATCTCGATCAACAACGCGATCTGAGTCGATAAAGCTATGTCCGACTGTCCATCTGTTTCTATGCAAACTAATCCTTCAGATTTGAGCTGTTGAGATGAAATTTGGTCATGATCTTCCTTCTGTTGCAGCCGTTTGTCAAAATCGGCAAGACCAGACAATCAAGATAAAAAGATTTAACTATGAAAAAAACTTGGCTTTGCAAGTGCATATAATATTCGGCATGCAAAATATAGCTTCTGTACTTGCTTTGATTTATAGGAGGCTTTTAATGGCGACTGATTAAACCTGACCTTCAACCTTTTTATGACAGCCAAAAGTGCCACTTAAAGAATCAAAGCATAAAAAGTAATATTAATTTCAATATTTGTTGTACTAAACGAGCATATGCATACATAAGTCGAATGCCACGCACGTGGCATTTTATCTCGTAATATTCCTACAGAGGGTATAATTGTTGTCAAGAATTATGCATGAGTTGAACGAATTTGCTTTTGAGGATAAAATTGCAAAGCAATTTTTGAATACACTATATAAAACAGCGAAATTACGGCCAAAAAACTTATATTAAGTTTTGCAATTGTTTCAAGTGAGTAATTTTTTCAAAATGCCTGGAGTCTCCCCTTAACGTAATGTATAAGCATTAGTTGATACAATAATTGGAACATTATTTTTTAATTTTGTGTTTTGGGAAATTGGTAAAAACATGCAAATAATAGCACCACTAATCCATTCTCTAAATAAAGTATATATGTAAATGTATATACATATATATAAAAAAAAATTTTGTTTGTTATTACTATTATTTTACTCATTGATAAGCTAATACTCCAAAATTGTATTGTAATTGGTCGTAAAATCCATCTAAAGCTTATTTTTCTAATCATCTGGCCATGAAATATTCCTCCATGCTTCAGCTGACCAATTTAGACCAACTTTTCCAACTTCTTACGTTTGTTAATTATTGATTCAACGTAAAGACCTAACAAACTTGGCATCACCAAAGGCTTCCGGCTTTTGAATTATGTTTTGTGAGATATTTGCAGTCCTGAAAAGACCTCAACTGTTCTAGCAGATTTACTTTATGACAAAAAACTAGGTCAAAACACATGATTGGTCACTTGTATTATCCTTATATTTATAGCAGCTAAGCAACCGACAAACTCATCTGTGAGATTTAAAAAAAAACATAGATTTGCTGTGCTGATCTCGTCCTTGCTTTATTACTGGTATCAGAGAAATTCGCAGTCGGTTCCACCCGACAACATCGCTTTCACTTGTTTTTTATTCGTTTATTGTTAGTGCGTGAAATTTAAAATAAACGTGCCTTTATATTTTAAACAGATTGTCGAGCAGCCGCTGGCGGCTACCGGTTGCCAGCACCGGAGCGACGCGGCCTTAAAGCGGACCTCAGTCAGTCAGTCGGTGAGTTTACGCTGCTTGGTCACGTCGGAAGTCAGGCACTCCACAGGCACCCATAAACACACACACACACCCAAACACGCACACAAGCGTAAAAGCACATATGCCTGGCAGTATGTAACGCAAATTGCCGGCAGATGGCGACACACACACACACAGAGGATATGTGACAGGATGTCATTTTGCAACGCATCCGAAA